>JAGFMF010011774.1:1098875-1146783 GCA_019455555.1 Galemys pyrenaicus | reverse complement strand
CCCCTCCCTGGCCGGCAGCAGGGATCGAACTCGTGCTGCAGTGGCTGCGGTTTGCTTCATAGTGCGTTGCTTAACCCACTGTGCCACCAGGGCGGGCCCCCTACTAATTATTTAGAAAGATATGTTAATATCTTCCCCTTATTATTGTGAATGTATGAATTTATCATTGACTATCCATCAATTTTGCTTTATATGATTGTGTCCATACACATAGATATATACACTTTTAAAAGTGTCATTCTGGTGAATAGAACTCTTTGGGGCCTTCCTGGTGGCACAGGGGTTAAAGTCTCCTGCTATCAACCTATTGCCAGCCACTGAAGCAAAATTTCCTTCTCCTGTGAGGGAGCTGACCCACATGGCACAGCAGACCTCTCCTGTCTTGCCCACTGCTCCCCTCAGCAGTGTATTTCAGTAGATCCACCTGTTCTACTCCGCACCCTGTCTCTGGTGAATACTCTTACCTCCTGCACCACTGGCCTACACCCCAGTTTTTCTATGCATAAATATATAAAAATTAATCTTTTAAAAATTAAAAAAAATAAATAAAACTGTCATTCTGGTGAATAGAAGATTTCATTATAAAGTGACCCCTCGGCGTCCATGGTGACCCAATGGAGTAAGCATCCCACTATGAAGCATCCACAGCTACTGCAGCATCAGTTCAATTCCAGGCCAGGGAGGTGACCCACATGGCAGAGCCGACCTCTCCTGTCTTGCGGGCTGTTCCCTTAGCAGTGTATTTCAGTCAATCTGCCTGCTTTGTTCCCCACTCTGTCTCTGGTGAATTCTCTCACCTCCCACACTTATGGCTTCTACCTCAGTTCTTGTATGCATAAATACATTAATCTTTAAAAATAAATAAATAAAATGACTCCTTTTCTAACATTGTTTTTTTCTTAAATTGTACTTTTATTTTAATACAGGCATACCTCATGCTTTTGTCTTATATTTTCAATGTATTACATTCTATATTATTATATTGTATACTAGTCTTTTATAAGTAAGGGATTATGGTTTTACTATCATCTAATGTGTCAAGACATATTTTTACTGAAGAAATTTTTCCATTTGTACTCTATTTACTAATATTTTTGAAGTTTTATTTGTCCTATTTATCCTTAAGATGTCTTTCAGTTCTTTCTTGTCATGTATGGATTTATTTTTTTGTTTTTCCCTGATTTTCTCTTTGTATGAATACAGTGTGTTTTTAATAATTCTAGTGAATATGATAGAAATTTCAAAATGCAGACTTGACTTAAAAATTTGTTAATGGATACACTTACACATTTCATTGAAAATGCATGGATTGGATTATTCCAATTTGTTACTGCATCTTTTAATTCTATTTCATACATTTTAAAGGCGATATTGTATTGTTATTGTTTTAGGCAGTCAAAATGCTTTAGGCTGTAACCACATATTTCCTCTTGCAACTCTGATCTTCCTTTGGGATCCATTAACCTTTTGGTTAGAATTCTTTTTTGTCCTGATATGCTGGTAGCAAACTCTCTTAGTTGCAACAGTTTCATAAGGTTTTTTTTTTTTTTTATGGGTGATACAATTCTAATTTGGAAATGTTTATTCTTTCCATATTAATGGTATAATTCCATTGTATTATGACTTCCATTACTGCTATTGAGAAGTTAGTATAAATCCTTTTAATCTATTATTTTTTAAAAGTTGAAATGATTTTATATTTTATATTATTTAAAATTATGTTTAGGAATTAATTTTTAAAGATTTCCTCAATACTTTCAGGGTTTCTTTAAGCTGGAAACAAATGTCTGTAGACAATTACATAAATTTCTAAACAATACTTTTCTTAAAACATCCTCTTTCCCCTTTTTTTCTTGTTTCTATTTGAACACCAATTAAGTATCTGTGAGATATTATCAGCCTAATTTCTGTGTCAAAATGTTTATTTTTGTATTTTTCATCATTTGTTTGTGCACTTCAGTCTAGATGCTACCAGCTGACCTATATTCGAGGCCACAGTCTACTCTTCAGTAGAGAAAACTAAGAATAAAAACCTAATCATCCATGTGTTTATATTTTTAAAACCATATTATTTATTATGTTATTTTAATGTTAAGATAACAATGGTTTATAACGTCGTATATTACTATTTCCATTCCTTCGTAAAATTTTCACAATTGACTATCATTTTGAATGGAGTAAAATACATTTTTATAACAATGCTTCTATTTCTATTTCTTATTATTTCTTCTGACTCTTCTGTGTAAAGTCCTATGCCTTTATTTGTAGGTGTTTGTATGTGTTCACCTATGTATTGGACATTATATTCGAATAATTACAGCTTGATGTCAAAGATTTTCTTGAACTATGCTCAAACAGTGATATTTTCTGGGACAATTAGAAAATACAAAGCCTATCCTAGCATCAGTTCATAGGATGAACTAATCCCCATGTGCATTTCAGAATCAAAGCCCAAAGAAAGTGATGGTTGAATGCCTTTAATTTTCCTAGCAGATAAATTATTGATAGTAAAATAAATTAGCAATATATGTTATCTGTAATAGGATGTGAGTATTTGTTTTCATCACTTTTTTCCAATTGTCAATTTTATATTGTTCTTTTTCCTAAGTTGTACCTCAGTATTATGGGGTTCTATACCTAGTCAATTTGCTCAGACTTTTGATATTTTTAATATATCTGAGTTCTTCATTTATTGAACTTCTATATACTTCCTTCAAACTTTGCTATAAGGTATGGAGGCAGTAAACATAACCCTCCCTTCATTTATTTGTAACAAGTCAATTTTCTAGAGAAAATTATCATCCGACTGTCAGAAAATGAACCCTCCCTTGTTTAGTGCTACGAAAAGGTCAAATCAAGAAAGAGTGCAGCTTTTCTAAGGGAGTGGGTGAGAGAGCCAACAACTCAGCTACATAGTTAGCAACAGCCAGGATGCTCGTACTTTTTACTCATTAGGCAAAACAGAGTGATGATCTTTATCTACAGCAATCATAATCACATTGGCACATCCAGGTAGAATCACAGCTGAAGGAACTGATTATTTTCCAATGAGAAATCTGTGTTTCTTCATGGTGCCTTAGAAGAAAACATCTGAACGAGGTTAATATTCAAGTGAACAAATGCAATTTAACAAATCTACGAAAAGAAGATGAAAAACTATCACCTCATGGAGTAGGAATCCCGTTACCCATCCTTTGGTGTTCTTAGCGCTTTCTTCCTGCTTCATCTCTCTTCCTTAGGGACACTGATCTGCTGTTCATTGCTCTTATGAAGATCAGACTGGAAAGCATTAACATTTACTGAAAATAGAAAAATAAATGCAAATGTGGAGACGAGCAGAGATGTTACCTGATTCTGGGCAGTATCCAGCAAACCTAGTTTGTTAAGGGAAATAATTCATGTTGAACA
This sequence comes from Galemys pyrenaicus, assembly GCA_019455555.1. Taxonomy (NCBI): domain Eukaryota; kingdom Metazoa; phylum Chordata; class Mammalia; order Eulipotyphla; family Talpidae; genus Galemys; species Galemys pyrenaicus. Next base: position 1,143,375 of record JAGFMF010011774.1, on the reverse strand, counting down.
TTTAAGGATCTGCATCACTCACACACAAAGGGAAGGCATCAGACTCTAGTGTGCTCAAAGACTTTGATAGAGGAAGAGTAAGGGAGAGACTGTTTTCATAACAGACTCCCTATCTCCTCATAGGAAAATGCCTAATTAAATAGGCTAAACCCAGAGCCAGGTGGCTAAGGCCCAAAAGCCAAGCTCCCAGAATAAGCCCAAGTAACATGCTGTCAGGAAGGCCAAGCAGGGCTCAGTGTTCTCAGAGAGTAGGAGAGACCTCAGATTCACAATGTACCAACCAATCTGGAAAATCAACCATGACAGCAAGATGATGACTGCCATTGTAGCTGAAGAGCCCACCTGCTGAAAGTGCTAAAGCTGTAAAAAGAACAAAGACCAGGGACAACATGCCTGTGCATCCTTTGTTCCTCACACAATGGCCACCTTTCTCCTTCCTCCTTCCCAGCAACTCTCCATTCTGGAGGTTGGTTCATAGTATGTGGGTCGTTGTAATCCAAAACATCTGGGGTCTACGGCCATACCACCCTGAACGCGCCCGATCTCGTCCAAAACATCTGGGATTTGGCTTCATGGGAGTGGCATGGAAAGATAGTGTTCATCTCATTCCTGTGGTCTCCCTGAGTTTTCCTTCCCACTGGCAGTCACTCATCCTATAACATTCCCTCTAAAAATGCATAGTTACTAGATAAGAAAAGATTCAACTAGATTTGAAGAAAAAGAACAAATAAAAAATAAGAAGAAAAAAATTAGCTTAAAACCAAACTTGAAAATACTGTTTAAGGCATTGTTATGCTTTGTGCCCAAGTGGCCCGGAATGCTCAGAAGTGAAAATTCATGAATATGTATTTGTAGTGGAAAAATTAAATATGAGGGTAACTTTATGAGTTGAATTTTGAGTATATTTACCTTGAAATATCTGTGGCACATTAAAATATGCTGTCAAATTCAGTGTAAGATGCATGGGTCTAGAACTCATAGGGTGTCAGCAGTTTTTCTGAAATTCAGAGGCACTGATACTGAGATCAAATGCAAAACTATTCCAATTGGTTATCATCAAATGTTACCATGCTCACTCTGGATAATAGTTCATAGGTAGTCTGGTATGAGTTGATTATAAGCTTATTGACAAAAGGTCTAAAGAATACAGACCACCAATTTTGTTCAACAACATTGGAGTAATCATGTAGCAATTAACAACAAATATCCGTTAAATTGACTTTCTCTCATACTAATATGCTTTTTGACCAAGATTCATTTGACTTCTATGGGCTTCAGTTTTATTATCTCTAACACAAGTTTCTGAGATAGTAACTAGATCCACTTCCTGTCAAGTCTAAAGCTCTTATTTTATATATTGTTGAATTGAACTGCATCTCTCTCATTGGTTGTTTATTAAATGCTTGTAGGTGGATTTTCAAAACCCATGATTAAGTGAGATAATCTACTTGTCAAAATGTTTGAGCAAAGAAGAGCCTGACTTATGCCCTAAAAATAATTTTATTGTCCAAAAGCCTATGTAACCAGGACACATATTTGGTTCAAGTGGTTGGTTTTCTTATTGAAAAATAGTACTAAATATGTCATCCTGTTTTATATCTCTAAGACAAATTCTTTGAGGTGAGTTTTATAAAGGTGTGACTTTTCACCTATTATATCTCAGAGAAAAGAATACAATTGGAAAATACTTCTTTTGGTAACAAATTTGAAAGTTGTGCACTCAAAAGACTTCTTCAAGATAAAAGATGAATTTTCCAATAGAAGGTAGCAATGTGAAGATAGGCATTTGTTATTGATCTGGGTATTATAGAGATTTCTAAAGAAACTCCTTTTCTTTCATTTATTTCTTAAAGTGTGTTTATTGCCTTTATATACCTTTCAATCGGTTTAGAGTCAATGAAATTATGTTTTTCAAATTAAAATTTTGACAAAACCAAGGACCAATTCAAAAGGGTCAATTAATTGGTATTAAATAGTATTATAGAAATTGGATATATATATATATATGTATATGACTATACTTTTCCCAAAAACATAGGCTTTTAGCAAGCCCTAAAAAATTTTGTTTATTTCAGAATGGTGTAGTCATGGAATAAAAAGATAAAAGGACAAAACAGATTTTTGAGGCATTAATATACAGTAAAAATTTAAGAAACAACTGGAATGAGAATGAAGTTCAGCTAACAGTTAATAGTCATATAGTTATGAGAGATATAAAGATAGGAGTTCTTCCAAGCACTATCTCACTTTATCGCCTCAATTCTCCCAGGTGGTAAGTTATGCTATCCTTAATTGTAGATTAGCTAATTGAGATTCAGAGTTAGTAGATTCAGTCCAAAGTCATATTAAGTATTTTCTCTGTTTAGGTTTCATTTACCAGAAAAAGCATTTAAGCTTCAATCAGATAAATACCATCTTTCTTCATATAAGTAAGAACCAAATATTGCATGCAGTATACTTACACAGTAACATTTTTTATTATTTATCTGAAATTCAAACTTAACCATTCTATATTTACATTTGCAAAATCTGGCAACCCTATCTAATTTTATATCCAGAATTTTGCTCAAAATGTCCCACTACTTCTACAACTTGTTCTGTGATGTAAACAGATTCAAACAAATATTTATTATGTATGCATCAAAATGTAGAGTATATGGAATTTGTACACAGAAGATAGAATTTGTAGCCTACTTGGATATTGATTGAATAACTTTAGGAAATTACACAATGTTTAACACTTATTTTGTTTACTATAAAATGGAATTATTTTAGACAAATTAATCAAAACAAACTAAAAACTAAATACTTAACCTAGGGTCAATAAAATTATTAAGACTAGGTAAGAAGTTCTCAAATACAGAGCCTCCGGGGTGGCACAGTGGGTTGAGTGCCCACTGTGAAGCTTCTGCGGCACAGCAGTGTGAATTTGATCCCCAGCCAGGGAGGGGACCCACATGGTGCAGCAGACCTCTCCTGCCTCACCCGCTGCTCCCCTCAACAATGGATTTGGGTCAGTTTGCCTGTTCTGCACCCCATTCTGTCTCTGGTGAATACTCTCACCTCCCATGCCTCTGGCCTGTACCCCAGCTCCTGTGTGCATAAATGAGTAAATCCTTTTTCTTTTTTTTTTTTTTTTTAAAGAAAGGAAGTTAGGAAATACAGGGAATAAACTGAACAAGGTTTGTGGTTGGAGGCTGCCAGGTGATCAGTGGGGAGCTGCCAAGATCATTTTACTTTCTAGATGGTTAATCTAGAAGTCCGGACTCACCTGCACCTCTCTCCATGTCCCGTGTTGTGATCCAATATGGCAATCAGTAACTTACTTGCTGGCTTGCTATCAATGTACAGGCAGTAGGCTCTTAATGACTAAGCCTGGAAATAGTCAAGCATTACTTCTTCATCCAATTAGTCAAAAACACAAGTAGCCCAAATTAAAGGGAAGAAAAAAAGAGATAAGGGAGAAGTGTCCAGAATTTAAGGACTAAATACTGAATGAGGAATATTAAACAACAATGTATAAAACCTACTTAGAAGTTATAAATATATATTAACTTTGTTACTGTTTTATAGTTTTTATGGTCCACATACTTATCAATTGTTTACATTTTAATGACTGATTGTAGTGGCAGGCATGCAGCATAGAGCAGGTGGGGGTTCTGCCTGCGGCCCTCCTAGTCCCCAGCGAATCTTCACTCTTTCTTTGGGCTTGGTCTGACACTCACGTGTAGCCATTCTTTATCACTCTCTAACCACACACCACCCTCTGTGTGACACTGCCCTTACATCCTCAGTCTCTCTGTTCATATCCACTTACATGTGCTCACACCTAACTACAGGTGTCCACCCTTAGGCTGTGTACCTGAGCCCACCCTCCTTCATTCAAGGTCACAGGTGGTAGACAGAGAGACCAACGGGGCAAATAGTCTAAAAAAGAATATTCTAAATATTGAATATTCTTGAAATATTCTAAAAGGGGATGTATCGATTAAATAGAAGTAATGAAGAAGCCCATCAAAGAGGTCATGAGACATTCTGAGTGTTCTGAGGAAGGAATGGTTATATACAATGGCAAGAAAACAATAGTTAATGGTTGTCGTGACCTTGGCAGTCCCCAGTCTAGAAAGAAGGGTCTTCCTTTAGACCTATTTATAAAATGAGATGCTTCTTATTGGTACATGAATTTATTTTATGTGTCAAAAGAATAACTTCAGTAATGAAAAAACACTCTGGCTAAATGTAAATGAGAAAACCAGAAAAAGTTTCCTAGAAGTTATTATTGTCACACCTGAACTGTTGCAGTCTCAAGCAGAAAGAATGGTGTCCTCAAATGGGGCAGTGTCTAAGGGGACTGGAGATTTGCTTAACTATAACTGAGGTCCATGTATAATACACTGGGCACTCTGTAGGAGGAGGAAGAGCCTGAAATAGAATTTGAATTTGGGGGGCCTTTGAAGATGACTTTACATATCACTGGGGTGCTTGATTTCATTATCTATATTTCAAAGAACCACTGATTTCTTCATTAACATAATAAGTACTGCATGTTAAGAACATAATAAGTACCATTATGTTCTTATGGGTGTATTGTAGAAAAGTGACTCCTGGTTGTCATGTGAGGGTTATAATGAAAAAAGTGGCTTTGTGGAAGGGATGTATATTAAGAGGATTTAGATCTAGAAAAAAGAATAATGTATAAATGAACAAATATGAACAGTAGCATGGGAGATGAAAGGACAGAGGATGGTAAATATTATTCTACAAAAGCAAGTAAATTGTGAAGATTCAGTGATAACAAATACTAACACAATACAGTTTGCAATGGATCATCAGATGACGTTTTTTAGTCTAATCCTTAAGAAGAGTAGAATTAGAGAAGGAAATGGAACATACCTGCAGATATGACTGGGAAAACCACAAAGTTCAAAAGATACAGTTTCTACATCTAGCAAAACAAAAAGAAAGAGACAATAAAGTTATCATAGCTGAAAAAAAAGTCTTCACTTTTTTGGAAAAAAATAATGTTTTATATCCTGAAGATACAGTTGAGCATGTTAAAGGACTTTGCTCTAATGTAATATAATGTACAGTGAGAAGAAACAAAAAGTAAATAAATATATATATATTAAAATATGCTGTGATGCTGTGATAGGGAATGTGGTGATAAGGCAGTAGCTCTGATGCAAGTAATAAGGTTGCTTTGCTGAAGAGGAAAATTTTGAAGAGGTTAGGGAGTATAAAAGTCTCCAAAAGAGAAACCTTGTATGTTTCAGAAACAGAACAAATGAGGTGGTTGGGACAGAGAAGTAAACCCAAAAGTAGGAGAGAAAGAAGTTAATAGAGTGCTGTAGCGGCAGGAAGGGTGGCACTGGGCAGGTTCGGGATGGTTCTGGGCAGACGGGTCAAGGGAGGAGAGTCTTGGAGCCCTCGGTGGCTTTCATGCTTTATTTAGTAGAGGTGGCCAGGTACATGGCAGGCAGGGGTGCTGGGGGGCCGGGAGGCTGGCAGGCCTCCCAGCCCCCAGCTCATCTCACCCTCTCGGCTGCTTTCTACTGCTGCTGCTCCTCAGTACTGTTGGTCGGTCCTGTTGTTCCTGGAGTCCTCATGACGCAGTCCATTTATGCCCCTGTCAAACTCAGGTGGGCTCACTTGCGCATGCCCACCCTGGAATGCTCACAGAACCGCAGGTGTCCATCATCACACCAGTGGGGGAAGGGTGGAAAGACCTGATAGTTCTCTGATCCTACAAGGGGGCTGAGAGAGATAAGAGAGGGAAGTTATATGATTCCTATGAATCTGAAAAGATGATTTTGTAAAATAAAACAAATCTTTCTAACAATTTTTCTATCACATCAACATACATAATATTGCTGAATTCAGACAAATATGATCCTTCAAATTGGTAACTTCAGTCAAAGTATATATATCTCAGAATTTAAACTTGATTTTATGGGCATCAGGTGTAGTATGGCAGCAACACCTGAAGTGGGGGATCCCTATAACACTAAAACACAAACAATGATTTGTAGATGAGTTCTATCTCAATAAAATATATTGATTTACTTATTTTATTTACTCTCAAGCCTTCCCACCCATTCGATTCCCTGTCTATATTATATTTGTAAAAATGTGCAAAAAGAAATTTAATTTAGCTCACAAAAAAAAAAAAAAAACTTAAATAGAACCAGAAATCTAGGGGCTCCCTAGTGGCACAAGGGGTTAAGAACCACACTGTGGGGCTGCCACAGCCACTGCAGCCTGATTTCAATCCCCAGCCAGGGACAGGAGCCACATGGTGCAGCAGACCTCTCCAGCTTCGCCCACTGCTCCACTCAGCAGTGAATTTCAGTCCATCTGCCTGTCCTGCTCCCCACTCTGTTTCTAATGAATCCTCTCACCTCCCACCCCATGCCTCTGTCTGTGTCCCAGCTCCTGTATGCATAAATAAATAAAATCTTTAAAAAAAGAACCAGAAAATTAATGACCTTAATAAATCTGCATGTATGCCAATGCTACCGGTAAGACAACTGAGGTCTGGAGACAATGATTTATTTGACTCAAAGGGTAGAATTTTCAGGTAATCTGGATCTAGAATATATAATCTTAACCATATTATCATACTGCTAGCTCTGGACTTATATTTATTTGGTGTTCTGTGTATGTCAATCAGTGGCCCAAGCGCTGAGTCTATGTGAAGTAATTTCATTCTCATTATATTGAAGGAGTTACATACTATAAATACCTCTATTTTTAGAGATGAAAAAATTAAAGTTCGGTTTCTAGCCCAATCATTTTGACCCAAGGCTTTGTGATCTCAAAGGTACAGATACTGAGACACGGGTTGTTTGGAGCATATTTAGAGCAGAGATGATCTCAGGGTCATTAGCACCAGAGCAACTTAAAAGAATCGCTTGACTTGATTATTGTTTTTACCTTCATTCTCTCTTTTATAATTTTCTTTATCTATATGTTTTCTTTTTGTCATATTTATAGTGATTTTTGTATAATTTTGGTCTTAACTTGAGTTTAAAGTTCAAAATAGGAGTTTGAAAGCTCCTATTTTCTACAATTAGTAGTTAACTTAGTACATTTTAAGTTGGTTTCTTTTCATTTATTTTTGGACTACGAAGTGTTACTGAAACCAGTGAGATTGACGGGGGATACACACACACATAGACATACATACACATATCTCAGGACCAAAAACTTATACTCCTATGTATGTAACTGTAGACTCATTGTTGTGTTAAGATCTGACCTCTAGTTTCATAATATATGAATCTGCTAATATTTTTTCTCTGTATTTTGGAAGTTCATTTAGGACAGACACAAAGTCTTTGCATATAATATTTTTAGTGCTCAAAATAGTACTGGGCACAAGATGATAATTCTCTCTCTCTATGTATATATATATATATATATACATACATACATATATATTTCAATGTACTCAAATTTAAAAATAATACGCTACATAGTAAAGAAAAGTGCATATTTATTTACATCTACTCCTACAGAAAATTTCCTATAATTCTTCAGACCATTCCAAACTGCTTTATACAATTGCGAATTCATTAGTGCATATAATAGGAAAGTTGGAGTTAACACAGGCTTCATTAGTGCATATAATAGGAAAGTTGGAGTTAACACAGGCTCTGTCCCAGAAGACAGAGGCTTTTCTACCTCTCTGCTCAGTAGTCTATGCAGGCAGCTATTTATGTTATTTAAAGCCAGCCATTTTAACTAGTGCAGAAATTTCTAGAAATAGTCACCCGTAAAAGCTGTTTTCTGACAACCAACCTACAAAGCTTTCTATTAGGATCTCTGCTCAAAGAACAACCAAAGAACAATCTTTCATAAAGGCAAGTGATAAAATCCATGCTTCACCTTCACACATGTGTTCTTGTCCTCTGTTCTCCCAAACATCTCAACTTTCCATGTACTTTCATCATTTCCCAAAAGTGAAAGAGTATAGAAATTAGACATCTGGTTTTATCTTTAAAAATTACATAGAGAAAAATGATAATGAACAAGCAGGCAAAATCAAAAAGGACAGGCTAGGCATTTGCACAGGAAGCTGTCAAGAAGCAAGACGAGAGTAGCTGCTTTCATCATCTGGGCTGTCATCTCTTCACGGCTAAGAAATTAGCACTCACAGCCACTTTCTAGAATACTGTCTTTCCACATAATGTACTCACTTGATTGGCCCTTTTGAAGCATAAGTCTTTAAAACATAGGTGCTACAGGGCTTACAAAAATCATACGACTGTGATCCCTGACCCTTGAAGAATTACAAACCCATTTGAGGAAGTAGTACATGCTTATAAAATTGGGGGAAATTCAAGATAAACTGACATGTCTTTTGTGCAAAAGTTAGACCAGGACCACTAAGAATTTTCACATGGAATTTACAGTGTAAAATGCCCCCCCTACTCTCTAAAGTGTGAGAATAGAAGCTTCAAAAATGAAATAACACAGAAATAACACCAATTGTGAAAGTGCTGATACTTTAATCCACTACTTAAAGAAAAAAAAAATAAAAACCTTTAGTAAACAGATGAAACACTTAAAGTAACATTTGCAACTGAATAAAGATTGTTGATTGAATGCATGATATGTTTTCTACCAAAAAAATAATTCCTTGCATACATGAAGAAATTATATAGTATGCTCTGGAAAACAAAGAAGGATGTTATTAGCAACCAAAATAATTTTGGGGTTTTTGGAATCATCTCACAAAAGCTTGATAAGTGAAACAGGGAATGAGTCTTCTCAGAGAGATGCTACTGTTTCTAGATGCTACTGTTTCATAGGCAGTAAATATAAAAAAGAGAATGACCCCTGGAGCAGCAGTGATATGGGCAGGTATAGGGGACACTTACCTTCCATTTTCAGAGACTTATCTCCAAGGAGATCATAAAAATCTCAAGCTGGAGGTGACAAGCCTATGACAAACTTCCCACTTGCGTGTAGCTCTTATGCCACCAAAACCATTCATGCATAAAGTTTGTTCTCAAATGATAAAGCAGCAATTCTAGGACACAAAGGACAACGTATCCACAACAATCAAAATTTGAGAAAATAAGACCAACACAAAAAAAAAGAGTTGAAGGACTAGCATGCGAGAAAAATGAGTCAGTAAGCCATATAAAGAAACTTTAAAATAAGGTTAATTTCTATTCTTAGAGTTTAAAAATTTTATATTATGTACATACAACAGTGCAAATGAATCAGACATTTTGCATTTGAAGTATAATAACTAACAGAAACCTCCTTAGCATAAAGGAACTGAAAATCTATTATATTTTATATGATCCTAAAACAAGGCACAAAAGAGATAAGATGTAACTTGGAAGCAAATATTAAAGAGCTAAAGATAGAATAAGTATTATGAACCTAAATATTACTTTAAATTGACAAAAATGCTTTAGTCATAAAATTACAGAAGCTGTCACTTGGTGGTACAGAATATCATTAATATAAAAAGATTGACGGCTAAACATATGGCAGTGAAATTTTCAAAAATCAACAATAAGGAAAATATATGGAAGATTCTTGGAAAAACAGTCTGTTATGTGTCATAAAAAGGCAGCTGAACAATAACTTTGAAGTCCATGTGGAAGTTACTGTGTGAATTAGAATCACATGTTCAACAATGCTGTCATTAAAATGAAAAACAAGCTTTTATAGAAAAAAATCAGAAAATTCATCAAAATCACATCCTCATAAAAAGACAACTCAGGGCCTCCCTGGTGGTGCAGTGCGTTAAGCAATGCACTATGAAGCAGACTGCAACCACTGCAGCATGAGTTCGATCCCTGCCGCCAGCCAGGGAGGGGACCTACATGGTACAGCAGACCTCTCCTGCCTCGCCCGCTGCTCCCCTCAGCAGTGTATTTCAGTCCATCTTCCTGTTCTGCTCCCCACCCTGTCTCTGGTGAATCCTCTCACTTCCCGATACTCTGGCCTGTACCCCAGCTCTTGTACGCATAAATAAATAAATCTCTACAAAAAAAAAAAGACAACTCAAAAATTTAAGGTAGTAAAATAAAAGGTACAATTGTGGGGAAAATATGAAATTGGTAAAGTTAAAATAAAAACGTTGATTGTAAATATTACTCCTAAGTTGCATAATTAACCATGAATATATATATATTCATATATATCACAGTCATGTACATTCCTATAACTATATATGAGTAACTCTACTAGTCACCAAGTTAAAACAAAGTACAAATGGTTAAAAATGAAAGTAAACATTTAAAAATCTATAATTAAAGTGTGATGTCTGATCATGAACATTAAACATTATTAATAAATTAAAAAGTTATTTAATAGCAATTAAAAGCACAATTATAATTTTATCCCCAACAAAGAATGTTCATATTCTCAAACTTGGGACTAACCAAAACACAAATGTGCACATACACACATAATATAATATATAATACAATATAATAGAATAATAGAATAGAATATTTAGAGTATATATTTTTAAACCAAAAATAGCATGCCCACATATAGTAAATAATATAGAATAGAATAGAGCATATGATATATATTATAATACATAATATAATATGTTATATATATTTAAACTAACAATATCAAAACATCAATTATAATGTGATAATGTCCACAAATCAAAGAATGGGAATTGAAGAGGGGGAAGAGAGGAGATGGATAAAAACCTTGGAGATTTGGGTGGATATAGACTGCTACATTCTTACATGATCCCAAGTTTACCTGGTTTAACAGAGGCTCTCATTTTATAAGCTGCCACATTGTGGTAGACAAACACACAAACTCTTGAATTTTGTCTATAAATCGTGGTCCAGTCAGAATTTTATTTTTTTAAAGATTTATTTATTTATGTATACAAGAACTGGGGTACAGGTCAGAGGCATGGTGGTAAGAGGATTCACCAGAGACAGAGCGGGAACAGAACAGGTAGACTGACTGAAATACACTAATGAGGGGGGCAGCAGGCAAGGCCTGAGAGGTCTGCTGCACCACGTGGGTCCCCTCCCTGGCCAGGGATCGAACTGGTGCTGCAGTGGCTGTGGCTGCTTCACAGGGTGGCACTCAAACTGCTACACCACCAGCAAGGTCCAATACTTATCTTTTTCATGAAGCTTTTTTTGACTTCTCCCCTTTGCCATCTCTCCCAGCATTCTTACAATATTTAGTGTCATTAGTCACAATTTAACTCTAAAGTATATCCTGCAAATCAGCATTGTGCTAAAGGGTGGGGGAGGGGATGGCGGTTTTAAATGTTTAGAATGATTTATCAGTATCTCATCAAGTCTTTTTTTTTGTTTAAATTGTCTTTTTTAGAAAATAATATCTGTAATCCCCAGAGGGATAAGTGGGGGAGGGTTTCCAACTGTTTCTTTCCTTGCCAGGGTATTTCCAGATACAGGAGAACAATATCTTGGCATCTACAAGTAATTACCAGCAGTTTTCCACCTCACATTGCTAGATGACTCAGGGTTGAACTGTTCAATAAAATAAGATGTAAGAATGAGATCATAATTAAAAGAGATCAAGTACACCAAATAAAGAAAGTATTGTCATAAATACATAGACACATGTGAAGCAATGAAAGAAACTCTGACTTTTTGCTCTTATTGAAAAAAAAAAAAAAATTCCATCGCCATCTGCCCGGGCCACCTCTAGAGGGTGTTCACTGTGAAGGACCTTGGAAGGAAAAACAAAGGAATGTCTGAAAATGTCTACCAGCTGAGTATTGACATGTTTGTGAGTTGCTAGAAGGAACATGAAATAATGACCTGACTGTTCTCCACCTCTGTAAGAATACTAACCCTTGATCCTACATCTTCCTTAATACAGATTCCTCTGACTAAATTAGCTCTGTAAGATCAAGAGAGTGTTCTCAGGTTATGAATACTATTTCATCTTCATTAATTAAGTTTTTTTTTTTAGAGACCAAACTCATTTAGTTAACTGAAAATGTTATAAATAAACTATATGTCTTCTTTCCCTTTTTTTAAAAAAAATAACTACATGTTCTTTCTGTATGTGTAACTTACCTATATAATGGAGTCCCCAAAATTTTGTGATTGGGGACAATTCATTCAGAGAAATCTCATGTTTTTTGTTCCTCAGTGTGAATCGAATAACCTGTTTAATAAGTTACTTAAACTGTACTTTGAGTTTCCTTCACTATAGTTATTCCAGTAGATACATGAGATACTTTTAAATCTAGAAGCATGAAGTGTGTGTATGTATGTGTGCGTGTGTGTGTGAGAAAGAGCGAGAAGTGTCTCCCCAATATTTTTGTTCTTTTCCTGTCCATTTAGAAGTGTATGTGAATAAATTAGTAAATTCCCCTTGGGTAATCTAAAAAGTTAAAAGTGCTCTCATGTTTCTATCACAATGTAACATGTTTCAAGCTTGTTAGAATCGTTCTGTTTGTTTAAATTATAATAAATACTAAGAACATTAATACTGAAGTCCTTCAGAATTCCCTTTGTAGGAACACTACTCTGGTGACTAAATTATTTTTATCAACTTTTTTTTCAATTTTTTCCCTGTTATAATATTTAAACTTAACTGAATTTTGTTTTACAGGTATTTCCACTATTATTATATGTAGTCAATGCCAAAGTGATGAATACATTTGCTCATTATAATTACCTGAATTGTTGGCAAGAAGTGTTGGATATGAAAATCATTCTTTGGTTTTAGAACACAGGAGAGTAATTTTATAATAATTAAATTATCATATAAACTGTGTAGTATATGAGCTCTCTTCAACCAAGCACACACACACACACACATGCACACATACCTTTAGCTCCTTTTGACTATAGGAAATTGATGGAGAAAACAGAAGCTCAGAAGCCATCTGCGGTACTCGAAGGCAATGACCTACAGTCTCACAGCCTTAGCATGCTGTGTAACATGATCACTCACTGTTTTCTGGTTGTCCATTTCCTGGATTACAAAATTCACTCACAGAATCTACCTCATAAGGGTATTATAGAAAATACAAGCGCCATTAAACATTGTTAACACAAAGCTTTGTACTCGATTCTCAAAACATGGTGCTTGAAACCATTATGCAATATATATTCAATTCTAAGACATGTATGTATTCAGAGCTTACTATGAGCCAGGTATTATTTTAAAACTCATAAAACTCTATGATTTGGATTTTATTAAAATCATTTCCATCTTGTAGATGAGAGCACTGAGGTACAGAGAGGTTAATTGACCCGCAAGCACAAAGAATACTAAGTGATCTTTAATGGTGTCCCAAGCATCTATGAGTTAGTCCTAATATGATGGATATTTCCAAAGTTAGGTATCCCCATACCAAAGAAGTGACTGGATATTGTAGCATGAATCCTTTCTTTTTTTTTTTTTAAGATGTATTTATTTATGCATACAAGAGCTGGGATATAGGCCAGAGGTGTGGGAGGTGAGAGTATTCACCAGAGACAGAATGGGGAGCAGAACAGGCAGACAGATCCATATCCATTGCTGAGGGGAGCAGTGGGTGAGGCAGAAAAGGTCTGCTGCACCACATGGGTCCCCTCCCTGGCAGGAGATAAAACTTGCGTGCTGTGCCATGGATGCTTCACAGTGCAGTGCTCAACCCGCTGTGCCACCAGGGAGGTCCAGCATGAATCCTTTCTACTGTGCCTTCTCAAACCTATTTTTTTTGTTTTTACAAAACCCTTTGTCACCCCTGACTTAAGCTTCAAGGACACTATATTAAAGTGTTACTACTTATTTTCCTATACCCTTTGAAAAATGCTGAATTCTTCATACCCTCTACAACTTACTAATCTTTCACTGAATATTTTTCCAAATATTTTTCAACTTTTATTGAATATTTTGAAAACTTACTCTCTCCCCTTACTCTTATATAGGCGGTTTACCAACAAACATACCGATCTTTGACTTGCATAAATTTAGTTCCAGTCACTTTAAATTGTTTTTTAAAAGATTTATTATATTTATTTATGCATATAAGAGCTAGAGCTGAAATTCGGGCCAGTGGTATAGATATGAAGGTGGGATGGCGGGGGCGGGTGAGGATTCGCCAGAGACAGGGTGGGGAGCAGAATAGGCAGATCTATTAAAATACACTGCTTAGGGGAGCAGCAGGCAATACAGGAGAGGTCTGCTGTGCCATGTGGGTCACCTCCCTGGCCAGGGATAAAATAGTGCTGAGACTTAACCACTTCAACCACCAGAGAGGCCCAATTGTTAAATTAATTATATGTCAGAATCAAACCCTTCATTTTCTCCTATTGTAAGAGGAACACCCCCACGGTTCTTAATTTAAAGTTGGAGGAGTATAAGTGAGTGAGTGTCCCTCTCTTCTTTGCTACCCACATGCACAAGCCTGGTTGAGGGGCCACTGGAGAGAACATCCAGGCATGCTGGGGCATCTGAGAACAACATCAGCATATGTTGGGCTTGAATGCATGGGTAGGGTTTCAGTTTTTGAATATTACCCTGGAATTACAAGCAGACTACCTATGTTCACGCTTCCAGTGACACCATTGAGGAATCATTACCACTGAGGAATCATTAATAGGCAGATCAGATTTGAGCTCCACCAGCACCAAGTAAGTCTTATTAATGGAGCCTTTATTGTAAATGGACCAAGGGCTTCAGGCAGATTCATCTGTAGTCAAACCTACGCAGACTTTGGAGACCTCTGCAGTCCCCCAAGGCCCTCACATCAGCTCTCTGTTTCAAATTTCAACTTGACTGCTGCTCCTGCCTCTTGTTTTCCTTGATGTTACCTACTCACTAGCACCATCTCCGTGCACCTATTGTCTCTGAAAGAGTCCCCTGGCATAACCTTTAAAAGAAATGACTGCTATTGGTTTGGCTTATGCTTAGCATCTCAAAAAGCTATGAAACTGGTGCTGGTCCTCTGGCATTGCTGCCTGTTGACAGTGCTTTCTGTCACTGCTCGATATCGACCAGTACCGCTGACCTATTGTAAGGAAAATGGGCAAAGCAGGCTTTCTTTCATCTTCCACACAATTGACAGCCCACACCTTGAAATGCTATTTTCCACCATTCAGAAATCCACCAAACAATAGATGGGCCTTTCATTTGCAACAATATATTGTGTGACTATGGGCATCTTTGATTTGATTGAACTGTGTAAAGGAGGCTTAACAGTGGAGTTGTTCTGCCTCTCTCAGTGTTGCAGTGAACATGGTCCAGGCTCAGCATTAAAGGGTTGCTAAGTCTACCACAGACTCCAAAATTCTCTTTTGGTCTATGAGAACTGATAATGAACCTACCTGGCCAGGGATATTTGCACATCTGTGTCCAGCCATATTTATGTGCTGTTCACCACTTCTGATGCCCCCGCACCATCTCCTGCTACCCCTGGTTCCATCTGGTCTGGCATCTGGCTGCCCAGCCAGGCCTCTGGATAAGTGTTGCTAGCTGCTGCAGTGCAGTGCCACCTCAGCAGACCATCTGTGATCACCTCCAGCTGCCACTGAGTTGGATTCTGATCCACTGTTTATCAGTGTGCCACCAGCTGCAGGCTCTTGCCAAAGAGACAATGCCATCTTGTATGAATAGGTTTGGTTTGCACTACTGGACATTGTAGACACTCTCTGGGGTAGGATAATTGGCCATTTGTAGCCTTAGAAATATTTTCTGTTTCCTTAAGTTCCCTGTTGTTAAAGCATTCCATCATTATTCCACCCTAAGCCTAATTGGTGTCTTGTAGTTTTAAGCACATGGTGAGGACTCACAAGTCATGATGTTCCACAGACTTTGCGTGGTCTCACTACTACCTCATGTCATTTCAGGCATTTGATTCCATTATTTCCACTGCACTGTTTTCTAGACTTCATTAAGAGTATATTTTTCATGATGTTTACATGGATCTCAACCCTGATATATATTAGCAGTTACCAGTAATTTTTTTCAGTGTGTTTGCCTAATCCCCACATGTAAGAATCTTGATTCTATTTATCTGTTAAAAACTCTGAATACCTAAGTGTTTTTAAAAGTTTATAATATGTAGCATTTATTGCTAGTTTACCTTACTCTCTCAATTAGTAACCTCCTTAACTGATTAGAAGTATTCAATTCAGCATAGGTTCATTACTGCACACTCTTTTGCCAATATCTTTGTTTCCCTTTTCTTTAGGCTATAAGTTCTACAACTGCCCTCATTTCTTTGTTTCAATTCTTCTGTGCTATTTTTCCATCTGCCAAGTCTTTTCTACTCTTTTATATACCTTGGTCTCTTTCAGGACTGAGAAAAACATTCTTCCCCCTGGACCACCTACATCCAGCAAAGAGGTAGTCATTTGTATTCATTCTGCTATTTAGAACTGGAAACCCTCAAGAAGTTTAAATATTGTTGCACTTGTTATGTTTTAACCCAGAGCCTCACAAAGTCTGTTACTTGTTAATGGACAGTATGAGTTATCAAGTGGGAAATAAACATTTTGTATTTTTAAAACTATTCATGTAAATAATTCTTCTACTTATGATTTATTGCTCTTTGAGATCTTAGGCCTTTGTTCCAAAAAAATTAAATAATAAAATGCTGGAACATTAAATAAAAGCACTGTTTATAAAACAATTTTCCAAATTAGTTGAATCATAATTGCTAATCATTAGATTTCATTATTCCATCAGATGTCCTATTCAAGTTTCCTAATCCAAAGTCTTAAGCCACAGAAACCATTAAGTGGCAACAAGAAAACTTTCACTAGGTGCTCTGATTACTAAGTCTCTAACTATCACACCCAAGCTCTGAAGTGAATATCTACAAGCAGTTTTCTCTTTAGAGCCTTTGTAAATTGTCATGAAAACTTTTACCTTGAAAACTTTGCACAGGAAAACAAAACTGCTGAGGGTTGGCCTTTAGGTTTTATAGTAAGTGTTTTTCAGAGCTTGAAAGAAAGTCTCGACTAGATTTAGAAGTCTTCCCATCTAAGAAGTCAGCACAGTCAACTCTGATTTTATTTGAAGATCCCCTAGTTTGATCTACCTCATATTTAAAACTGTCCTAAATGGTTTATCTAGTTATGTAGGTCACATTCGAGAAGCTTGACAGTACTTTGGAGACTAAGGATTTGCTCCAGAGGATGATTCTAGCAAGAACTTACACTCCTGACAATATAGGAAAAGGGGAACTACTTTTTAACACATGGCCATATTAAAGTTTCATGAAGAAAAATACTACAAAGATTTTTAAAAACTGTCCAAAGGTAGATAAAAGAAACTGCTTCTTTGGCAGATAGACTGAAATGTTCCAGGAATGTTTAAAGGATGAGGCACAGATTGAGAAGAGTGTATTCGTGCTATGAGATAGTAATGGAAACATAATCACAAAAGGGCCATCACACAAAATTCAGAGGCATATAAATTATAGTAAAGCATGTTTTTTCAACCTTGACGCTTGTGAAATTTTGCATTATATCATTCTTTGCTGTGAGGGTATGTATGTGAGGGCACTATAGAATGGTCAGAAATATCCTTGGTCCCTACCTATAAGATCATAGTCATACCTCCAACGTCAATTGTGAAAACTGACAACATCTCCATACATTGTAAATTTCCCTGAGAGGAATGGGGGATTTTGCTGACTGAGAACCACTGGAAGAACTAAGTTTTGGCTAAAGACACCTGTGTTTTATGGCGTTTATTCTGGTGACATTTTCTAGAATATGTTACAAGTGAGAGGGAACAGATTGAATGCTAAGCAGCAGATAATGTGGAAAGCCAAACTGAATGGTGGCAGTGAGAAGACAAGTACAAATGTTAGTGAGAATAAAGTAGCTAGGGAAAAGAAAACCTGAGAATCAGCCATATTTTGCCTGAGCATGAGGAATAGGAAGCAGAATGTTGACTGTGACATTGAATTAATTTGTGTCAGGGTCAAAGACACATTATCCCAGTGTTAATGAGCAAGGGCTTATAGCCTAAAATAGATAGAGACCAGCTCTTAAGGAAACATAGCTTGATTGCAAGGTTGTCTAGAATGGAACTAGGAGTAAAGGCTGAAATATGGTTCCAGGATCTGAGTGTTAAGGTTAGTTCAGTGAGAGTTAAGGGGATACAAGAAAAATAATAATAATTAGGAGTGAGGGAGTTATGGATTTGGCAAAGTTTCATTAGTCAGTCATAAGTTATTTAATATATGAAAAGGTTTTTCCGGATTCCCAGACCTTTCTTGGTGCTGGTCACTTCACTATCATATGCAATTTAAGCAATTCCTTCTTGGTCATTTGTGATTTCTAGTTTCCAAGTGACTTAAAGTTTATGTTAAGGGTAATTGATTTTTTTACACACTTGGGCTGCATATGTTTCATATTGTTTCTATGAAAACAAGTTCAAAAAGTATTTAAGTACAGATAATGATGTTGGCTTCCTAAAGAACCTAATGGTGGCCCAACTGGTTTCACCATTCAACTAAGTGGAATTGAAACAGGGACAGAGAGGGCTTTGAGCCCAGAGAGTCTCCCAAAAGCCCAAAAGACCAAAAGGCCACCAACCAGAGTCAAGTGCTATAGATATATGGGCCATAGCTTAACTGAGGACAGTGCCCGATACAGGTCACTGTCTATGGGTTCTCACACATGTGTACAATTGCAAGAGACCTTAGGCTCTGGGAACAACCATGGGGTTTATTTTACAAATGGGAGAAAAAAAGCTTACTATATCCACAGGCGGCTGACTGCTTCATGGAGATAGCATCAGTGATGGTGGTCACTGGTTACCAGGAGTGCTGGACAGTACTGGCCAGTAGTGAGGGCCCCACTGGTCCTACAGATGTGGTGTCAAAGACACCCAGTGTTAACATCTAAAGAGCTGTTGTTGGGTTACACCAACAACAAACAGCTCTTTGAGACACCAGGCATGGGGCCTTTGGTGCCCGTTTCAGTCAATGTCAAGACAGGACCGAGGCCCAGTCTCTGACAAAGTCCTTCAGCCTCTCTTCCCTCCTCACAAGGTGGTTGCTGGATGCTTCTCTTCTTCTTTCTTCAGAGGCTGGAATGGTCTTCTCTTCAGGAATCTCTTCTTCCTTTGCAGGGGCTCTTTCTTGGAGCTGCTGCTTCCCTAAAGTTCTTCTTCTTCAGGGCTGCTACTTCTCCAGGTACTCCTCTTCTTCTCTTTCACCAGGGCTCTTCCTCCTCTGCTTCTCTGGGTTTCTGTGGCTCTTTCTGACCCTGGCTTATATCCACTTTCAGGGTGCCCTACCCACCAGTCTGATTGGACAATTTTTCAATCCTGTGGCTGGTTGGTTTATTCCATAATCCAGGAAATACACTTTACATAAAAGGGCTCTGCCACAATTGACTTGTGGTGAGAGGTGGAGTCCATATAACAAGCACCAATCAACTCATAGCTCTCACCTGATTATTCTACTCCAAAATCTAGGAAGTACATCTTCTGCCAGCTAGGGTCTGGTAACAGAATGCTGATTTCAAATTAAAAGAAATTAAGAAATGTAGGATCTAATAATGATGGATTTCTAATCATCCATTCCCTATTAGCTGGAGATAAATTTTCTCTTTTTTGATCCAGGAAGTGAGAGAGAGCTTTATGGTCTGATTACCCCTGACTAGAACTTGCAAAATCTGTTTCCTGAGGTCTGTTATATGAACTCTAAAAAATTATTTTTTCCTTTAAATTGCAAGCTTCTTAGCTTTATTTTTCTCTCTTAAATTTATTATCCCTTTCTAGAGACTAAATAGCCTCACTGGAATGACCAAATGATAGATTCCATTATTCCAAGTCTGGCCTCTGTGTACTTAATTAAAAATTTGTCTTTTCTCTTTCTAATCTCTGTGTGTCAACTTAATTATTTTCCAGACCTCCAGAAGGATAGAAGAAGATTAGCTTCCTCCCCAACAGTGGTGTAGTAAATACTACTTTTTTCACATTCTTTTCATTCTTGGAGCCAGATTTTGTTGTGATTTCTTACCTTCTCTCTCTGTGCAAGGACAAGCTAAATGTTTGTCCTTGATATGATTCAGAGAAGAAACGTACAGAAAGCTGATGGTGATCAGCAATTAGTTATAAGTGAAAGATGGAAAACAACTTTGAGGAATTACATGCACAGAAAAACATGTTGAAGTTATGAGATCATCTATGTAGAGAATATCAAGTGGAAGATAAAGGAAGCTCAGAGGACAGTGTAGATAAAAGCCTCTATGTAGAAAGGAGAAAAAGAGGGAAAAAAGGTCAACAAGGCAAAAAAAGGCTTCAGGTAGTGATAAAAGAAGAAAATTTTCAAAATGATAAAATCAACTTCATAACTTCAGAGTTAAAGATCATGTGTTCCTTGAGGGCACCAAAAGAGTCATGGGAATAGAAGCTAGAAGTCCTTCACTGAATAGTGGTGGGAATATAGGTATGTAAGTTGCATGTGTATGGGTGAGTTTTGAAAGGAGTGTAAGTATTTTACTGAATATATTTCAAATGAAGAAATGGAATGTTATCTTGAGGTGGAAATCAAATAAGGTAAGCATTTTCTGGAGAGAAGAGAGATCTATATCTATAGAAGGAATGAGTAGAGGAAAGAAGAAAATTGAAATCTTGAGAAATGAACTCTCTGTATTAGAGATGTTGATTAGAGCCTATACATGTTCCTGTGTTCACACAGACAATCATAAATGAAATGCTTTCTCCTCAGTGTCTTTGAGCTATGCTCTACCTTTTAAAATAATTAAACAGAGAGAACATGTCAGGCATCATACTTGGAAGGTAAGAACTGCCAAACCAGGGACCCCACAAATCTCCATATGACACAAATGGAGGTGAACCAGGAAGCTTAGGAGAAACTGACCTGATACTTCCAAACTGAGAGTGGGATCCCAACCTAAGTGGACTGTGGGCATGCAGAAAGAGAGTGTGCTGGGTGCCACAGTTGGAAGGCACTGCCGATTCAGGGACCCCACAAACCTCTGTGTGATACAAATAGAGGTGAGCCAGGAAGCTCAGGAGAAACTGGCCCAGCTCCCCTGCCAGCCCTCACCTTGAACTGAGAGGGGTTCTGAGACTAGGTGAGCTGTGGGTACACAGAGAGAGTGCACAAGGTGCCATAAGTAGAATGCAAGGAACAACAGATCAGAAACCCCACAAACTTCTCTGTGACACAGAGATTCCATCATTCCAGAAGAAGCACCCCAAAGAGATGTCCAACAGTACCAGCAGCACAGTTTCCCAACACACAGAACAAATTAGGAAACAAACAACAGGGAGAAGGAAAAAAATACAAATAACCAAGCAAGCCCTCAGGGGTAGGATACCCCACAAAAAGAAAATCAGCTACCAGAACTCAACAACAATAACATAGAAGAACTCCTCTGTCTACCAGATAAGAATTTAAAATCACCATAATTAAAAAACTGAAATAATATGAAAATTAATGATATGAGAAAAATAGTTAAGGAACTGAAGAATAAAATGAATTCCTAAGGAAGGAAATGAAAAGCTATAAAAACAGATTTGATGAAATAGAGGTATGAATCAGTATTCTCAAAGACTCAGAATAAAAAGAACCAAGAAAGAAAATGAAGAGAATCACAAAATAGAAAGACTGAGGAAAAACTTCATGAATTATGTGATTCCATGAGGAAAGGAAATATAAGTTATAGGAATTCCAGAAGAAGAGGAGAAATATCAAGGAACAGAAAACACATTCAATGAGACAATCTAAGAAAATTCCCAAGCATGAAGAAGGAGATGAAAATAGACATGCAAGAAGCAAAAAGAATCCCAAAATGCCACAGTAAGAGGAAGAATACAGCAAGACAAATAATAAAGCTCTCAAGAATTCAAAACAAAGAAAAAATAGTGAAACTGACAAGAGGGAAAAATAACAATAACATATAAAGGAACAACAATCAAGCTGACATCAGTCTTCTCTGAAGAAACACTACAGGCAATAAAAGAGTGGAGGCACATAATCAACAAGCTCTAAGCCAACAAATGCCAACCAAGAGTATTCTATCTGGCAAAGTTCTCCTCCCCCTATGAAGGGAAATAAGGATCTTAACAGACAAACAGAAACTCCAGAAATTCATTACAACTAAATCCCCAATCCAAAAATTACTACAAGATGTCCTAAAGTCAAAACCAACATTGGAATGAATAAGAACAAAACAAGACAAGGAATAAAATCATGAAAGACAAGCAAAATGATAAAAACAGACATCAACATTATCAATATTAACCCTAAATGTAAATGAATTAAACTCATCAAGTAAAAGGCACAGAGTTGAAGGTTAGATTAAAAACAGAACCTAAACTTTTGTTGTCTTCAGGAAATGCATTTAACTGCAAAAGATAAATACATATTGAAAGTAAAGGGCTAGAAAGCAATCCTACAAGCAAATGGACCTAAAAAGAAAGCAGGAACAGCTGTACTTATACCAGATAAAGTAGAATTCAAACCAAAAAGGTAAAAGGAGACATAAATGGTCACTACATTATGATTAAGGGGACAATACATCAACAAGATATAATAATCATCAACATATACTACAAAATGAAAGTGCACCAAAATATATCAGACATTTATTATCATCTCTAATAACAGACATTAGAGAAAATACATATGTAGTAGGAGATTTCAACACACCATTCTCAACAATGATAGATCAATAAGACAAAAAATAAAAAATGATACTAAAGTTCTAAACAAGGACCTAGACCTTATGGGTTTGACAGACATCTATAGAACACTGTACTCAAAAAAAAATTGAATACAATCTTTTTTTAAGTGCACACAGATCATTCTCCATGACTGATCATATACTGGGACAGAAGACAAACATCAACAGATACACTAAGACTGAAATCATACCAACTATCTTATCTGACCACAAAAAAATCAAACTAGACATAAATCATGAAAAGAAAGCAAGGAACCCTCCTACATCATGGAGACTGAAACCCATTCTACTAGAAGACCACTGGGTCAATAAGCAGATCAAAGAAGAAATAAAAATGTAACTTGAGGTGAATGATAATGAGGACACAACTCTCCAGAATATCAGGGACATAGCAAAATCTGTCATAAAGGAAAATATATAGCAATATGGACTCATGTTAAGAAACAAGAAAGAACTCAAAGAAACAACCTAATCGTCCATCTAGAAGAACTGGAAAAAGAACAACAACAACAAAAATAGCCAGTAGAAGGAGATAAATAATAAAAATCAAAGTAGAAATAAATGAAATAGAAGTTAAGAAAATGATCCAAAATATCAATGAATCCAAAAGTTGGTTCTTCAAAAAAATAAACAAAATAGACAAACCTATATCCAGGCTGACAAAGTAAAAATGGGAAAGGACTCAAATAAATAGGATCACAAAGGAAAGAGGAGAAATTACAACAGACACAGCAGATATCAAAAGAATAATCAGAGACTACTATGAAGAGTTATATGTGAACAAGTTCAACAATCTAGAAGAGACGGACAAATTACTACAACTTTACAATAATCCAAAGCTAGATAAAGAAGACATAGAACACCTAAACAGTCAAAACACCAGCAGTGAGAGAGAAACAGTAATCAAAACTCTCCCAAAAAAAAAAAAAAAAGCCTAAGACCAGATGGCTTTACAAATGAATTCTACCAAACATTTAGAAATGAACTAGTGCTTATCCTCCACAAACTCTTTCAAAAACTTGAAATGGTAAGAATACTACAAACACGTTTTATGAAGCCAACATTATATTAATACTAAAACCTAACAAGGACAGCTCAAAAAAAAAAAAAGAAAAGAAAATAAAACTACAGGCCAATCTTTCTAATGCACACTGGCACAGAAATATTCAATAAAATCCTAGCCAACAGAATGAAACAATGTATCAAAAAGATAATCCACCATTACCAAGTAGGATTTATTCCAGGGACACAAGGGTAGTTCAACATCAGAAAATAAAATAAAATAACCTATCAATACAAAAAAAAATAAAAAACATATGATCATATCAATAGATGCTGAGAAAGCATTCAACAAAGTTCAACATCCATTTATAATAAAGGCCCTCAAAATTATTGGGATAGAATGATAGATAAGGTATCTCAGGATAGATACCTTAACATAATAAAGGCCATAGTCAATATCACTCTTTTTTTAAAAATATTTATTTATTTATACATACAAGAACTGGAGTACAGGCAAGAGTTGCAGGAGGTGAGAGGATTTACCAGACACAGAGCGGGGAGCAGAACAGGCAGGCAGACTGAAACACACCATTGAGGGGAGCAGCGGGCCAGGCAGAAGAGGTCTGCCTCGCCATGTGGGTCCCCTCTCTGGTCAGCAGCAGGGATCGAACTCATGTTGCAGTGGCTGCAGTCTGCCTCATAGTGCACCGCTCAACCCACTGTGCCACCAGGGAGGCCCTGCTTTTCAACATAATACTAGAAGTCTTAGCCAGAGCAATAAGAGAAGAAAAAGACATACAAGGAATCCAAATCGGGAAAGAAGAAATAAAACTCACTATTTGCAGATGATATGATAACATACATACAGAATCCCAAAAACTCCACAGAAAAACTAATCAAAATAATCAGCCAATTTAGTAAAGTAGCAAGTTACAAAATCAATACCCCAAAATCACTAGCTTTCTTATATGCAAGTAATCAAAAAGAAGAAGAAATTAAAAAAAATCTATTTATAATTTGAAGCAAAAAAATATCAAATACGTAGTTATAAACCTAACAAAAGAGGTGAAGGACCTATACAAATAAAACCATAAAATATTATTAAAAGAAATGGAAGAAGACATAAAGAATGGAAAAAAAATCCCCTGCTTATGGATGGAAGAATTGACATTATCAAAATGCCCATCCCACCAAAAGCAATTTATGAATTCAATGCTATTCCAGTAAAAATTTTAATGATATTCTGCAAATAAATAGAACAAATATGTATGAAATTTATATGGAACAAACAAAAACCTTGAATAGCTAAAGTTCTCCTTACTAAAAGAAAGGGGAATGGAGGCATCACAATTTTGGACTTCAAACTATAGTGTAAAGTCATAATAGTTAATAACATATGGTACTGGAACAAAAACAGGCACACATACCAATGGACTCAAATAGAAAACCCGGAAATAAACCCACATACTTATGGACAAAAAAAACACTTGACAAAGGAGCAAAGAATATGCAAAAGACAAAGACAGTCTGTTCAAAAAATGGTGCTGGGAAAACTGGACTGCTACATGCAAAAGAATGAAGTTAGACCTCTCACCATGCAAAAAAACCAACTCAAAAGAGATCGAAGACTTAGACATAATATCTTAAATTATAAAATTTATAGAAGAAAATATAGGCAAAACACAACATGCCATACATCTCAGTAATGTCTTTACCCGTCACCTAAAGCAAAGAAAATGAAGGAAAAGGTAAATAGCTGGGATTACATCAAATTAGAAGGCTTCTGTACAGCAAAAGAGACATCACCCAAAACAAAGAGACATCCCACCAACAAGGAAAAAAAAATTTCACTCCATACAACTGATAAGGGACTGATGACAAAGATCAACAAAGAATTCACACAACTCAACAAAAACAAAATAAACAATCCAAGCAAAAAATGGTTAGAAGTAAATAAACTACACTTCTTAAAGATTAAATGCAAGTGGTCAACACAAATATGAAAAAATGTTCAACATCCCTCATAATAAGGGAAATGCAAGTTAAAATCACCATGAGATAACACCTGACAACAGTAAAAATGACACATATTAAAAACAAAAACAAAACTAGCAACTGTAAATGTTGGTGTGGATGTGGTGAAAAAGGAACTCTACTACACTGCTGATGGGAATATAAATATGTCCAACCTCTATGGAAAGCTGTATGGAGGGTACTCATATTGCTAAAAATGGAGGTACCATATGATCCAGCAATCCCACACTTAGAGATTTACCGAATGACACTGGAATACTAATTCAAAGAATACATGCACTCACATGTTTATTGCAGAATTATTTATAATAGGGAAGACAAAGAATTAACCCAAATACCCCAAAATATCAACTGGACCAAGAAAATATGGTATTTATACACATGGAATATTATTCAGCAACCAAAAAAGATAAACTAGAGTTGGTTCCAAAAACATGGATAGAGCTTGAAGGGATTATGCTCAATGAAACAAGTCAGAAGGAAAAAGAAAAATACTGGATGATCTCACTTATAGGAGGATTATAGGAGATCAAAGGGAAAAAAAGTAAAGCAAAGCAACAAAAAAACAAAAATAAAGAGACAACTACAAATAAGAGCCATCTGTAGGGAAGAGGGAGGGATTGGGATCAAGGCAGGAATGGGAAGAGCATAAGGGACTTAGCTGATAGTGCATGGGTGAATTGTTGGTGGAAACTCTATGGGGACTACACCTAAAAGAGAAAGTAAACCTCGTAAAAAAAAATTAAGAAAATATAAATAAATGAATTTAATTTAAAAAAATAGAAAAAGAATTAAACAGAAGGTCCTCCCTAGTGATGCAAGAGTTTAAGTAACACACTGTAAGTATCCACAGCCACTGCAGCATGAGTTCGATACCCGGCCAGGGAGGTGACCCACATGGCACAGTAGACCTCTCCTGCCTCACTTGCTGCTCCCCTCAGCAGTGTATTCCAATAGATCCTCCTGCTATCCACTTTGTCTCCAGTGCATCCTCTCACCCCCTATACCTTTGACCTGTACCCCAGCTCTTGTATGCACAAATAAATAAATCTTTTTTTAAAGATTTTTATTTATTTGTGCATACAAGAGCTGGGGTACAGGCTGGAGTCGCGGGAGGTGAGAGGATTCACCAGACAGAGCGGGGAACAGAACAGTCAGACTGACTGAAACACACTGCCGAGGGCAGCAGTGGGCGAGGCAGGAGAGGTCTGCTACGCCATGTGGGTCCCCTCCCTGGCCGGCGGCAGGGATTGAACTCGTGCTGTAGTGACTGTGGTTTGCTTCATAGCGTGTTGCTTAACCCGCTGCGCCACCAGGGAGGCCCACAAATAAATAAATCTTAAGAAAAAGAGTTTAACAAGACTAACATAGTTGGATAGTACATCAATTTATGCCATAAAGAAAACTTCAATCACATAAAGTGTGATAATTTTCAAGAATTAAAAAAATATATATACCTAAAAAGGGGAAAGAAACAATGTTTGCAAAATGTCAAATGCATGGACAGAACCACATTCCCAAGAATCAGTAATACTTCTATATGTCCCTATAGAGAGAAAGGGGTGGCAGGCTTTTAGTAATATTTGTACTTTGGCTATTTGTTATTCTTGAAAGTTTTCTATTCTCAAAAGACACAATTTTCTTAGCCAATATTTTTTAACCATAGTGTCTGAAACATCAAAGTTGTGTGGGCCATGTTGACTCAATATGATTCATAAAAATAAAATAATAGGAAGAAATTATTCATTCACTCTTGAACAAGTAGATTTAGTCATTTCAGCTAAAAGCTCTTATTTGTATTTTGGTTTAAACATCAAAATAAGGACTGCAAAGAATGAAAAAATGAGGACTGCATTAAGAATGAAAAGCCTAAACACTGTCTGTTTCTAGCTTGCTGAATTGCATCCTGTCTGTTCCAGATTTTATATTAGCTGGAGAAGGTATAATATTCAGATAGACTGGGGTTCACTCTTGAGGTGAGTTGTAACTAGGGACACTTTGTTTGTTATTCATGTAATGTTATTTTCTGTCAAGGGTGAAAAACTAATGCAGCTACTTGAAAATATGAAACAATGGAATGTTATTTGTATGTGTAATAATAGTTATTTTTATTATTATGTAAAGTTAAAGTACATCCTTGGTTATTCAACATGTATTCCTAAACCACCGCCTTAAAGAAACAAGCCTGCATGTCATCAATATTTCATAGTATAACCATAGATGAATTTCATATCTGTTCCCAATTCCTAAATGTTAAAAAACAGACTACAGATACTGACTGTACACTTAGCTGATGTGAACTCATTTGCCTTCCTCCTATTTTCTGCATAGATTGTCTTCACTATTACTCATTGGAGACTTTGGAATGTCTTCTTTGTGCAGATCATACACTAGAGACTATGAATTAAAAGAGGTATGAGATAATTTGGACTCTGGCATGACTCACAACAGGGATGGCCGCTACACAAGAATTGTTTATAGAAGTGTACATGGTGGGATGTTAGGGAGAAATCAGAGAACCTCTCCCCCCCTTCAGCAGGGGTGGTGACTCATGAATGGTCCTTTCAAACATGCTAATTCATAGCTGGATTAAGAAGATCTTGAAAAAAAGGACATTAAAACAGCAAGCACAAAAAGTACAGGCTGATAGGCTGTTATATGTTCAGCAAAGTGAGAGGAATGTTCTTGAAACTGTCAAATTATTAGTAATTACTGAGAGGGGCCCTCATTCTGATGGAAGAAGAAAGGGTGAAAAAGAAGTTCTTCTCTGTCCTACAATCTCAGCATGTGGAACTGCCTCTGAGGATGGAGCTATTACAAGATTCAAGCAAAAAAGACAGAGTTGGATGAGAAAGACTGTCATATCCTATTCATACCTGAGTTACTGGGAGTCAGTAAAATGTTCAGAGCCAGCAACGGAAATTCTCCTTGTAGTTGAAAAGTGGTCTTTGATATTTCAGCAAAGAACTGGTGTAATGGTCCTTTTTGGGGACTTTATCTTGCAATTAAAGGACCCAAAGAAATCACTGAGTGAGGTAATGAAACTCCTGCTAATGTCTGTGGGAGAAGCTGGCATTGAATTGGTCTGCTGTTGATTATGCTTTAATTATCTCTGTACTCAAGGGACATTACATAAAGAAGTCAAACAGGTCAGCTTCAGATTAGTTTTAAGTCTAATCTGTGGGCAAATGCCAACACCTATTTCCCTTCTTCCTTCCTTTTCTTCCGTATTGTTTACTCTGCTATAAAGTCTAGTTCGTGGACAGTGCTGTCCAACAGAATCACAAAGGGAGTTACATATAAATGTTCAAAGGCTAATATAAAGTAAGCATGATGGCTTTATTGCATATTATGTTCTATATAACCCAATGTATTAAACCTGATGTATTAAAAATTAGTTTATGGCTCCAACAATATCCTTAATACTCTATAGCCATATATGCAGTGACTAGCTGTTGAAAATCTCTTTAAGTTGTAGGATCTGTTTCCCTTCATTGGCTTAGAGTCCTCTATTCTATTCTCCTTTTGCCCTTTGTCTTTCTTCATGTTTAGGTAGATGGAGAATGTATTCTATTATCTTTCTGAGAAAAAGTGCATGGAAAGTAAAATTTTATAGACCTTCATCTGTTTATGTGTCCCCAATATAAATCAATAAAAAAGGTAGGACTCCCAGATTGGGGGGAAGGGGTATTTGTCCTAATTTAAAATGTAACTTTGATGTCATTTAACATTCATCATTTTTCTGAGAATCTGAGACTCATTTCTATTTTTTTTTCCATATGAAATTTGTGTGTGTGTGTCTTTATGTCTGTGTGCTTCTCTAAGGAAGCTTGTAGAAACTTCTTTTGCACGGAAGTTTTACAAAGTTTGATTTTCCATTTACAAATATTCATTTATTTTTCCCTTTTAGGAATCTTTTTTTACTACCTTTACCTATGGTTGCAATCAAAGCCATAAACCCTCTGCTTTGTCATATGCAGAGAATAAACTTTCACCTTTTTTCTGTGAAGCTGTTGTGAAACTAGACAAAGTGGGAGAGAACTTTCCCTCTCTAATCTAGCTAAAATGTCTTTAGTTAAAATAAAATAGCCATGCTTTCACACTTGCATTTGTAAGTGCCCACTGTCATCATTTTGTGAACATTTGGATTCCTTTAACTTTAATTTCATTTTTTAAAATTTATTTTCCCCTTCTCCCCACTCCTCTCCATTGCCCTTCATTAACCTCCCGCCACTCCCTCCTTCTTTATCTCCTCTTATTCCTGCTTTCCCTTCTTTTCTTCCTTGTATTTGCTGAGATGTTTTTTATTCTTGCATTTCCAGCTAAGGAAGTAGCACTTAATGGTCTGTTAAGTCAGTTTCCATTCTGTTTTGCTGCTTCTAAAAAATTGTAGCAGTTTTCACTGCCTCTTTTATTTTATATTTATGCATGTAAACAAGTCCTTAATGCAGTTCTCATGGGATTTTAGGTTAAAACATGTATGTTTAATCTACCAACCTACCAACTTAACCAACAAATACTCCAATTACTTTCTAAACCCTTATGTTCTTATCTTTAAAGTATTTTTCTTGTAAGGTTGATATGAAAATTAGAAGCCATATTTCCCTGGAACAATATGTGCCATGTAGAAACTGCAGCATAAATCAACCAACTATGTTAAATCTCTGCAGGATAAAACACAGTAGAAATAGAATCCGGAAAATGTCAAAACAGAAAGAAATTATATATCATGACTTAACTTTTTCTTGTACATTTGAACTACAAATACAATTATAACTTGCATGTGCTTTCTAAACATGGCACTTCATAGTACTGTTCATTTGTTTTATGCAATTAGTAGTTTGCACTATGAACATTACACAAAAACACAGGAAAGTTATGAAAGGAAAATGAAAATGTTTGTGAGAATAGGGCTTTTAAAAATAACCATCAGTTCTTTAAGTGAGCCTATAATCTTCTCCTTGAATACTATTTCAGTAGTCATTTCTTCTTAGTATGTGTAATACTAAATCTATTCACTCCATCCTAATGCCCTATTTCACATAACATAACTGGGAGAGAGGCAGATCAGAGATATGTCTCTGTCATACTATAAATGAGCCTGGTGAAGCAGTTCTCCCAGTGGGTAACCCAAAATAAGCATGATCCAGAAAGAAAGAATACATGTAGGACTTGTAAAATGAACTAAATAGATGAAGACACAACTGATCATCATTTGCAATAACCAAAAGAAAGTACTGAGTAGTCAAGAAGACAAAGACACGAAATGCAGATTGGCACAGAGATGACAGAAGCAGAATAAACACACAGATTACTTGCAGTTATTCAAAACAAGTCCAGAGTCTAGCTGGATTGCCCTGCTCTCTTGACATAAGACAAAACCACCACTGCTCACCCTCACATTTCTCCATTTCTCCACTATAGAAAAATAAATACATATTGCATTGATTATTATATTTTGTCTTGTTAAAATCCCTTAAGTTTTTATGTTTGTTTTTGCCGGTTCTGCATCTTTTTAGTATAGACATTACTAAGTCTCTTTGGCTGTCTCTTTTCATTACAAACCATTGTGATAAGTTTCTAAACTAAACTTCTAAACTCAAGTTTAGTTTAAAATAAGTTTAGTGGAAAATAAACACCTAGAGGTAACTGAATCACTGATACCAGAAAAGAAATTAAAAATAATCTCACATAAATATGCTCAGTATTTCTATGTAATAAGCACCCAGTTTCAATAATTTAGATAAATGAATTTTCACAGTTCTCAAATGTGAAAAGATGACTTTGAGAGTATGCTGAAAGTCATTGTAATGGAATAGTCAAGTTATCCTCTGGAAATTGATAGCTCAGATTCAGAGTTCACTCCATCATTTGCTAGCTATATGTCCTTTGACAAGCTGCTTAATTTTCCTATACCCGGGTCTCTTAATCTTTTAAAACAGGGTAGTCACAACAGAACCTTATACATATGGTTTTAATAATTTAAATGAAACACATATACAAAAACCCACTTTTCGATGTTTTTAACTCATGTTAAGTGCACAATAAATGGTGACTATCATTTTTGATTGAGAACACATGACTGACAAAGAAAGTATGAACTCATATTTTATTAACCACAGACAGCTGCATAAATTTATTACAAGAAAGTGATAGTTAAGAAGCAAGTGAGATATTTATACAGGCTACAGATGCTGTTGATGCACATCTGCATTTGCACATTGATTTCCATCATTTTCTGGTCCCATGAGCTTTAGAACTCACTGGTGTAGTATGATTACATTGAAAATCTTTTGAAATCATATTACTTTTGAAATTAGAAATTTTAAGGCATTCTGGAACCTGCATCTTTTTGAAAATCTAATAAAAGGTTTAGGTGTTCTCACCATGAAAATGCATAAACCTGAATACATACAAAATTAGATACTTTGGGCCTTTTACTTAAACGTGCTAGAAGAGACATAACACTTGAAAAACGTCTGCAACATAGATATATGAAATATACAATAATTATCACATCTTGTTTAAGAGACTGTATAAATATATTTCTGCTACTGTATTCTCTTCATTGGAAAAAATATTTTTTTAAAGCAAAAAAATAGATATCTTCAAGCAGTTGATTATTATGTAAATGAAACAAATTCAAGAATGAAATAAACTCATATCTAAACTTTACTGAAACTAGAGGCCACACATATGATCTCATAGTGTTCAAGGAGGAGCTGCTAAAAACCCTGAAAATTATATAGAGGAGCCAAGAAACAAATGATATGAGCCAACTAAAGAGAACAGACAGCTACAGAGCCTGAGCACAAAGACAGGTAACTTGCCTGGAAAGACCAAATTTGTGTATTGTTTAGAACAATAGCAGTGGGAGAATCTTTCTTCAACTTCATTTCACATGATGAGCAAGCATAGGAGTGAGTCAGACATGAGTGAGAAAAAGCAGAGAAGGTACTTTATTAAGAAATAGGCACTGAAGCATGATATAAAAGAGAGTCTCACTGTAAGTAACCATATAGCTACTGATCTCAACCAACTTGGGAGACTTCAAGTTAAATCAGTGTGGTTAGGACAGCTCCATGTTTTAAGGAGTTTCAGTATGACTTGAAAATAATTCCTTTTGACTTCCACAGTCCATTCTTATGAACCTCTTGCAAATAGCTGGTGGAAGAAAAATGTATTTTATTCAAAGATGAGTAGTAGTAAAATAGGCACAACATAAAGATCAAAGATAATACTACTTATACTAAAAGGAAATAGGAAGTTAGACACTGTACAGTGACTAACAGATACAGTAGCCAGGAAGAAAAAAAATGATCACCAAGAGTATGAAATTGTGGCCACACATAAATTCAAGGAAATTAATAATAATAAAATAAAAATAGGAATTAATAACAATGTATGACTATAAATAAATAAAATCAATTTAAAAAGAAAACAAATAGGACCTCCCTGGTTGCACAAGGGGTAAAGTTGCAGCAGTATGAAGTTATCTGCAGCCAGGGTAGCACAAGTTCTATCCTCACCCACGGAGCTGACCCACATGGCACAGCAGACCTCTACTGTCTCTCCCCCTGCTGCCCTCAGCAGTGTATTTCAGTGGACTTCCTATTTTGTTCCCCACTGTGTCTCTGGTAAATCCTCTAAACCTCCACACCTCTGGCCTATATCC
Organism: Galemys pyrenaicus; assembly: GCA_019455555.1. Lineage (NCBI taxonomy): Eukaryota > Metazoa > Chordata > Mammalia > Eulipotyphla > Talpidae > Galemys > Galemys pyrenaicus. Next base: position 1,110,012 of record JAGFMF010011774.1, on the reverse strand, counting down.
GAGGCATGCATAAATAAATAAATTTTAAATTAAAAAGAGGAATGAAAAGTTGGATATAATAGTTCAAAATAACAACAGAGATAATTTAGGATATGACACCTCAGTTAAAACATAAAAGAGAAAAATAAACCATTAAGAGAAATAAATTCTTTGTAAGAAATAACAAGGAAATTTAGACACTGCTGAAAGCAGTAAGACATATACAGGACAAAATGTAGAAAAAAAACAGAATGAAAATTTAGGGCAAACGAACAATGAATTAAAAGCAATTATAAAAAATATCCACGAGGAAAAGGAAAAAGTTGCCACACTTGCCTAACCCTGGAACTTTTGAAATAAAAGAATTATCTTCAAAAAAGTTCAAGATTATTCTCCAAAATTACAAAAGAAGATATAAACCTAACAATTGACAGAAACATTATTTTCACAAAGAAATATAAAAATTTAAAACAATCATTAACATCACCCTTTAAAAAAAATCAAGTTAATTAAAATAACTGACTTTTTGTGAGTGTTGAAGTCTTCATCCCTAGTAACTCAGAATCTAACTATATTTAGAGCTAAAACTTTAGGAGGATGCATATTGATGAGAAAGGGCCATATGAAAAGTTAGCAAAAGATTGGTCCTCTTTATGTCCTGAGAGAGACCTCAGAAAACAACCCTATTGGCACTTTAATCTTGGACTTAGAGTCCTCCAAACAATAAGAAAATAAATACCTTTAAATTCCTCAGTTTGTGATAATTTGTTGCTACACTCCTACAAACTTAAGTTGGTGGATTTCAAGCAAAGTAAAATATCAAGATACAATGAAAGTAAACACAATCTGAGACAGGTCTTAGATTTCTGCAGCAATATTAAAATTTGGGGGAATGTGTAGTACCTCCATAGGTGTTTAGGACAGAGTTCATCAATAATTTTATTGCAGTTAAATTGCAAAAGTCAAGTACAACATATACTTATGACTGTCTGAGAACTTAGTCTATCGTGCAAAAAGACTTGGTTAAAAAAAAACTATAAATCATAATTTAATAGAAATTCTGTGAGTCAATTAATAATATATCTCTAGAGAACAGTAATTTAATTTAAATATATGACCAAGTCTAGCAAATTTTGTGTGGTTTTTAGTTGCAGAACAGAATATTATAACAAAACACATTTCTATCAAAATAATATGATTAATAATAGGTAGGAGAAAAAGAAAGTAAGAAACTGGAAATATATTTTGTAAACTTTCTCACGGTGACAGGGTTGTCAAATATAATTTGAAAACTCTAAAGTCTAGATATAGTGAGTTAAAAAATCAATTGTTATGAAAAATAAAACAATCATCTAAAATTAGTGGGTGAATTAAGAAGAAGAATTGCTTGATTAGAAAGGTAAGGTTTGAGTAGTGTAAAAGATACATTATATGAAACTGTGGTTAAAATAGTAATCGTTAAGAAAGTATGCAACAAAAATGGAAAAAAATAGGCTATACCTTATATAATATAAAACAGAATATTAAAAATCCTACATAAAATTAATAAATAATATGCATGTAGTCTTTTGTAGTTATAATTTAGTAGTTGCAATAGCTCATCTACCATCTTTATATACAAAGAGCTATAGGCAATATGTATTTGGACACAATGAAATTTGACCAAGATATCATAATTACCTGACTTTTGATCTGCTTATAAAATGAAACACAGTGCACTTTTTAACTATAGATGGGTATTTTTTTAAAGGAAATGTTAATAATAATAGGAAGTAAAAAGACATTATTTTTTATAAAAATAAATACAAATATTGTAGTAATATAACTTTGAGTTGGATTTAGAAGAAAATTTAAAGTGATAAAGTTATCAATCATATCTAATGGCTATGAATATCTACCAAGTAATATAGCATGTAAGTCAGTTAACTAAAATTAGAGAAATAAAAGATTATATAGAGTTTACAAATAATAAGGAAATAATAGCCCATATCTCAGCATAAGATAGATAAGGTGAGAAAAATATATATAGACAGCATTAAAAATGATTAATAAGGTTACCATTAAGAAGTATGAGCTAATAAATTGAGCTGCCAAATTATCCTAAATACTGCATAAGATAAAATCCTCCTGCTTCAGAAAGAGCACAAGCCTCAGCATATTTGCATCACTTTCTCTTGCTCACCACAAAGAAGGTAAGTAAATCTCAGTATACTAAAAGGAGACCAAGTAGACCCATCAAATCAAATGTGGTGAAGGCCAGACAAGAAGAAAATCTTGAAAATAGAGAAAAATGACTCATTATTTATATCAAGTACCAGTATAACTAACTGACTTGACTTTTGCAACAATAGATGAAACAGGGCACTAGAAGGACCTATGGAGAGCTTTGGAGATGGGGTGTTTAACAAGCATTCTATAGCTAGCAAGTCATTCTTCAAAAATAAAGGTAAAAGAAAGACATAAATAAAAGCAGATAGGATTTATTGTCAGCAGAATTACTATATAAGAACAATAAAGGAAATTCCAAAGCTGAAAGAAAACTGACACTTTGTGGAAACATAAACATTTTTTTTAAAAAAGAAGGGGATTGTAGATTGAAGAACCCCCATAATGCTTTCCATAATGGTTGGACCAGCTTGCATTCCCACCAGCAGTGTAAGAGAATTCCTTTTTCTCCATATCCTCGCCAATGCTTGTTGTTGGCTACTTTTTTTGATATGTGCCATTCTCACTGGGGTGAGGTGGTATCTCATAGTGGTTTGGATTTGCATTTCTCTGATGACAAGAGAAGTTGAACATTTTTTCATGTGTCTGTTGGCCATTTGCATTTCCTCTTTGGAGGATTGCCTTTGGAGAATTGCTCTTTTTCCCATTTTTTGACTGGGTTGTTCACTTTATTTTTGTTTAGTCTGGTTAGTTCTTTGTGGATCTGTGTGATAAGTCCCTTGTCAGTAATGTTGTGTGCAAAGATTTTCTCCCAGTTGGTGGGTTGTCGCTTTGTTTTGGTTAGCATATCCTTTGCTGTACAGAAGCTTTTAAGTTTAATGCAGTCCCAGCTGTTTATCCTCTCCTTCACTATCTTTGCTTTAGGTGTTGTATCTCTAAAGATGTCATTGATGTGTATGTCATGTAGGGTTTTGCCTACTTTTTCTTCTAGTAATTTTATGGTTTCAGGTCTTATGTCTAAGTCCTTAATCCATTTTGAGTTGTTTTTTGTGCATGGTGAAAGGCAGTATTCTAGTTTCATTCTTTTGCCTGTAACTTCCATATGATCCAGCAATCCTACTCCTAGGAATATACCCAAAAGACACAAAGACACTGATTCAAAAGAATACCTGCATCCCTATGTTTATTGCAGCACTCCTTACAATAGGTAAGACCTGGAAACAACCTAAATATCCCAAAACAGATGAGTGGATCAGGAAGCTGTGGTACATATACATGATCGAATACTACTCAGCAATCAAAAATGAAAAACTAGACACATTCATAGGAACATGGATGGAATTGGAAGGGATTATGCTCAACAAAGTAAATCAGAAGGCAAAAGAAAAATGCCAGATGGCTCCTCTCCTAGGAGGAATATAAGGGAGCCAAATAAGGATCAAGGAAAGGAATAAGAACAATAATAATAATAACAACAATAAAGAAACAAAAACCAAAAATGAAAAGACAAGGGGACTTTGAAAGACTGGGGACACTTGGTGGGGAGGGAAGAGGGAAATGGAGGGCAGACAGGAGCACGGGGGATTGAAGTGACGGTGAACTGGTGAGATGGTGATGGGGAATACATGGGAATTACAATTTATGTCAAATATATGTAAATTTAAAAAATATATTAAAAAAATAAAAATAAAAAAAAGAAGGGCATTGAAGGGCCTCCCTAGTGGTGCAGCGGGTTGAGCACCACACTGTGAAGTATCTGCCGTGTAGTAACGCGAGTGCGATCCCTGGTCAGGAGAGGACCTTCATTGCCAGCAGACTTCTGCTTCACCAGCAGCTCTCCTCAGCAGTGTTTCAGTTGGTCTGCTTGTTCTGCTCTGTATTCTGTTTCTGATGAATCCTCTCACCTTCTGCGACTCTGCCCTGTACCCAAGTTCTTGTATGCATAAATAAAACTTTTTAAATAATAAAAATAATATATAGCATTTTCTCGAGAGGTTAAACATAAATTTCCCATATAGTCCACAAATTCCATCCTTTAACATTTTTTTTCTCAGAGGAAAATGTATATGCCCAAAGTCATGTATGCAAATTTCATAGTAGCATTAATAAAAATAGAAATAGAATACAAGAGAACACTTATCAGCTCACAAATGATAAAAAGTAGTATATTTATACAATGTTAAAGTATTCATAATAAAATAAACCAACGACTCTTATAACACAGATAAGTCTCAAAAATATTGTAAATGAAAAAGCTACTCAAAAGACAACACTTTGTATGAGTCCATTTACATGAAATACCTAGAAAAGGCAAATTTATATAGGCAAAAATCATTAACGGTTGCCTCAAACATGAGCAGAGTTTAATTGCAAAGAAGCATGAAAAAATTCATTGGAAGGTGAAGATATTCTAAAACTTAATATTTTTATGGCTGCAGTGTTCTTTAAACTTACTAAGAACATTGCACCACTGCAATGGATAAATGTAACTGTGTTTTTATTATGCCTCAAAAATAGTTGTTTAAAAATGTGTCAGAATATCAGATAATATGTTTTCAAGTGTTTAAACTTGGTAATAAATAGAAATTATAAATATTTTGAAACACTACTAAAATTCCACTTTATAATATTCAAAACAGATATTTGTGGATTGAACAAAATCAAGTCCCAGCAAATAACTGAGGAAACAGGAATTCTTAGGCCACATAATGAAAGTGGAAGAACCACTCTGAAGAACAATTTGGGATAATCAGTAGTATTGACAACATGGAAACCTGGTAGCCCAGGGCTTCTCAAAGAATGAGAGTCCACATGAGCTAATAAATTGAGCTGCCAAATTATCCTAGATACTGAGTAAGATAAAATCCTCCTGCTTCAGAAACAGCACAAGGGCCTCCCTGGTGGCGCAGTGGGTTAAGCAACGCACTATGAAGCAAACCACAGCCACTGCAGCACGAGTTCGATCCCTGCTACCGGCCAGGGAGGAGACCCACATGGTGCAGCAGACCTCTCCTGCTGTGCCCGCTGCTCCCCTCAGCAGTGTACTTCTGTTGATCTGCCTGTTCTGCTCGCCGCTCTCTGTGGTGAGTCCTCTCACCCCCCACACCTCTGGCCTGTACCCCAGCTCTTGTGTGCATAAATAAATAAATGTTTAAAAAAAAGAAAAAGAAACAGCACAAGCCTCAGCATATTTGCATCACTTTCTCTTGCTCACCACAAAGAAGGTAAGTAAATCTCAGTATACTAAAAGGAGACCAAGTAGACCCATCAAATCAAATGTGGTTGCAAAGAAGCATGAACAAATTCATTGGAAGGTGAAGATATTCTAAAACTTAATATTTTTATGGCTGCAGTATTCTTTAAACTTATTAAGGACATTGCACCACTGCAATGGATAAATGCTGTGTATGGGAAAAAATGTCAGGGTCTTGTAAAAGAAAGATTTGATTCTATAGGAGAGGGGCTTGAGATTTTATTTCTCTTGTCAAATGATGCCAGTTCCATTGATCGTTTATGACCATATTTTTGATGAATATATTAGAAGGTTGATACTGTGATATTTAGCAATTAAAAAAATGGAAAATATACTAGTATTTATTTATACAATGGATATTAGTAAGGAAATGAATATATTTTAAGATGAAATGAATGAATTAGATGATTGAACTATGCCAATACTTATAAATATGATTTTATTGCACAATAAGAGGTATGCAGAAAGAATATCAGTTGGAAGAAGGCTAGTATTTATTACTTTTTACATAAAGTATTTTAAGTAACAGTACAACATATTAGGTAAAGGAGCATATGAATCACATTTTTTATGTAATAATATAAATAAAATAGAAATGAATGCAAAATAAGGTCATATATTTGCTCTAAATGGGTGGGAAGAGAAGAAAACATGACTGGAAATTAGTATGAAGCTTCAGCTATATTGATGTAAAATCATTTCTTTAGTTGAATGGCATGGATACACTGTTCAATATATTTTTCAAGTTTTGGCTTTGTTTTAATATTTTTAATATTATAAAATAACACACACTTTTTAAATAGGAAGAAACTTAATGAGAAATACACTAGCATTGTATAAATAAAATCTTAAAATCTGAAGAAGAAAATGAGCAATAAGGCATATTCTCTTCTTTAATTAAAAGTCATATTCTCCAGTTTCCCTTTTTTTCACAAATATAATGAACTACTAATTAAAGTAACAACAGATTTTGAAATAACTATATTATACTTCATTAATACAAATAAATAAAATTTTAGTTTATAAATATCCAGAAAAATTATGAGAAATGTTGTGAGAAGAAATTAGCCCTAGTTGATAGCAGAAAGTATTATCTTCAGTAAGTAAAAGTGGAATGGGAATGTAGAAATAAAACGCCAGAGCAAAAGCATGAAAACTTCCAGAATAGACCTAGCAAATGTAGAAATTCAGAGTATAAAAACAATAGTGAAATGTTAGTGGCTTAAAGGTAACTTGTTAAATAAATAGAGTGAACATGTAGAAAACATAGTCAATTAGAAAAATTAATTCCAGATGGAAAATAGCGTTTAAATGTGAAAAATAAAATCATATACCTAAATGCACTCAAATATATGAATGGATCAAGAAGAGATGGTATATACACAATGGAACACTACTGTATGATCAGGAAAGTTAAATCCATGCCTTTTGCTGGCAACACACATAAAACTAGGAGACATTATGCTAAGCTAAATAAGCCAAAAATAGAAAGATAAATACTGATAATGTCACTTAAATTTGGAATGTAAAAAAAGCAAAACAGAATCAGACAAAAACAAATTTGAAAACCAACCCATGAATGCTGACCATAAATGGAAGGCATCCACCGAGGAGGCAGAAGGCAAGGAGACAGGGTGGTGAGAGAGTGGGGGTAGAGCAACTTCACAATGAACTACAGTGGAGGACTATGAGTGCTTTGTTGATGAGAGAACTATGGTGACCACAACTTAGGGGGAGAAACCTATACTGTCAAAATACTAACAAGGATGTAAAACAACGATATTTCACTAAAAGTAGATGTGAGAAAGAGAGAGAGAGAGAGAGAATAAAAAAGAGAGGATAGAAAAAACTAAAAACAAAATCATACAATATTTTAGGTAAAACATGGAAATTATTTTATAATTTTAACCTTTTTAAATGCCAAAACCCTACATTATTTAAATTTTATAATTTGAACTGAAAAATGGTTCTGTGTGGTTAAAAACACAAAGCCAAAAGATAAATAAGAAATTTGGTGAAAAGCATTGCAATGCATACTGCAGAGAAGTAAATACCATGCTTAACATTAGCAATCATTTAATCAATAGACAGATAAGCTGCACCATAATATGCCAAAACATGTGAACAAACAGCTCAGAGAATGAAATGCAAAAGGATTTAGATACTGAAAAGATACAGAATTACAATCAAGTGTAAGAAATACTTAATATTAAGCTGGGATATCAGTTATTTTTAGGGTAGTAAATGTCAGACAAGTTTATAATACACTCTGTGGTTTGGCAATAGAAACATATTCTTATTTTCCTTGATGAAGTATAATACTTAACTCTCTGTAGGGGCAATTTGGTAATGTTTATCAAGATTAAAATGTGAATAAATTTTAGCACAGTACTTTGATTTCTGTGAATGTCTCTACAGTCATATGCAAAATGACATACATGTTGTGTACTGAGAATGCATGTGTGTTTGCAAAAGTTGAAAACAATCTCTAAGTCCACTAGAGGATTGGTTAAACATTGTTTGGTAAGTACTGTAACCAAAGGTCTTGCCTTTGTAGTGAAAAGATGAAGAATACATTCGAATGTGGCAGACTCTCCAAGGTATATGATATAAACTAGGAATGAAACAACATGTGTAGTAATCTTAATGGGGCTAAGAAATAGATTTTGCATTTTTTATACATATATATTTTATATATATATGTATTCATGGATGGACCCAGGAGACCAATAACAAACATTGCCTACATGAGAGGAGAGGGTGGGGATGACTAAGGAGCATAGAAGGATATATATTTTTCACTATGTATCTATTTGAATAGTATCAATTTTATATCATGTCCATGCATGACTTACTTAAAAAATGCAATGATATTCATAATGGATGATGGACTAGAACTTTTGGTCTTTGACTTTGATTACAATGAACAAGCTGAGATCAAGTTGCCAAAATATTTCCCCATTCCAAATGAAAGTTCTAGACCATTGATGAAGGATTTTTATTAATTTATATGGTTGCTTATTTATTGAAGATGTCACTACTTATGTGAAATTTCTCACAATTGTTAATTTGCCTTTGATTGGAAGCCTGGATGATACAAAGTTTTTCATTTCCCATACTCTCCTCTTGAGGAACAAGAGCAATTTCCTTTCACCATGATAAGCATGGGTGGAGTTTCAAGGACAACTTCACAGACATGCCTCTTTACCCCCCTAGAATTTTGGCGTCAATAGTAATGTCATACTGATTCCCCTGAATATTGAGTTTTGAAAGGATGGTTCAAGAGTCTGATGGACAGCAAATGACACTTTCAATTCTTTTGGGAAAAGTTTAAAGTTTTCCAGTTTCCTAGTTTGGGTTTCAGGTCATTCTGAAATAATTCCAATTTGAAAATATTTTGACAAAGGTGTTCCTTGATAGTGAATCCCCATTGAAATGCTCTGTCTGATGAAGTCAGCCTTTGGATGTGGGGGCATTTGGGATATCAAAGAAGTTTAGAAGCTATATGCTTCAGGAAGCTCTGGCAGTCATAAGGCAAAGGATCTACATTCAGAAACCAGTCTGCAGAGCAGACTGTATCTGTTCTAAAGATATTTCCAGGAGTCACTCCAAAAACAAACCTAAAGGAAAATAGTGATCCTGAGAAGCTATGCAGGCAGGTGACAGTATAGGGGTTAGAGGTTAAAGACAGTGGAGACTCATCACCAATGCAAGGGGAAATGGGAGGAGGGCAGGTATACAGAAACCAAGAACCAGGTCACCTTTTTGAAGTTCAAACCTAGCAGGTCTAAGAAGACATGAGACCACAGAATAAATATCACCCCCAAAGGAAAGGCAATAAATATGTCTTTTTCTTTTCTCCTTTTTCTTGGTTTCTATCTTATCCAAGTTCCTTCCTTTGGCCAAGATCCACCAAAAGTTAAGCTCTTGCTGGGTATGAATTAACAAGCATCAGGTTACCTGAATTTCAGGGTTCAGAGGGCTGAGGAATGCACTTGAGACAAAGACTCCCCAAACCATCACAACTGTCACATGAGAACTTTTATGTTCTTTTCTTCCCTGCGGTACTCATTTGAGAGGGAAGGGGCACACAAAATCACATAGCAAGAAACAAAGTAAACCAGCTATTATTGTCCTTCTCTCAATTCCAATCTCCTTTCCTACTCAAACTTGTGCACAGAGTTCTCCCACAACTAAATTGTCTACTGTTAGATGGTGTGGCAAGAATGGGTCAAGTGCACTCCACACCCTGACTCTGGCTCAAATTACAACAAATGCACTCTGCCACACAAGCTGGTCCCATTCCCTAGACGTTTCTCTGGACATGTTAATGAAGATCTTAGAACTCTATGGATTCTAACTTAAATCTGGTCCTGTTTCTGTCAATATCCACAATCTCACTCAAGTTGTTTAAACTGTGAGAAACAAAATGACCTCCTCTGTTAAGTGGGGAGAGCAATACTCATCAATCAGCCTTCACAAGGTTCAAGCCCCCAACTGCAATCAGGAGATACTTGACAGCTGCCAGTCTCATCTCCATAATGTCATTAACTGGAGTTGTCTTAATACCCCCTCACATCTATGAGAAATTTATCTCTTAGAAAAAACCCACATGAAGTCCTTTTTTCTAAGATTAAATTCCCACCAAAGAGAGAAGTCACATCTATCAATATGTTTCAATGTATTACTCATGAATGACTTGAAAATGAATAGTGAGTGAGGAGCTTAACTCACGACAGTGGTCTCTGGTTCGCTCTGCACCATTCTGTGGATTTTCATTGCTCCCTGACCCTCCTGTGCTTCCTTCCAGAGCTTAGCCGCAGAGGCCAATAGCAATGGTTCAGAATATGACTACTTCCTGACAGCAAAGGCACGTTGACAGATTATTTAACCTCTCTATTCCACAGTTGCATTTTCTTCAAAACAGGGATCATTGTAACACATATTTCTGAGAATTTATTTCATGAAAATCCTTGGATTCATGCCTGGTGCTAAAAACAAGACTAAATAAAGTTTGGGTGTTGGATACATGATATGCTCTTAGATCTCCCAACAGGTTATATTCATCCAGGTCTGATTTGTTATTGGAGGAGTTTTCTGCTATTTATATATTTGTTCACTCATCATTTATTCAATTATTGATGGTTAATGATTATTTTTCACCATATCCATTACCATGGTAAAGTTCACATGCATGTATAATTAGCCATTCACATGCTTCTGATAGGGAAAATCTATTCTATAGATAGGTATCTACAATTATTTGTAGCATTTATATAAAATAAATATATAATAGGAATATCCCTGGTAATTCAATGCTACCAAGCTATTATGAGCCACTGCAGCATAAGTTTAATCTCCGGTCAGGGAGATGACCCACATGGTGAAGCAGACCTCTCCTGCCTCGCCCACTGCTCCCCTCAGCAGTGTGTTTCAGTCAGTCTGCCTGTTCTGCTCCCCACTCTGTTTCTGGTGAATCCTCTCAGCCCCTGCATTTCTGGCCTACACCCCAGTTCTTTCATGCATAAATAAATAAAATAATAATCATAGATATACATATATATGTATATATATATAAAATAACCTAAATTGAATCCCAGAAGAAACTGGAAAACTTATCTATTGCAATTTGTCTATATGAATTTTTTTTTAAAGATTTATTTATTTATGCATACAAGCACTGGGGCACAGACCAGAGGTGTGGGGGGGTGAGAGGATTCACCACAGAGAGCGGGGAGC
>JAGFMF010011774.1:1073259-1098825 GCA_019455555.1 Galemys pyrenaicus | reverse complement strand
TCCCCACCCTGGCCGGCAGCAGGGATCGAACTTGTGCTGCAGTGGCTGCGATTTGCTTCGTAGTGCGTTGCTTAACCCACTGCGCCACCAGGGGAGGCCTTGTCTATATGAATTTTAAAGTATATTTTTATATCTACTATATTTGTGTATATTCCTTTTTAAGATAATAAATGATGGTCTTGTCTTGTCACAATAAATGACAAGTCTTGTCTAATAATATCTTTTTTGTAGAAAAGAAAAAATAAATTGATATCTTAATACGTTTTTTATATTGCTTTACTATCTCTTCTTAGGAAGACTTGGCCCTGACTTTTGCCTCTAGTAAAGTCTATTCATTCTACCATGTCCTACCTTTCCAAATGGCCAGTAGATTACATAGGTGAGAAATAAATTATAAATGGGTCTATCCTGACAGAGGCCTCCATCTGAGTGAAGTCAACTCCAAACTGACAAGTCCACAGCTTTATATCTTTTGCACTTGGTTCCCTTTAACCTTGTCAATGGTATGGTTTTAAATTAACTCTCATACATATCCCTGACAATAAAATGATGAGTTTGCTATTCTTGACTTATGCCTTTCAAATATTTTAATGAACACCTATTATTTTAGACCAATATAATTTACACCCCCCCCTTTATAAAGATTATACAACTATTCAATACCCAATGTTCCACTTACACACACACACACACACACACCTTTGTCACTAAAGGCACATCCAACCAGGTAGTTTTATGTTCAATTTGTTTATCACAATGAGAAATGTGAGAAGCTTTGACAGAGATCATTAATTTTATAGCCTGTGTTTCAAAAAGTAGTTCCTGGACTATTTACATCTCTTCATATTAACACCTGAGAAAATGAGTCTGCTGAAGATATAAAACTTGAAAGCAAATTGTGTTTACCATCTCCCTCTAAATATAATTCGTGGTTCAGAACAGATCTTTATGACTCATGATCAAATATTTTCCTGGGATGGCATTTGATGTTTGCTGCAGTGATAGTGAATGTCTTTGGGCTTTTGATCCCAAGTTATTTGGATTTTGATATTCAAGGTGAAATTATAACAATCTCTCAGGCAGGAAGAATTACTCTTTGAATCAAATGATGTAAGTATTATGAGTTGCAAAATATTTATAATCCAGGAAAACAAATTATTTATTTGTTTAATTAGAGATGAAACTGAAAGGAATCTAGAAGTTATGTACTATCATTTTACTGATTTTATTTTTATTTACTTTTAAAGTTTAAATTAATTGAGGTATAATTGAAAGCCAAAATTGAAGCCATTTAAAGTGTACATCTTGGTGATTTGATATACATATGGTGTGACTTAACTAGCTAATTATCACTTTAAATATTTATCTTATTTTGTGGTGAGAATATTTCAGTTTGACTTTCATCAAATTTCAATTATACAATGCAGTATTATGAACTGTAGTCACCATGTTTTACAACTGATCTTTATTCATTCTTCCAGACCTATTTCACTTTATAGTTTCAAGTGTGTACCATTTTATCAGTCTTTCACTGTTTCCCTCAATGCCCAGCCCTGGAAACTGTGTTTTTTGCTTTCTGTTTCTTAAGAGTTTAATTGGATGTTTTAATTCCATGTATACATGAATTCACACAGTATTTATTCTTCTTTATTTGGCTTATTTCATTTAGCATAATGCCCTGAAGGTCTATCCAGATTGTCATAAATGGCAAGATTCCTTTATTTTTATTTCAGTTGAATAGGTCAATACATTCTGTACAACATTCTCAGGCTATCATTCTCCTGATAGACTCTAAGGTTGTTACCATTTAATCACAAATGTTGAATAATGCATTTGTAGTGAACATGGTTTTGCATATATCTCCATAATACACTGTTTTCTTTTCCTATGATATGTACCCAGAGAAGGTGTACCCAGATTACTGGATTGTATGACAATGTATGCCTCAATTTTTGAAGAAACTCTGTACTGTTTTCCACTGTGACTTCATCAATTTAAATTCCCACAGACCATGACAAGTGTTCCATTATTTCCATATCTTTCCAACACATGTTATGTCTTGCAGTTTTGATGATGGTCATTATGGTAGGTATTACATGATATTTGGTGTTGATTTGCATTTACCTGGTAATTAGTGATGCTGAGCATCTTTTCACATACAGATTTGTCATCTGCATGTCTTGAGGAAAAAAATACAACTATTAAGTTCCTTTGTCCATTTTTCAGTCAGATTATGTGTATTTTTGGCTTTTGAACTCTATGAATTCTTTATTTTGAATATTAAATACTTAAGAGCTATATAATTTGCAATTATTTTTTCCATGTGGGAGGTTGCCTTTTCATTTTGTTCATGGTTTCTTTGTAGTACAGAAGTTATTTTTTGTTTGATGTTATTCTTCTTGTTTATTTTCCCTTTATTTGTTTGCTTCTGATACCAATGCAAAAAGTCATTACTAAGCTGCTTTTAGAGGTTTTATTATTTTAGGACATATGTGCAAATGTTTGCTTCAGTTTAGTTGATATTTGTGTGTGGTATAAGAGAAATAGAGTCATTTTTTCCTATGTGGAAGTCTAGTATTCCCAACACCATATATTAAAAAGGCTATTATCTCACCATTGTGCATTCTTGACCCTTGTAATAAATTAATTGACCATTATTCAAGACATTATTTTCTCTTTTGTCCTATTGATTAATATCTTTGTTTAATATCAGCATCAATTGTCTTCATTATTATTGCTTTGTAATATAGTTTGAAATCAGAAATTATGATTCTTTCAATTTTCTTCTTTTTTCAAAACTGATTTGACACTTCATAATCTTCTGTGGTTACATATACAGTTAAAGTTTGCTGTGTTATATTTTACTGTGCAAAAAAATTCATTCAAACTTTAATAAGGATTGCATTGAATCTGTAGATTGCTTTGGAAAATATGAACCCTTTAACAATGTATATTCCTCCAATACATGAGTATGGACATTTTCTAATTGATTCGGTACTTCTAATTTCTCTTTCATAGTCTTATATTATTTAGCACAGAGATCTTTTTCATTGGTTAAATCTTTTTCTAAATATTTATTTATTTGATGCAATTATAAAGAGATTATATTCTTAAATTATATTTCTTATAGTTAATTGTTAATATATATGCACTACATTAACAAAAATCAGGAGGGTTTTTTTGCATGTTTTTGTAACTTGCAAAAATTTGTCCTAACAGTTATTTTGAAGAAGTCTTTAGAAATTTTCATATAAAATAGCATGCCATCTGCAAATAGAAATAGTTTTACTTCTTTTCTAATTGTATGTCCCTTCTATTTTTCTAAATTACCCTGATAAGTACTTTGTTGAATAAAAATGATAAGAATGGCCATACCTGGTTTGTTCATGGTCATAGAGGAAAGCTTTCTTTTTTACCACTATATGCAAAGTTAGCTATGGACTTGTCATATTGGTCTTTCTTACATTGAGGCACATATACAGCCAATTTGTCAAAAGTCTTTATCATGAATAGATGTTTAATTTTGACAAATGTTTAATTTTGACAAATCTACATCTTTTGATATGATTTGTATCTTTTATTATTGTTGCATACTACATTATATAATTTGTTATACATGTTCAACCATCATCTCTTAAATAAGTAACTTTTGAAAAATTTGTGTGGTTATTTTACAGTCTACTGTTTGCTAATATTTTTTTGAGAATTTTTGCATTTATGCTTATTAAGGACATCTTCCTGTAGTTTTATTTTTTTTATTATCCTTATCTGTTTTTGGATTTAGGATAATTTTGACCTCATAAAATGAGTTTGAAAGTGCAAAGTTTTCTATTTTAGGAATATTTTGAAAAGAATAGTCATTAATTTTTCTTTAACTATCCTACTGATGTAGAATTCACCAGTACAATAATTTGGTCTTAAACATTTAATTTTGTGAAGTTTTTGATTACTAAATTAAACCTGTACTAGGAAATGATTTATTCAGATACTGTCTCTGACTTCATTTTTTTTTTTCAGATTTGGTGGATTTATCAGATTTGTGGATTTATCCATTTCTTCCAAGTGGCCCATTTTTTTTTGGGGGGGGGATATAATGCTTCATAGTAGTTTCTTATGAACCTTTATATTTGTATACTATCAATTCTAATGTTTTACTTCTTTGACTCTTAAAGGTTTGTCTAGTTCAAAAAATAGTTTTATCTCATTGATTTATTCAATTGACTCTCTTATCTCTATTTCATCCTTTTCCACTCTGATCTTTACTGTGTTCTTTATTCTACTCACTTTAAGTTCATTTTGCTCTTTTTTCTAGATTCTTCTGGTTCTTTGACACTCAGATTTTTTTGTTTGCTTTTTGTCTTTGAGGTCTTTCATTTACCTTGATGTAGACAGACATCACTGTGAACCTCCCTCTTAGAACTTCTGTCACAGCATGCCATTAGTTTTGGTAGTTTAACTTCTACATAAAATAGTCTCAAGATTTTAATATATTTATTGCATTAGTTTCTCAGCTGCATTTGTGAATTTTCCAGTTTCTTTCTTGTAGTTTATTTCTAGTTTCATACCATTACCATTATGGTTGGAATAAATGTTTGATAAGATTTCATTCTTAAATTTATTCAGACTAATTTTGTTAGTCTAATATATGTCCTATGCCAGATAATGTTCCATGTGTTCTTTAGAATAAGTATTCTGTTGCTGTTGGATGGAATGATCTATATATGTTTGTTAAATCATTATGGCTTAATATATTGGTGAAGTTCAATGTTTCCATGCTGGTTTTCTGTCTGGATGATCTATTCATTGATTAATATAGGATATGTAAGTCCATGTATTATTGCACTGCTGTCTATTTTGCCCATAAAATCCATTAATATTTGCTTACTATATTTAGGTATGCCTTTGTTGTTTGCAAAAAAAAAATATATATATATATACTCTGTGGACTCACTCCTTTACATTATGATTTTCTTTATTTTTTACTATGGCCTTTGGATTATTTTTTAAAATATAATATCACTTTATTTCAACTTTCATTTACTTAGATTTTTTTCCCATTCTTTTACCTACAGTCTGTGAGTTCCCTTAATGCTGAAGTAAATCCCTTGTACAGGGACTAGAGTAATGTTATTTTTTTCCCCATTCACCTATCCATTAGACACAGTGGTCTTATGTAGAATATAAACATGATTGTTCGTCTTGGTTCAAGTACTAGGCTTTCTTTCAAAATGTTGTTAATGCCCATGCCACCTATTTTCATATATTTTAAAGTCTTCCTATATTTCTGTATGTGCCAAGATCTATCAATTTAAAGGGAAAGCTCAGAGATTACCTAGATTCAAGTTTCTTAAAGCCAAATCTTCATGTGGCAACTATTAATAGAGTACATTCAAGAAATGACTGAGAAATGGATAGTTTTGTTATCTCTGTTTTGAACTTGACCTACATACAATGAAGAACTACACTTTTTTTCTTTTTTTTTACTATAGTGGGACCTGTGAATGCAAGTCTCACTGGTCACCATACAATGAAGGGGTGCATTCCCTGGGTCAGACAAGGAAGGGTGATAGTCTTGTCTTTATTTCAGAGAGACACTGATATACTGAACTGAACTAGAGGGAGAATATGAAAATGACCTTTGCTTCTTTGGTCTCCTAGAGGATTGCAGTCATTCATTAGAAGCATGCTAAGTTAAATAATGTGTATGTGGGTTCAAGGGAAAAAAAACTGGGAGATGTACATTTTGTCTGAAACCTCTGTTCTTTGTCTTTAAGAACTATATGCAGGGTCTCCCTGGTAGTGCAGACAGTTGAGCGCCACACTGTGATGCATCCACAGCACAGTAGTGCCAGTTCGATCCCTGGCTAGGGTGGGGACCCACATGCTGCAGCAGACCTCTCCTGCTTCTCCGCTGGTCCCTCAGCAGTGTATTTCAGTTGATCTGTCTGTCCTTCTCCTCGTTTTGTCTCTATTAATCCTCTCACCTCTGATGACTCTGGCCTGTACTACAGCTCTTGAATGCATAAATAAATAAATATTTTTTTAAAGAAATATATGCAGAGAGTCTTTGCAAGTCTGTTAAGAACTATTTCTTTGTTATACTTTTGTGGCTATTGCAGAAACAGGTTCTTTTAGATTCCAGAACTAGGATTTTTTTGAGAAAGGGGTACTGCATTTCAGATGAAGGTCCTAAAAGTTAGTGTGCTTTATGCTTTATCCAAATATTTCACTCTTCAAGGAGATGTTGAAACTTGCTTTCCCTATGGATTTTTATGCCATTGTGCAAAAAGGGTGTTTATGACAAGAAGATGTCTCATCCTTTTCTTTACTCTTTGATATGGGTGTTTTCTCATTTGCCTGGTATATCAGAGTAACTCAGTTTTTGGAATTCTTTCAGAAGAAAGGTGTCGTTCCACTAACACCTTTAAATTTAAGGTATTTGCAGAAGAAAATGATCTGTGTCACCATGTTGAACCAGAATCCTGTTATTATTGTAATTGTTAAATCAAATAAAACCAAAAAGTTTTACCTATACGAAGTTGTATCCAATCCCAACACCTATAAAATATTTAGCATGCAACTTGTATTCACATTTATCATATAATTGAGGAACTTGTATCTTTCTTTCCTATATTCACTTCTTATTTTTCTTTTTATCTAATATATATTTTTGACCATTTTACTGTTAAATCAGTCAGAGTGTATACATATGCCGGATTCTTCTTCATCAATCCTTATTCATCAAGTTTATGAGCAAAACATGATCTAGACACTTCCTAAGGGAAGACATCCTAAGTGGCTATTGACCTGGACCTGAACATAATAATAAACACATTAAAATTGATTTTTAATTATAGTTATAATTATATTTTAATTATATTTATCATTTATGATGATTTTTAATTTTATTTATATATAAATTATATTTATAATCTAAAATTGAGAGTATTCTTTTTCATTGTTGTTTTACTAACTGTCCAAAGAGAGTCAGCACTACTATTTTGTACCTAACAAATAATTCTGCCTTTGGAATTGTGGGAAGAAAGTGGGGTAAGCATTTAATTACATTTATAAATTATATTTATAATTTTAATTATATTTATGATGATTTTAAAACTATAATTTATACATATATTAAATATATTTATACTTATATTTACATTTATAATATTTTAATTATATTTATAAATTATATTTATAATTTATATATTTAATTATATTTAAATATATTTATATTTATAATGAGGTGAAACCTAACAACATGTGTTTTTACTATTTTCTTTGGATTTCTTTCTCAAGGTGCAAGTTGATTTGTCATATTACCTGCACTTCACCCCATATATCATTAAATTATTAGAGGTAATACATGCAGAAAATTTAATTAATAACAGATCAAGGATATGAAGGGCACCAGTGATTTTCATTCCATTCTGGAAAACAGAAAGATAATAGGAATTTAAAATAGTAGTGAGATTGAACCCACAGAAACCTGAGGAACCTAGGGATAATGGCTGTTAACACAGGTAAGTGGTTCTAGTTCGATGTTGAAGAGCACAACTAGACAAAGGAGAAAGACTGCAAAGATCAGGGTCATTAACTAACCAGTTAACTAGCCAGAATTAAATTTCTTATCTTCCACTTCTCTCCATGTAGTCATAGCACCATGGAGTTGTTTCAATCTAAAATTGAGAGGATTCTTTTTCATTGTTGTTTTACTAACTGTCCAAAGAGAGTCAGCACTACTCTTTTGTACCTAACAAATAATTCTGTCTTTGGAATTGTGGGAAGAAAGTGGGGTAAGCAATCACATTCCCCATTTTTAAGTTGTTGAAATGAAATGCTTAATTTTAATATCACATGGATCTTTGTATGCATACACTTTTAGTCAACACTCATCTCTTTCTGTTATGAAAGAAAGACCTACTCAAGAGTTGAGTATACTCATGGCAATGTGTCATACCAATTAACATTGATTTTCATCCATAATGACAAATCAGAAACCCCAAACATTTGAGAAAAATTATACAACAACCAAAAAAGACATGTAAATTGGTATAGCCACTATAAAAGAAGTATGGAGGACTCAAATAAAAAAAAAAAGGAGGCATGCCATATAACCCAGTTATCCTATTATCAAATAGTAATCCTTAAATAATAACAAAAGTATATAAAATAATAAAATATGTATGAGTGAATATATACCTCATGTTAATTACAATATTTACAATAATACTACTTACAAGAACCAGAAGCAATCTAAGTGCCCATTAACTGGCAAATGTATAAAAAAGATGTGACATATACACAACTAAATATTACACAGCTTTCAAAAACATGAGTTCCTGTGTTTGAACAACATGGATGGATCTAGAAGGAATTATGTTTAGTGAAATTAGCGAGAATAAAATCAGCGAGATTTCACTCATGTGGAATATAAAGAATACAAACAAATGAAAGAAGTAATTAAAACAAATATAAACTTTTGGACTAAAAGACCCATTAGCAGAAGGAAAGGAAAGGGGAGGTGGGTAATTAAGAATGATGATCCCCAGTGATGAATATGTGAAACATATGAACTTATAATGCGATGTTATGGCAATACAAAAAGATAATTGAAAAAAGAAAAAGAAAAATTGATGTTCCCAAAGAAAAACAATTTGAGGGAGAAGTAAAGAACTGAAGACAATAAATATCTAACAGACAAAAGAAGTTGTATTAGCAAGATACCTGCTCTAAGTCAGACATTGCTGCAACAGAGAGAAAATGTTAAGGTAAGCAAACCATATAACATCTCATTCATCATGAAGTTTACATTTTGTGGGAATGCAGACATTAAATAAATTAGCAAATACAATTATGTTAAGTAAGAGTGAAGTAGTTAAAAATATACTTAAACAAATAAAGGAAACAAAGTTTTGGCAGCAACAAAACCCAATTTAGCCTAATATCAGATTTCTCAGAAGAAATACTGCAGACAAGAAGAGAATGGAATGTCTTGTCAAAAAAAGTTAAAGATTAAAAACTGCCAACCAAGAATAATATATCTGGTAAGTTTCTCCTTTAGATATGAGGGAGAAGAAAAGGCCTTCTCAGACAAACAGAAACTGAAGTATTTTGTAAAAACTAGAACTCCCGTCCAGGAACTATTGAAAGAATCTCTAGTATGTAAGCCCGATGAAGAAACACAAGGGACGAACTAAAGAGAGGGAGAGTTATAACAGCAAAGCTAAAAAGAAAATGGCAAAAACAGATTTTCATGTATCAATAATCACTCTACGTATTAAAGGAGTTTAACCCACCTGTTAAAGGACACAGACTACCTGGCTGAATTAGGAAACAGAATACCACTTTCTGTTGTCTCCAGGAGACACACCTGAGCTCTAAAGAAAAACATGTACTCAAGTTTAAGGAATAGAAAACACTTCTACAAATCAATGGGACCCAGAGGAAGGCAGGGAAAACTAAACATTCTGCAGACAAAATAAATTTCTAGTTGAAAAATGTAACAAGAGGAATGGACACTACATAATGATTAAGGGAACAAATACATCAGGGCTTGGAGACCTTGAACAGGAGCCACCACACACTGGCCTGGGGTTTCTCACCAAGTAATTGGAACTGAATTCTGAAAGCAAAGTTGTTGGGGAGGGGTTGTGGGGGTCATTTTAGTGAAGAAATAATTGGATGGAATAAAGTTTTGGGAGTTGGAAGCAGCAGGACAAATTAGAAAGTTATTTTAATACCACAGAGAAGGAATGATAGATCCAAGGCACGGCAATGAAAAAAAATGACATAATGAATTCAAGAGGAAATACAGCATATCAGTTACTAGGATACAGGGGAGTATAATGCTGAATATTCTTTCCTCGAACCCCAACATCGAAATGCTTACAATCTTAAAATAGAAGGAAATAAATAAAATGTGTGTATGTAGACAAACACACAAAAGTATGGAAAGATCTAATAGAGTATAGTGTTTGTGACCAATAACCTGAGCACTGTGTTTCCTAAATAACAACATTTTTTACAAGGTTAATGTATTCAGGGAACACTTGTATTATCAAAAAGGTGAGCTTTTTATTGGATCTTTAAAACTAAGTGATATCTAACTTCCCAGAGAGGAATAAGGTGAACTTTCATAATTATTCACATTTTTTGTGGAACAAATTGATCATTGTAATAAGGTTAGAATGAATCTGATTGTGGCTAGAGATAGTAAGAAAATGATTCCAACTAAATAACACTAAAAACAAGATACAGTGGTGAATGCTAAGGAGGTAAAAACTAATCAGCTGCCTGCAGAAGAACTGCTGATCTTGGTTTGTGGGAAGCAGTAGCAGAAGAAAGTGAGAGAATATTGATATAATAAATAATTGGAATAAGGGGGAATCTCATAGAGGTAGTCCCTACATAAGGGTCCTCTTGGCACCTCAAGTCATCAGGTAGAAGGAGTCGTCAGGGGACCCATCACACACTCAACTGCCACACAGGACCTGAAAAACTCCCAGACCCAACGCTGCAGTGCAAATCAGTGCTATTTTTCTTTTTTTTTCTTTTATTCTTTTCTGCCTTTCTTTCTCTCCCCTCAGCTAAAACTTCACAAGGAAGGGAGATAGAGATCTCCAGTGGAGATCATGAGGAGCTACTATAGTCCTGAGAAACAATTCTCTACCCCATCTGTTCATGTGTTTGTCTGCCTACTGGTCTACTACTGTTACTCCCTGTCTTCCCTAGTAGGGATTTCTTTCTTGCACTTCTATTCTTTACCCCTTTAACAATGCCTCCACTGCTTTCTCTTATCTTTCCATTATATTCTCTCTTCTTCATCTGCCTCTCTACTCTTACCCCTATATAATCCTTGCTTTTTCCTCTTACTTTCATTCATTTTACATTTATGTACCATTTTCCTCTTTCCTCTTATCCTTTCTCTCACATTTAATTTTTTTAAACCCCAGTAATCATTGGAAACACACCTTTAGGGACCTAGCAGCTCAACAGAGAAATACATTCCACCCATACTGTAGGCACCTCCCTGTAGACTTTGCCTCAGCATGTTTCTGGAGCTCCAGGGCTCCACATAAGACACTGGAATACAACCAACTGAGATGTCAGAACTTATCTTATGCAGTGGTGGGGCCAGAAAATCAAGGACTCCTAGAGCAAAGAACCACTCAATACAATATCTACCATAATAAAAGAGTATTTGAAATTGTACCCAGCCACAGAGGCTCATATACTAGGTAGACATAACCACACCTCAGGAAGAGAAACCAGAAATCGTGCCCACCAGCACCAACAGTACCAGGGCACAACAGAGTAAAAGTCAAAGGCTAACAACTGGAAGAAGGAAAAATACCAATGATCAGCAGGCCCTCCCAGGAACAATACACCTCCAGCAGAAAGTGAACATCCAGAACCCGATAATATGGACACAGACGAATATCAATGATCAGCAGGCCCTCCCAGGAACAATACACCTCCAGCAGAAAGTGAACATCCAGAAACCGATAATATGGACACAGACAAATATCTACACCTAACAGACAAAGGATTCCTAAAGGCCATGATGAGAACAAAGAGTTAAGAGAAAACACAGAAAGGAATAAGAAAACAATCAAGGAACTAATGAACAAGACAGGATCCCTATAGAAGAAAGTGAAATAACTGGAGGATACCCAGAGAGTAGTGGAGGAGTTCAAGAATTCTGGTAAAAAGCCAGGAAAACAGTATAGAAGAAATGGAATAATGAATCAGGACTCTTACAGACACAGATATAAAAAGAGCCAAGGACAAGGGAAAAAAAAAGAAAAGGAAGACAAGGAAAAAAGACAAGGAAAGATAAAAATGAAAAAGAATGAAGAAACACTTCAAGTACTATCTGACACCATGAGGAAAGGAAATGTAAGAGCTATTCTAGAAGATGAAGGGAAAGAAAAAGGATCAGCAAACCTATTCAAGGAGATAATTGAAGAGAACTTCCCAAGAATGAGGAAAGAAATGAAAATAGACAAGAAGCTAATAGAACTCCTAATTACCACAAGAAAAAGAAAACTATAGCAAGACACATAATAGTACTGTTTCCAAAGGTCCAGGACAAAGAAAAAATAACAAAACTAATGCAGATAAAGAAACAGATAACCTACAAAGGAAAACCAATCAGGTTGACATCAGTTATCTCTGAAGAAACACTGTGGGCAAGAGAGAATAGAGGGACATATTTAACAAACTCCAAGTCAACATTCCAGCCAAGAATATTCTACCTTGCAGAGCCCTCCTTTATGAGGGAAAAATAAAAACCTTCTCAGACAAAATAAAATTACAGATTCATTACTACTAAACAAACACCCCCCCAAAAATATATTACAATAAACCTTAGAGCTCATACCAACAGTGGAATGAATAGGAAGAATAAAACAAGGCAAAGAATAGAATCACAAAAAAGGCAACCAAAATGGCAAACACAGATGCCAGTGTACCAATTTTAACTGTAAATGTAAATGGACTAAACACATACAAAAATAAATAAATAAAGACAGATAAGCAGGCCAAATTAAAAAACAGAATCCAACTTTTTGATGTCTACAGAAAACGCATTTAACTATAAAAGATAAACATAAACTGAAAGTAAAGGATGGAAAATAATCCTATAAGAAAATGGACCAAAAAAGAAGGCAGGAACAGCTATACTTTTATTAAATAAAATACTTTTATTACATCAAAGCCAATAAGTGGAAAATACTCCTTACCAACCATTCCTTCTGGAAATTATCTCTTATTGAGTGCTGAAACACTTCAGTGCTCTAGACTGTCACCCTAATCCTGCCACAATTGCAGTTTTCTTTTGTTCTTACTCTTCTGTATTATACTGATCCCTAGATTTTCTCCCTACTTCTTTCCCCTCAGCCTTACACTGCACAACTTGTAGAGAATATAGTCAGCCAAACCTTTTCAAGTCTCTGCCTCAGGACCACACATCCTTGGGGCCCAGTGTTTTTTTAAATTTATTTTTAACTGAGGTAGTATTGGTGTATCTCATCAGTGTTATCACCATAGTGCATCCACCACCAACTAACCCATATTTCACCATCATAGACCGTTATGCTTTCTTCTCTCTTTGTATTTTCCCCCTGCCTCATTTTTCCCCCCGACTGCTTTAGTACGCGAGTCAACTATCAAGGGTTAGTTTTTAAACTTCTCTATGTATATTAGTTTAGTTAATTTATATTTACAATAAGTAAGACCTGGAAACAACCTAAATGCCCAAAAACAGATGATTGGATCAGGAAGCTGTGGTACATATACATGATGGAATACTATTCAGCAATCAAAAAGATAAGCTAGACTCATTCATAGAAACATGGATGGAGCAGGAAGGGATTATGCTCAGCGAAGTAAGTCAGAAGGCAAAAGAAAAATACCAGATGGTTTCCCCCCTAGGAGGAATATAAGGGAACCCAATAAGGATCAAGGAAAAGAATAATAACAATAATAGAAACATAACAAAAAAAGACAAGGACAAATTGGGACACTTGGTGGGAGGGGAGAGGGAGAGGGTTGTGGGCAGATAAGAGCACAAGGGACTGAGGTGATGGTGCACTGGTGAAATGGTGATGCGGAATACATGGGATTACAAATGATGTCAAATATATATAAATAAAGGGAAAATATATTCCCCGTATTAGTGACACCACTGGTTTTTATCTTTTTCCACTTAGCATAATCTTTCTAAGAAAAATCCTTGCCATTTGTGGCTACATAGATAGGATTAAAGTCCTTATGGATTAAAGTTTAAGGAGAGTTTTGCCCTCAGATTATGCAAAAGTCTCCTTAAGGTTGGGCCTTAGACCCCTCACCTTCTTCATATATATAAATTCTGGTCCTGAATCTCTCTCTAGATTTACTACCATGTTAAAATCCTAGTCTTGTATCTGTAGTGCCGTGATAAAATGAGAAAATTCATAATTTTGACTTTTTCTGAGTTTAATTCAAATTTGCCACTAATAAATTATATCATGATGGGATATTATTTTAACTCTTATGTGCTTTAGCTCTGTCATCTATTAAATGGAAGTAGGAGTGTTCTGTGTCTCCTAGGGCTACTGACGAGATTAAATTAGTTAAGAAAATAGACTTTAAAACAATGCTTGACATATAAACAATTAGTACTGACTATTGTTATTCTCTAGTGTAATTCCTTCTATATCATTGTGTGCCTCCTACTGTAACCATTAGTACATATGTGAAATTGAGCATATGGTCAAACCTAAAATAATACTTCCCCTGGGTCTTTCTGCTCTTGAATATGGTACTAATATTATTTAATTCATTTAAGTCCAAATTTAAAATAATCCTTGAATACTGTCTTCCTTTAGCCAATTTTGGTAAGTTTTTATTTCAATATCTCTTGTACTTTTTTCTTTATTCATCTGGAAGTTAGCCTTCAGATATTTGATGAACTTCTTATAAAATGAAAATGAACATTTATTTGTATTTCATCAAAATCTCAGTGGGACCTATAACATTATCCAAAAAAACCAAAAATATGTTCCAAAACATCAATCAGATCTTTTTTTTTTTTTTTCAACTCAGGCTGTTGTGCATCTTTCACATGCATTCTTTCCAACTGATTTATTCTCAGCTATTTTTTCCTACCTGTCTCCCTGACCCAAAAATCAGTCTAGTACCCTATTTCCTTGTATAAGGATCTACACTTCTTGGGCCTCTTTGTGGTATAGGAGTTAAAGTCCAGCACTATGAAACTATTGCCAGCCACTGGGGCATGAGTTTGATATCCAACCAGGGTGGTGACCCACATGCTACAGCAGACCTCTCCTGTCTCACCTGCTGTTCTCCTTACCAGTGTAGCTTAGTAGTTCTGCCTGTTCTGCTCCCCATTTTATCTCTAGTCTCTAGTGAATCCCCTCACCTCTCCTCCACATCTCTGGTCTACCCCCAACTCTTGTATGTATAAATAAAATAAATCTTTTTAAAAATCTACACATTTCATCTTTATTTTCAAGGTTATCCCAAAAGTAAATGTCAAATTTATCTCACCTTACTTGCCACTAACATGTACAGTACATTGCCCCAAGTAGAGAGTCAACTGAATGGGCACTAAAATACAGTTACTAATTTTATACATAGTTTACATTACTTTTCATTTTTGTAGACTGTAAATTTCTCATCTCTATGAAATTCCCATCACTAATTTGCCCATGTACCATTACCATAGTCCCTTGTGCTCCTCCCATCCATTTTGTTCCTTCTCCCTCCTCATTCCCTCAGGAATGTCTCTTTTGACTTTGATTTTTCATTTGTTGTAATATTTTTTTCCTAGTTCCTTATTTGTTTTCTCTATATTCCAAATATACGTGACACCATCCAATGTTTTTCTTTTTATTTCTTACTTATTTCACTCAGCATAACCCCTTCTAGCTCCTTCCATGCTACTGCAAATTGCATGAGTTTATTTTTTGATTGTTGCATAATATTCCATGATGTGAATATACCACATCCTCTTGATCCAGTCATAAGTGTTTTGGGCATTTGGGTTATTTCCAAAGCTTCCATATTGTGAAAAGTATCATAATAAACATAGGTGTGCAGGTGTCCTTTTGAATTAGTGTTTTTGAGTCCTTTGGTAAATTCTGAATTGCTGGATCATATGGGAGCTCCATTTTTAGTAGTTTGAGGAAATCCACACCACTTTACATAGTGGTTGGAGCAGTCTGCATTCTGCATTCCCACCAGCAGTGTAGTAGAGTTCCTTTTCTTCACATCCTCATCAACATTTGTTGTTGCTAGTTTTTGTTTGTTTGTTTGTTTTTTAATGTGTGCCACTCTCACTGGTGTGAGGTGATATCTCATAGTGGTTTTGATTGGCATTTCTCTGATTACAAGAGAGGTTGAGAATTTTTTCATACACATGTTGGCCATTTACATTTCCTCTTTGGAGAAGTGTCTTTTTAGCTCTTCTGCCCATTTTTTGAATGGATTGTTTACTTTGTTTTTGTTGAGTCTGGTCAGCTCTTTGTAGATAAAAATTATAAGTCTCTTTTCAGTACTGTTGTGTGCAAAAATTGTCTCCCAGTCTGTGGGGTGTTGAATGGTTTTGGTTTTGCTGTACAAAAGCTTTAGTTTTGATGTAGTTCCAGCTGTTTATCTTTTCTTTCACTATCTTTCTTTCAGAGCAGTGTTTTTAAAGATGCTACTGAGGTGTATGTCATATAAACTTTTGCCTATTTTTTTCTTCTAAATATTTTATAATTTCAGGTCTTATATTTAATTCCTTAATCTCTATTCCCTTCTATTTAGTCAGGAGAGCTTTGGATTTTTGAGTCTTTTTGTGTCTCCATATAATTTTTTTCAAAATGTGTTCTATTTCTTTGAAGAATGTCACTGAAATTTTTATTGGAATACCATTGAATGTTTAATTATTTTTGGTAGGATTGCCATTTTGATAATGTTAATTTTTCCAATCCATGAGCAAGGACTGTCTTTCCATTTCTTTGTGTCTTCTTCTATTTCTTTTAACAATATTTAATAATTTGCTTTGTAGAGGTCCTTCATTTCTTTTCTTAGGTTTGTTCCCAAGTATTTGATTTATTTTTTGGTTTCAATTACAAAAGGATGACTTTCTTAATTTCTTATTTTTCAGATTGGTTGTTTGTATATAAGAAGGCTACTTATTTTTGTGCGTTGATTTTGTATCCTGCTATTTAACTAAGCTGGCTGATTAATTTGATTAGATTTTCTGTAGAGTTTTTGGTATTCTCTATGTATGTTGTCATATTGTCTGCAAATAGTTAAAGTTTTACTTTTTTCTCCCTATTTGGATCCCTTGGATGACTTTTTCTTGTCTTATTGTTCTGGATACTATATTGAAAATACTATACTATATTGAAAAGCAGTGGTGAGAGTGGTCATCTTGTCTTGTTCTAGATAACAAGGGAAAGGCATTTTGCCTTTCACCATTGAGAATGATATTGGCTATGAATTTGTCATATATGGCCTTTATTATGTTAAGGTATGGTTTTTCTATCCCAAGAATTTTGATGGCCTTCATCATAAATGGATGCTGAACTTTGTTGAATGCATCTTTTGACATGATCGTATGGTTTTTATTCTTCTTTTTGTTGATGTGTTAGATTGCATTAATTTATTTTCAGATGTTGAACCATCCTTGTGTCCCTGGAATAAATCCTGCTTGGTCATAGTGAATTATCTTGTTGGTGCATTGTTGGATTCTGTGGACTAAGATTTTATTGAGTATTTTTGCATCAGTGTTCAATAGAGAGATTGTTCTATAGTTTTCTTTCTTTGTGTTGTCCTTGTTTGATTTTGGTATAACTGTAATGTTGACTTCATGAAATGTCTTTCATAGTATCCCTTTCTTTTCAATTTTTTGAAAGGGTCTGTGTAGGCTCAGCACTAGTTCATTTCTGAATGTTTGGTAGAATTCATTTGTAAAGCCATCTGGTCCTGGGCTTTCATTTTTGGGGAGGATTTTGATTATTGTTTGAACTTCACTGCTTGTAATTGGAATGTTTGGGTGTTCTATTTCTTCTTTGTCAAGTTTTGGATGATTATAGAATTGTAGAATTTGCCCATCTCTTCTAGATTGTTGAGCTTGTTTGCATATAACTGTTCATAGTACTCTCTGATTATTCTTTTTATTTGTGCTGATCTGTTGTGATTTCTACACTTTCATTATGATCTTTTTTTGTGCGTTTTTTCTCCCAATTTTTTTCTTTGTGAGCCTGGCTAGAGTTTTGTCTATTTTGTTTATTTTTTTCACAGAACCAGCTTTTGTTTTTGTTTATCTGTGAATTGTTTTCTTAACTTCTAATTCATTTATTTCTGCTTTGATTTTTATTATTTCCCTCCTTCTACTGGATTTTGTTTGGTGTTATTGTTCTTTTTACAGTTCTTTACAGTGGGAGATTTTGCTGTTTCCCATACATTCTGGGGAGTTGTGTCCTCATTTTCATTCATCTCGAGGTATTTTTTAATTTCTTCTTTGATCTCCTCATTGATCCCCTGACTTCTAGTAGTGTGGGATTCAGTTTTATGAGGTAGGGAGGTTCCTTCCTCTCTTTTCATGGTTTTTCTCTATGCTTTTATGGTCAGAGAATATTGTTGGCACGTTTTAAAACATAGCAACAAATGGTGAGGATGTGGAGAAAAAGAATCTCTACTACATTATGGTTGGAATGCTAACTTGTCCTATCACTCTGGAAATCTGTGTGGAGGTTCCTTAAGCTACTAAAAATGGAACTCTCATGTGATCCACTTCTAGGAATTTACACAAAAACACTAATTCAAAATGAAACCCACACACCTATGTTTATAATGGCACTTTTTAAATAGGCAAGCTATGGAAATGCCCAACACAAATGCCCAAAAAAAATAACTGGATCAGAAGTTGTGGTATATACACAGTGGAATATTACACAGAAATCAAAAAATATAAACTTTTGCAATTTGCAGCAGCATGGATGAAGCTAGAAGGTCTGCAAAATAAGTCAGAAAGAAAAGGAAAACTATCAGATAACTTCCTTTATACTTGAAATGTGGAAGAAACAGGGAGAAATAAAAAAATAATTATAATAAATGAAAATCAAAGACAAGTTTAAATATGAGAGATTCCTGAGGTGAAGAGGAGGGAAAAGGAACAAAATGGGTAGGAAGAGTATAAGGGACTATGGTGATGAGTGGATTGGTGATTGAAATTTCACAGGGACTACATTATACACAACTGAAAGATAATGTAAAATATATATAAAAGGAAAAATAAAATATATCACTGCCATGTTACCTTAGGAGGATACACAGATGTGAAAGCTGCCAATGGGAAGTCTGAAGACAAAAAAGGTAACTGATTTAAAAGTTTCATTAGACTCTGTGCTGTTTACAAAAGTGTGGACATGAAAGATGTGATGGTCAACACATAAGATCCCATGTGATTTCATGAATAATTTCATTCAAATAAAATATTTCAATAAAAAAACAAATAAAATAAATGTAATAAGTTAAACAAGTCAGTAAATTGTAGGAATTTTTTAAAAGAAATATAGGAAAGAAAAAACCTGTCAGGATAACACTCATTTTCTTTTATCAAAAAAGACAAATATTTTTTCAAGGTGGTACCTCAAAAAGAAGATCTTTGGCAAGAGAGAAGTTACACTTTCTGTCATTATTGAAGGTTGATAAATAATTGAGACTCTGTCACCATGAATATCTCTAAACTTACCCTAGGGATTTGGGCATACAAGTGAGTAGTATCTGGAAAAGTTGTGACTAATACATCTCTCAAGTCACTGTTACTTGCATTTTGTGGTGAAGGGTGAAAATGGATACTTAATAGTAAGTTTACTTCCTAGTACTAAAAGTAACAACATAGGTGTTGATTTTTAGTGATACACACATGAAATTTATATAATGTTACTTCAATAATAAATATTAATAAAAGAAAATAAATTTAAATTATGACTTGGAAAGTCTATTCAGGAACCTATATTCAAATTGTAAATAACATCTGATCTTCATCTTCATCACCTATTATATTTAATGTCAATTAGTAGACCTATTAATAAAATATATAATCAAAAGAATATGTTGTAAGAACACAATATATTTATGAATAAGAAAATGCAAATTGCTGGAGATCAAACTAGATTACCACTGATTTTTTATGATTAAAATTAGCAATGAAGCCTGAGTGCTGAGAAGCACACACCAGATGCCATTACTGCAAGGTAAGAAGCTGCTGACTAGGGCCAACACAAACCTCAGAGTTTAACTGGAAGAAAGCAGGTTAAGAAGACAGAGGTAAGTGGCAAGGTGAGCATGCATGCCAAAACTCATGGCCTGCCTGTGATCTGGAACCTAGGGTAACTCTGGACTAGGCAAGCTTCTGTAGTATTGGGAAGGCACTAGCAAGGGGCCACCATCACAGGGCAGGGAGTTCTGGGTTAGGGACCTCATGAAACCTATGTGTGAGATTATGAGAAGGAAACCTGAGCAGACAGAGGTGAGCTGAAAAGTGCCTCAGGGCCAGTATTCACATGTGCCTGTGACCTGAATCCTGAGAGGGGATACCACAGGCAGGGGAACTGCCTGAGTGCTGAGAAAGCACATTCCAGACACCATTACTGCAAGGCAAGAAGCTGCTGATTAGGTTACCCACAAACCTCAGAGTTTAATTGGAAGAAAGCAGGTTAAACAGACAGAGGTGAGTGGTGAGGCATGTGTGCCAGCCAAAACTCATGCCCTGCCTGCAATCTGGAATGGAGAGGGTAATTCTGGTCTTGGTGGACTCAGGTAGCAATGGGAAAGCACTCGCTGGGTGCCATCATCACAGCGCAGGGAGTTCTGGGTTAGGGAATACACAAAATCTCTCTGTGGGACTATGAGAAGGCAATTTGAGCAGACAGAGTTGAGCTGGAAGATGGCCCAAGGCCACAATTTACACATACCTGTGACCTGGACCCTGAGAAGGAAATCTCACACCCAGGGAAACTGCTGGAGCACTGAGAAAGTGAATGTCAGATGTCATTACTGCAAGGCAAGAAGCTGCTAATCAGGTACCCCACAAACCTCAGAGTTTAACTAGAAGAAAGCAGGTTAAACAGACAGATGTGAGTGGCATGGTGCATGGGTCAGTCAAAACTCCCTGCTTGAGATTCAGAACTGAGAAGGCCCCCGTGGATTAGGCAGACTCCTGTAGCACTGGGAAAGTACCTGTTGAGTGCTACAATCACAGGGCAGGCAGTTCTGGTTTAGGGGCTCCACAAAATTTCTCTGTGGAACTACTGTTGAATGTGACTGACTATCAGCTCCTGGTATCCCAAAAAGAAAACCCAGAAGAGATGCCTGCCAATACCAGCAACACAGAGTCCCAATGAATACAACAAATCAGAGAACAGACATCAGGAAGAAGAAGAAAAAAATAACCAAGTAATGGTTATATTCCAAGAATCCAAGACAAGGAGAAAATAATGAAGCTGACAAGGGGAAAGAAACAGATAACTTATAAAAGAAAATCAACCATGCTAACATTAAACTTCTCTGAAGACACACTCTATGTAAGGAAAGGGACACATTCATATGGAGGGACATATTCAACCACAAATACTTTATCCTGAAAAGCTTTCCTTCATATAAAAGGAAAAAAAAATATGGTAAGGAAAAATAAATCACCAAAAGACAAAATGGTAAATGCAGATGCCAGCATAACAATTTTAACTTGAAATATAAATAGATTAAACTCAGCAATAAAGAGACACAGAGTAGCAGGCTGAATTAAAAATCATAATCCAACCTACTGCCACCTCCAGGAAACACATTTAAACACAAAAAACAAACATAAATTGAAAGTAAAAGGTTGGAAAACAATCCTACAAGCTAATGAACCAAAAAGAAAGAAGGAAAAGCAATACTTATAACAGACAAAATAGACTTTAAACTGAAAAAGGTTAAAAAAGATAAGGATGGACTCTACATAATGGTTAAGGGCACATTACCTCAAGAAGACATAATACTCATAACATATACTCACCAAATGAAGGAGCACAAAATATCAGACAATTATCATCAGATCTGAAAGAAAACAGAGAAAATACATGTATAATAGGAGACTTCAACACCCCACTCTCACCAATGGACAGATCAACAAGACAAAAAATAAATGAAGATACCAGAGCCCTAAATAAAGAACTAGAACTCATGAGCTTAACAGATATCTATAGGACACTACACACGCACAGAAAAATCAGAGTACACTTTTATCTCAAGTGTGCATGGATCATTCTCCAGAATTGATCAAATATTGGGTCATAAGACCAACATCAACAGGCATCGTAAGATCAAAATCATTCCAACTATATTCTCTGACAATAAAGGCATCAAAATAGAAATAAATCATGAAAAGAAAACAAGAAATCCACCCACTTCTTGGAGATTGAAACCCTCACTGCTGGAAGATCAATGTATTATAAAGGAGATCATAGAGGAAATTAAAAAAAAAAACTTTTAACTGAATGACAATGAGGACACCACATTTCAAAAAGTATGGGATACAACAAAAGCAGTAATAAGAGAGAAATTTATAGCAATCCAAACCCACATCAGTAAACAAGAAAAAACTCAAAAAAAAAAAAAAAACGGTCCCATCTCAATGAACTAGAGACAACAAAAGAATCCAAAAACCAGTAGAAGAAAAACAATAATAAAAATTAAAGCAGAAATAAATGAAATAGAAATAAAAAAAAACAATCTGAAAGCTCAATGAAACCAAAAGTTGTTTCTTTGAAAAAAATAAACAAATAGATAAACCTCTAGTCGGACTAACAAAGTAAAAACATGAGAAAACACAAATAAATAGGATCACAAATGACAGAGGAAAAACCACAAAAAATTCAGTAAACATTAAAAGAATACTCAGAATACTATGAACAGTTTATATGCTAACAAGCTCAACAATCTAGAAGTGATGGAGAGTTTCCTAGAAGGATATAAACATCCAATTCTAGACAAAGAAGAAATAGAACATTTAAATAGACCAATTACAAATAATGAAATTGAAGAAGTAATCAAAAACCTCCCCCAAACAAAAGTACTAGAGCAGATGGATTCACAAATGAATTCTACCAAATATTCAAAAATAAACTAGTGCCTATCCTACAAAAAATTTTCAAAAAATCAAGAAAATAGGAATACTACCAAATACATTCTATGAAGAAACATTACACTAATACCAAAACCAAAGACAACACAAAAAAGAGAACTAGAACTATAGGCCAATTTTTCTATTGAACACTGATGCAAACATTCTCAATAAAAGTCTTGCCAACAGAATCCAATAAAGTATCAAAAGGATTACACAACACAATCAAGTAGGATTTATCCCAGGAGCACGAGGATGGTTCGTTATCTGAAAATCAACCAATGTAATCCAAAACATCAACAAAATGAAGATTAAAAACTATATGATCATATCAATAGATGCAGAGAAGGCATTTGACAAAGTTCAACATCCATTCACGATGAAGACACTCGAAATCCTTGGAACAGAAGGATCATATCTCAACATGATAAAAGCTATTACAACAAACTCACAGGCAACATCACCCTCAATGGTGAAAAATTGAAAGCATTCCCTTTAAGATCAGAAACAAGACAAGGATGTCCACTCTCTCTACTGCTATTCAATATAATACTGAAGTCCTAGCCAGAGCAGTAAGACAGGAAAAAGACATACAAGGAATCAAATAGGGAAAGAAATACAACTGTCACTATTTGCAGACGAATTGATAATATACTTGGAAAACCCTAAAGGTTCTACAGAAAATCTAATTAAAACAATCAACCATTTAGCAAAGTAACAGGATACAAAATCAACACACTGAAGTCAATAGTCTTCCTACATACAACCGATCTGAAGAGGAAGGGATCAAGAAATATATACTTTTTACAGTTGAAGACAAAAATAATCAAATATTGGGAATAAGTCTAACAAAAGAAGTGAAAGACCTATTTAGAGAAAGATATAAAACATTGTTAAAAGAAATATAGTACATGAAGAAATGGACAGACATCTCCTGGTCCATGGATTGGAAGAATCAACACTATTAAAATGGCCATCCTACCAAAAGCAATTTACAGATTCAAGGTGACGCCAATAAACATCTCAATGACATTCTTCAAGGAATAGATGAAGAAGTGATGGAATTCATATGGTGCCATAAAACATCTCAATCAGCCAGAGCTCTTCTGACTAAAAAGAAGGGGAATGGAGGTATCACAATTCCAGACTTCAGACTTTACTACAAAGCAATAATAATTAAAACATATGGTACTGGGCCAAAGACAGACACATGGACCAATGGAACCAAATAGAAAGACCAGAAGCAAAACCACACATTTGCGAAAACCTGATCTTTGACCAAGGAGCAGAGAATATGCAATGGAACTAGGACAGCTTATTCAATAAATGGTGCTGGCAAAACTGGACCGCCACATGCAAAAAAATGAAACTAGACCACTACCTCACACCATGTACCAAAATGTATCAACTCAAAATGTATTTAAAAAAAAAAAAAACTGAATGTAAGAACTGAAACCGAACAATATATAGAAGAAAACATAGGTAAAACGTTACAAGGCATACATTTCAGTAATGCCTTTAAGGATGCATCCCCCCCAAAGAAATAAAAATGAAAGCGAAGATAAACAGCTAGGACTACATCAAATTAAACAGCTACTGTACAGCAATAGAAACAGTAACCAAAACAAGAGACACCCCATTGACTGGGAACAAATTTTTGCACTCCACACAGGTAATAAGGTACTGATCACAAAGATATACAAAGAACTCACAAGACTCAATAAAAACAAATTAAACAACTCAGTCAAAAATGGGCAGAAGTACTTAAAAGACAGTTTTCCTAAGAAGAGATACAAATGGCAAAGATGCACATGAGAAAATGCTCAACATACATCATAATCAGGGAAGTGCAAATTAAAACTACATGAAAAACCACCTTACAACATAAAGAATGACACATATCCAAAACACCATCATCAACAAATGTTGGCATGGGTATGGAGAAAAAAGAACTCTACTACACTGCTGGTGGGAATGCAAGTTAATCCAACCACTATGGAAAACCATATATAGGTTCCTCAGTCTACTAAATATACAGCTACCATATGATCTAGCAATTCCACTCCTAGGGATCTACCCAAAGACACAAAACAACAATCCAAAAGAAATGTCCACCCCTGTGTTTATTGCAGCACTATTTATAATTGGTAAGACCTGGTAACAACCCAAATGCCCAAAAATAGGTGACTTGCTCAATAAGAACATATGCACAATGGAAAACTATTCAGGAATCAAAAATGATAAACTATAGTCATTTGTAGAAACATGGATGGAGCTAGACGGGATTATGCTCAGTGAAATAAGTCAGAAGGCAAAAGAAAAATATGGTATGGTTTCACTTTCAGGTGGAATATATTTTAGGAGGAATATAAAGAAACCAAAGAAAAATGCTCATGAAAAAGAACAATAATAAAAAAAAATCACAAAACAAGAAGAACAAAAAGACAAAGACAAATCAGAGGCACTTTTTGGGGGTATGGGAGAGGGAATGGGATGAAGACAGAAAGAGCACAAGAAACTGAAGCGATAGTGCACTCGTGAGATATTGATGGGAATTCCATGGGGACTATAATTGATGTGAGATATATATAAAGAAGGAAAAAACCATAAAATTAGCAATGAATAAAAAGATTGAAAGTCATTGATTACTATTATATAATTGGAGGTGAATTTAGTTGTATTCAACTGGCACTCTATTTTTTAATTTATTTTTTATTAAAATATTTTAAAATTTACATATACTTGCCATTAATTGTAATCCCCATGTATCCCCCATCACTATCTCACCAGTGCACCATCATCTCAGTCCCCCGTGCTCCCATCTTCCCTCAACCCTCCCCCTCCCCTCCCCACCAGGTGTCCCCAGTCTGTCCTTGTCTCCTCATTTTTGGTTTCTGTGT
>JAGFMF010011774.1:1038313-1073115 GCA_019455555.1 Galemys pyrenaicus | reverse complement strand
ACTTCGCTAAGCATAATCCCCTCCAGATCCATCCATGTTCCCATGAATGAGTCTAGTTTTTCATTTCTGATTGCTGAGTAGTATTCCATCGTGTCTATGAACCACAGCTTCCCGATCCACTCAACTCGCACTCTTTAATGTGTTAAAGAATGGCCATCAGGCTAACTCTAAAGTCAGATGATAAATAGGAGTTTATTACAGCCAGGAGGCCTTTTTTTGAGGTGGCATGGATATGCATTTAATTTGTCATTGTTAGTAATGATATGGAAAAGAGAATAAACAGATAACGAAGCAGGCAATGGATGATTGGAAAGAGTTGCATGCCAATGCAATGCAATGATGGGGCCCAAAGAAAGTTGGAAATCCATAATGAACCTAAGAGATGACAAACTACTTAAACCAGGTAAGTAGCAAAATGTACATAAAACTACTTAAATTCAGGGAAAGTAAATACAAACTTTCATTTTTTCAATAATTATTAAATGTCTCATAATAAATCATATAAGTGTTTTTAATATTTTCACGCTGTCAGCAGTCTCTTATACTTCAATTACTTTGTTGAATTTCATCACAGTTGTAATGTCAAGGTAATGTGGTAATTTTTATTGTAGATGTATTCTAAATTGAGAATACATAGTCTATACATTCATCTGAAAATTATACAAACCAAAGTTAAAAGGGCAGTGAACATCAAAGTCCCTTCTTCTTTTTGACTTTTATTGAGGACCCTGACAGTATGAAAGTGTTGTTTGGTAGACTTGTGCCTCTTACAGACACAGAGGAAATAAAATGTCTGCTTAAGTATGCTACATCTGCTTTTGTACTGTAGTGCCTCATTTTCATTTAACTTTGTTTTTGGCTAAATAGATAATTATTGTACATTTGTGCAATAACTTTCCATGAATTTGATATGAAACATGTTGTAGACCACTTAAGAATTGCCTTCTATGTGATTCTAATTATCTTTCAATTTTTTAGTTTATACAATTTTCATGATTTAATAAATTATTAATAGTAAATGAGAAAAGAGAAAAAATCAGGGCTATGTGCAGTAGTAAAGATTCTACAAAGTTGTGACTGGTTCTTACGTGAAAACAATGGTAGTTGTTTGCCCTTTCTGTTGTAAGAAGGAGCTATGCTGAGACTAGAAATACCAGTCAACATAAGAGAACCAATTTATTGACTCTAACTGTAGGAGACTTCAAAAAGGTATATAAAAAAATACATAATACTAAAAATAAATCAAGATATTGATGAGTCGGCCATAGATCCACCAAATTGTGTTGACTCAGGCTATTGTAATCACATTAAAACATTCTTGAAACAGACATAGCCAAGAATCAAATCATAGGCCTCCAGAATGGGAAGCAAGATTAGGTCATTTATATTAACCCCATAACTAGATGCATAAATTCTAGATAAGTGGTCATGTAGCCTTTTAATGTACACTTCTAATGATTGGGAATTCACTGCCTCACCAAGCAGTTCATTCCATTTCAGGACAACTTCAATTATGTGAAAGTCCTTTCTTCTATTAAGTCCAAACCTAGTTCCTAATAATGTCCACTTATAGATCTTAGTTCTTCTTTCTTTGGTAATAAAATAAAAAGGAACCCAACAAATCTTCCTTAATACAGGCCACTAAGTATTTGAAAACAGCAATCATGTCTGCCCTAAGTCTTTATCACAGGACAAATACCCTCTTATAAAAAATGTTATTTTGGTATGTCCTCAGTTGCAAAATAACAGTTTCTTCTCATCACACTCTCTCCTAATTTCCATTTTATCTTGGTCATTTAAAAGAGTTTTATCCAGGATTTCAAATGCCACTACTCTAAACTGTGAGAATTAGGTTTAAGTGGAGAGTTACCATTCTCATTTGATACTTAAAACTTAGTTTATTTTACTAAGCTAAT
Source organism: Galemys pyrenaicus (assembly GCA_019455555.1). NCBI lineage: Eukaryota > Metazoa > Chordata > Mammalia > Eulipotyphla > Talpidae > Galemys > Galemys pyrenaicus. Next base: position 1,071,199 of record JAGFMF010011774.1, on the reverse strand, counting down.
ACCAACATTTTTAGAGCTTTTATTGGCTCATGATGATTGGTTTTCTATATGGAACAATGTCTGGATTCTTCTCGGACATATCTTTTCATATTTGAGAAACTATTATTGCTTCAATAAATAAGTAAAAATATATAATTTTGCATTCCCACATCTTTTTGGTGGAGTGATTTAAAAATAATTGTGCAGAAGCATAGATACTTATTTTTTTATTATTGATGAGTGAGTGAGCAATATAATAAAATAAAGGGTAATTTTTGCATAGAAAAGAAGACTAGGACAATGAACATCTGTAAAAATATATACTGCTTGTTTATATTTTTTTTCCTAAAACATTTTTCTATATAAAATGTGTGAGAAGACAGAAATGTCACCTTTGAAGAAAAGTAAAGCTGGCAATGCACTAATTCATGTTCTTCTGCTTATTTGTGATAAGAAGCTAAAGCAGTTGCAAAATATTGTCCTCCTTGATAAAATTGAGATTTTATAATGGAATTTAAAGATATCAAATGAAAATAAACATAATAATTTATTAAAATCATGAATACATTTTGTGATCATAGTTTTATATTTATGCACAGTAACTTCCTCAGTAATACTGAGAGGACACATGAAAAAATTTCCGTCTTCCTACAACCCTTTAATAACTCTGATTATTCTCCACACAAACCCTTGCCTCAGTGTATATGCACAAATTGCAATTTAAAGAGAAATAAGTATCTTTTGCTTGTAAGTATCCTCTCTACTTTACTGTCATTGTATTTTGATCCATCCTGAATAATTCCTCAAATGTATTATTTTCTTGTGAAAGTTGAATGCAAGGAAAAGGGAAAGAAGGGAAGTAGATCTAATGTGAGGGTATGAATCACTATTCAGCCAAAGAAAGTCATCACAGAAAGAATGCTTACTCATGCTTGCCTACAGACTAACTGAGACAACAGTATTTGAGGAAAGGAACAGTCTGGTTCTCTTTGGGAAGGCCCTATAAACAAACTGAAATATTTACCAGTGGTGCAGAACAGAGCCATACATAATATTTACTAGTTACTGGAGTGGTAAACCAAGGCTACATGAGAGAGTTGACCCAAAATGCAGGAAAGCCCCATTTTAAGACTTCTTAACGTGTATCAGAAAAACAATGCTAGTCAGAGCAAAAGACTCATGGAAGAGCATTGACTTGCATAAGGGCCTCAGTCAAGGGGCTTGGCAATCAAGGAATGAACTAGGAAGAAGAAACAAATGTGAGATGGAGGATTCAGGAATACCCCATGGACAGAATGGTGGTAGTAGGCTTGCGCAGGTATGGGAAGTCAGATTCCCAAAGGGTTCAGACAGAGAGAAAAGAGCAAAACAAATACCTTTTCATAACTATAACCCACGTTGGTCATAATAAAGCAATCTGCTAGTTCAAAGTTTTATGTTCTTTCATGAAGACTTCATTTTCACAATCTAGAAATACTGGGAATGTAACAAAAAAACAATGAGACTAAATACCACCACTGTAATTATCATCACAGTCATGTTCACCATAAATAATGAGGCTGTTGGTTAGATCTGATCCAATGAAATAGAAACTTGGTGATCACTGCATCACTGCCTAAAACAATCAAAACGATGTGTGGTCTTTGGTTTTGTTTCCTTTCTAACTACAGATAATGAAGTCTTCTGTTAATGCCTTGCTTCAGAGAAATTCAATCTTTGTTTCCTTGTGGAATTATTTTTAACCAAATAATAGATAAAATGAGTGTTTTCTTGACTCCTTAATTCTGGTTCCTATTTCTTATAAATGAAGTAGGTAAAAAAACACTTTTTTATGAGAATTTTAAAAATTAATTTTTAAATAATACATCAAATCCATTCCTTAATTATTTTTGAATAAAGCAGATTTGGTATTAAGTACATTTTTGTTGTATTTTATAATTTCAATATGAAAGGGTGTCTAAATAAAGGTCAGATGCAAGTTATCAGTTTTTTGTCAGAATTTTATTTCAAATGTATAGAGTAGTGTAAAGTGAGTTAATTTATTGTATTCATGCACACAAACTCACACTTACACAAACACACATACACATAAACACATATTGTGTAGCAGAGTGGAATAAATCATGTTGAAGAATCAGCCTAACCCAGATTAAAAGACCCTTAACTTACTGGGGTCTTGAAGGATGCTTCTAATATCCCTGAACTTCAGTTTCCTGTATGTAAAACTTTTACAAATTTATTGTACTAGTTTGAATAATGGTGATACCATTTCTGGGAAATAGAAGGTGCTACGTAAAATATCTAGTGATAGTATTATCATCATCATTATATATATATATATATATATATATATATATATCATCTGCTACAAAGAATTTAGCATGAAGTCACATACATGGATATTATTTTAGAAATATCATTGCCATTATTACTATTTTAACTTCATGTAAATAGTAGAGCATTAGATAGAATGCCATATATAAACTGACACAGAATAGTGATAACTGCACAGTGTGATACAGGTAAAATATATTCTGACACAAATATAGCAGGTACACAAACATGGCATCAAGGTCAGGGTCACATTCATAGGAAGCTCGTGATAAGATGGCACAAATAACAGCAGTAAATCATATTGCACATGGAGCTCCTAGTACAAAACTAAACATAAAATAGTTGCTTAACAAATAGTAGTTATTATCACATTCTTCATAGCCAGTGTCAGAGCTAATAACTTTACCCATGCTTCAATTGATTCCCATATCAGTACTGAATATTTTGTTTCTAAAGTGGATTAAATTTGCTTTAAAAGGGCAGCTTTCATTTTCGTTTTGTTTTGTTTTCTTTTTCAAACTGTTTAGGCCTTTATTGATATAGGGCTTATCTAAAACAAATAGCATGAATTTGCACAAAAGAAATAGTCAAGTGAAAGGGAAGAGTTATGTGTGTCAGAAGCACGGTCAGTAGGTGCTGCAGATGTTAATCCACTGACGAGGAAAACTCATATGCACCATTTTGTCAGAGCAAGTGTTTTGAAGCTGACAATCACTAAATGAGGTCGCTATAAAGTGTAAAATAAATGTAGTCAAACTGAAGGAGACATTTGTTTAAAGCATCTCTCTGCACAATTCCAAAAAAAAAAAAGATTGCAATTCTTTCCATCTAAGGAGGTGATTTACCTTAACCACCAGTATCATAATTCAGAGAAAAAAATTATAATAAGTCAATAAAAATTTCAAAAAGCATTTTAAAATTGCATTGTGATTGCTGTTTTATATTGTAACTGATCTCTGCTCACATCCACCTAAATCTTGTATTAGATGATGATTCAGACTGATCGGTAAATTTACCCAAGTTTCACTCTAAAAATACACATATGCAAAAAAAAAAAAAAGAAAATTTCAAGTGCTATTTGACACAAGCTTAAGATAAATCATAGTTCATGTCTTACAGATTTAGAATTCTTCGAGGTGTGTGCCTACTGAAAGTCAAGCAAAAGATCTTAAATAAAGGAATTTACTCTACTTTTTTTCTTAAAATGTTTTTGTTGGATTAAGCTTATCAGCCCTACATAGCAGAGCATTAATATTAAATATTTGCTGTTTGCAGATATACTCACACTTGAGAGAAGGGCACAACCCCCAGCCACAGCCAAGCCAAGTAGGGGCAGGCACACACACCACTGAAGGTATGCAATCCCCAGGCACAGTCAGGCTGAGCAGGGGTGGGACACAACCACTGCTATATTTCTCACAACCCAGGGCCAGACCATAGGCAAACCAAGCAGGGGCAGGGCAAGCCCACTGTAGAAGTTCTTACAACCGAGGGAGGAACTCAGCCAGGCCAAGCAGGAGTGGGGCATGCCCACCACTGAAGTCACCCAATCCCCAGCCACAGCCAGGACTAACAGGGATAGAACATACCCACTGCCAAAGTTTTGCAACTCTTGGTCCCAGCCAGAGACCCAGCAAAAGCAGGACACACTGTCACAGAGAGCACACAACCCCCTGCCACAGCTGGAAGCTAGAGATGCCACCATCCATCCCCTATAATGGAGGAAATACAGTGGATGGGGGCCATCTGGGATAAAGCTCATCAATATCCCCACAGCATCACTACATTTGTTGCATTTCAGCACATGATGTTGGACTCTGACCACCAGTATCTGATATCCCAGAAGGAGCATACTAAAGAGATGCCCACAAATACCAGTAGCACAGTGTCCCATCACATAGAGAAAATCAGAAAAAAACAAAACCACAGAAGGGATGCCAGGATTAAATTCTCCCGTAAAGACAACCAAAAAGGGAGAAATTTCAGCAAGTGCCTGGCAGGATCCACGAGTTTTGGACAGGGTAGGGCACCCATCAGAAGCAGCAGTGAGGAGACACTGACAGGGAAAGGGAGGAAAGGGCGATATCCACCATGGACCCTTTTCCCCCTCCCCACCCACAAACCCAGAATGCCTTGCCCAGGAAAGGAAGAGTTAACCTTGGAAGAAATAGGAAAACACTGAGTTACCTAAAAACCAGAAGGTGAAACAACAAAGGTCAGCAGGCTAATTTGCATGAAGTGGGGCTCTGGAAGGTCCCAAAGCTACAATTTGGAACTCACTGAACCCAGATGGTGAGAGGGGTGAGATGCACAGATATGCAACCATCTTACCACAGTCAGGTGTCAGGCAGGCACAGGTCCATGGGGTACGAAGGCACACATACCCCTTCCCATTAGCCCTCCATCTTTGGAGGTTGGGGGATATCCACGGCAGCCGAGGTTGAGCAGAGATGGGATACACCCACCATTGAAGGCTCAAAACACCCAGGCATATCCAGGCCAAGCAGGGGCAGGACATGCTCAAACTGAAGGTGCACAACCCACAGTCACAGACAGGCTAAGCACTTCTGTGTGAAGTGCCCACCTCTGATGGTACACAAAATCCAGCCACAGAAGGCCGAGTAAGAGCTGGACAGGACCACCTCTGAAGGTGCACAAAAACCTGCCACAGCAAGGCTGAGCATGGGTGGACCAAGCCCATCAGTGATAATGTGAAAGCCCCAGATACAACCAGCTACGGGGTGGGGGGGAAGGGGTATGCCCACTTCTGAAGTCCTCAAACCTCAGCCACATCTAAGTCCAAGTGGGATGGACAGGACCATCTCCAAAGGCTCCTAACACCTGGCTCAAGTTGGGGGCCTGGCTAAAGAAGGACACACCACCACTGAGAGCACACAGACACCCACCACAGGTAGGAATAAGGGACCTGCAATCCACCCCCTGGAACACAGAAAATACAGAGGGTGGGGGCTATCAAGGACAAAGCTCATCAACATATTTACAACAGCACTGACCTTGTGGCATTTGGGTGCATACTGCTGTTCTCTACCAGTTCCCGATATCCTACAAGGAGCACCCAGAAAAGATGCCCACCAATCCAAGCAGCACAGTGTCCCATCACATAGAACAAATCAGAAAACAAACATCAGGGAGAAGAAAAATATAAACAATCTAGTAAGCCCACAGAGAAATGTCACACCTCAAAAAGAATATCAGGCTCCAGACACCAACCAATGACAACATGGAAGAATTTCTCTGCCTTCCAGGAAGAGAATTTAAAATCACCGTGATTAAAAAACTGAAAAAAGATGAAAAGGGTAAGAATGATATGAGAAGGATAACTAATGAAGGGAAGAATAAAATGAGTCCCTAGGAGAAGGAAATGTAAGAAATACAGGAGGTTAAAAGACTAACAGAGGAGCTGAAGAACTTGGGGAAATCAATGACAACAGAATTGATAAAACAGAAGAATGAATCAGTACTCTTGAAACTCAGAAATTAAAAGAACCAAGAAAGAAAAGGAAAGAGCAACACAAAGGAGACAAAAACAAGGAAGCACTTTGAGAACCATCTGATTCCATGAGGAAAGGAAATATAAGCTATAAGAATTCCAGAGGGAGAGGAGAGAGCAAGGAGCAAATATTCAATGAGATAACTGAAAAGAACTTCCCAAGCATGAAGAAGGAGATGAAAGTAGACATACAAGAAGCAAGGACACCAAACTTCCACAATGAAAGAAAATACAGCAAGACACATAATAGTAAAACTCTCAAGAATCCAAGACAAGGAAAAATAATGAAGCTGACATGAGGGAAATAAACCAAGATCATAGAAAGATAAACCAATCAGGCTGACATCAGACTTCTCTGAAGAAACACTAAAGCAAGAAGACAGTGGAAGAACATACTCAACAAACTCCAACACAACAAATGCCAACCAAGAATACTGTATCCTGCAAAGGACTTTCTCAGACAAATAGAAAATCCAGAATTTCATCACAAGTAAACTCCCACTCCAAAAAATACTACAAGAAGTCTTAAAACCAAAATGAGCAGAAGAATGAATAATAATAATAATAAAGTCACAAGGAATAAAATTCACTAGATAATCAAGATGGCAAAACAAACACCAACATATCAATATTAATCCTAAATGTAAACTTTCTAAACTCATCAGTTAGAAGACACAAAGTTTCAGGCTGTATTAAAAAACAGAACCCAAACATTTGCTGTTTTTAGGAAACATTTAACTATAAAAGATAAGGACGGAGTGAAAGTAAAAGGTTTCCTACAAGCAAATGCACCTAAAGAGAAGGAACAGCTATACTTATATCAGATAAAATAGACTTCAAACTAAAAAAGGTAAAAAGAGACAAAGATGGACAGAACATTATGATTAAGGGGACAAAACATCAAGATGATATAACACTCATCAACATATACTCACCAAATGAAGGCAAGGAACCTGCCTACATCATGGAGATTGAAACTATGTAAGATCACTGAACAAATGAGGAGATCAAAGAAAAAATTAAAAATACCTTGAGATGAATGATAATGAGGACATAACTCTCCAGAATATCTAGGGCACAGCAAAAGAAAATATACAGTAATGCAAGCTCATATCAAGAAACAAGAAAGAACTCAGAGAAACAACCTAATCTCCCACCTTAAAGAATTGGAAAGAGAAAGGGAGAAAAATTGTGGTGAAGAGATGCTAGGAGTAAGTTCTGCCAAGAAACAAAACAAAACAAAAAATATCTGACAGGGAAAAAAAGCAGCAGGTACCTCCAAGAACCAGGATGTAGCAGATAAACTGAACACTGGAAACCTACCCAGAGAAGAAAATCACAACAACAGGGGACAAGGAGAGAGAAGAAAGCATCAAAAGCCTGCTACACCTCCCCCTACCAACAAAACCAGCACGCCTAGACCAACAGAAAGAGAAGCTAGAGATACTAAGCATGGAAAGGGATTACCACAAGCACCAAGCTCTGTGGCCTGAAACTGTGGGGAGCTGTGCGGAAACCACCAATAAAGTGACTGACCCACACCAGGTAAGCGCAGACCCTGTGCCACTGGAGGAAATTAGAAAATCAAAGACCAGATGGTTAGGGTGCACACAGAAGAACACACTCAGCTTGGGACTCCTCAGCTGTCTGTGCCCACAATTTAAAGTGGCCAGGGATGCCTGAGAGGCATCTTAGGACTGCTGAGAATTGAGTACCTGAGAGCAAGCACTGAGACAGAGCTGTGCGGACCACCCATAAAAAAAATGTTCAGTGTCCAGTGCATACACAGAAAAACACACGTGGCTTGGAACTTCTCAGCTGTCTGCAACCTTAACTTAAGGCAGCCAGGGAGAGCCCAAGAGCCACCTCGGGACTGCGGGGAAAATGAGTGCCAGAGTCAGCAACGAGACAGAGCTGCACAAGCCACCCATAAACAAAGGCCAGCCTCTTGCACAGGGAGAAGTGTATGTGCGGCTTGGGACCTCCCAGGTGTTCATGTCCTTGGCTTCAGGCAGTCAGGGAGTGCCCAAGAGCTGACTCAAGACTTCTGGGAAGAGCCTTGAGAGCTGGCACTGGGCACTGAGGCAAACCCCCATGGGCCACACATAAACAAAGGCCAGTCTCCTAAGGCACACAGAGAAGTGTGTTTGGCACCTGCAGCTTAAGAGTCTCCTCAGGACTGCTGGGAAGTGCCTGAGAGCTGGCACTGAGACACAGGTGCTCAGGCCACCCATAAACAAAGGCCAGTCTGCTAGGGTGCACACGGAAAAGTGCCTGCAGCTTGGGATTCCTCAGGTTTTCATGACCCCATCTTAGGACCTTGGGGAAGTGCCTGTGAAGTGACACTGATATGAAGCCTCTGGACACACAAATAAAGAAAGACCTGTCAGTTAGAACACACAAAATAGTGCATGCAGTTCAAGATATCTCAGATATCCATACTCACATTGTAGGACTATGGGGAAGGATGTGGGAGCCGGCACCCAGACACGCAGGAGCTGGCACGAAGATATCTTTGGCTAGTGCCTGAGCCTGAGCAGGGCAACACTCACTGCTGAGCCCACACAACTTCCAGCCACAGGGCACATCCACTGTCAAGAACCTCTAGCCCACATAAAAAGTCAGAGACCAGACAGGAGCTGATTCAACTGCCACAGAGATCATGCAGCCCCGCCCGACTCCCGCTACAATTGGAAGCTAGGGACCCCACAACCAACCCTCTGGAATGGAGGAAATAGAGAAGTGGGGGCTATCAAGGACAAAGATCTTCAACATATCCACAGCATCAGCAATCTTGTGACGTTTTGCCACACAGTGCTGGACCTGGTCTGACTACCAAACCCAACATTCCAGAAGAAGCACCAGAAAGAGACACCTGCCAATACCAGCAGCACAGTGCCCCATCATGTAAAACAAATTAGAAAACAAACTTTAGGGAGAAGGAGAAATACCAATAGCCAAGTAAGCCCCCAGAGAAAGGACACCCTACAAAAAGAAAACCAGCCACCAGAACCCAACAACAGCAACATGGAAGAACTTCTCTTCCTTTCATAAAGAGAATTAAAAAATCTTCATATTTTAAAAACTGAAAGAATATGAAAAGAAAGAGAAAGATATGATAAAAATAAATAATGAACTGAAGAATGAAAATGAGTCCTGAAAGAGGGAATGAAAGAAACATAGGAAATCAAAAGGCTAGTGGAGGAGACAACTCTGGGAAAAGCAATGAAAACATAATGGACAAAAGGGAAGAATCAATAAATACTCTCAAAGATACAGAAATAAAAAGAATCAAAATGAAAACATAATAGACAGAAGGGAAGAATCCATAAGTACTCTCAAAGATACAGAAATACAAAGAATCAAAACCAAAAATAAAAGGGAAGTACAAAGGAAAAAGAATAAAGAAACACTCCAAGAGCTATCTGACACCATGAAGAAAGGAAATGTAAGAGCTATAGGAATCCAAGAGGGGGAGGAGACAGGAAAAAAGAACTGAAAATTTTTTCAAGGAGATAATAAAAGAGAACTTCCCAAGCATGAAAATAGACATACAAGAAGGAAGATGAATACTCAATTTCTAAGATGAAAGGAAAATTTCAGTAAGCTACATAATAGTAAAGATCTCAAGAATCCATGAGTAGGAAAAAATAATGAAGCTGACAAGGGGGAGGAAGCAGATATCATAAAGGAAAACCAATCAGGCTGATATCAGACCTTTTTGAAGAAACACCACAGGCAAGAAGAGAATGGAGAGAGATATTCAACAATCTTGTAGAAAACAAATACCAACCCAGAATACTCTATCCTGCAAAGTTCTGCTTCTCTATGTAAATAAAACGTAAGGACCTTCTCAGACAAACAGAAACCCCAGAAGTTCGCTATGGCTAAACCCCCACTCCAAATATTACTACAAGATGTCTAAAAGCCAAAACCAACAGAAGGATGAATAAGAAGAACAAAACAACGCAAGGAATAAAAATCACTAAAAGATAATCAAAATGCAAAAACAGATGCCAACATATCAATATTAACCCAAAGTGTAAACGGTCTAAACACATCAAATAAAAGACCCAGAGTCACAGACTGAATTAAAAAAAACATACCAAATTTATTCTCTTCAGGAAACATATTAACTACAAAACATAGACACAGACTGAAAGTAAAAGTTTGGAAACAATCCTACAAGCAAATGGACCCAAAAAGAGCAGGAACAGCTATATTTACATCAGATAAAATAGACTTCAAACTAAAAAGTTTAAAGGAGACATAAATCGTCACTACATTATGATTAAGAGTACAATTCAAGAAGAGATAACACTCACCAAATATAATCACCAGTTGAAGGAGCACCAAAATTTATCAGATAATTATTATTATCTCTGAAAATTAACATCAGAGAAAGTACGTATGTAGTAGGAGACTTCAACACACCACTCTCAGTGATGAATAGATCAACAAGACAAAAAATAAGCAACAACACTAAAGATATGTACAAGGACCTAGACCTCATGAGCTTGACAGACATCTATAGAACAGTGCATCCAAATAAATCTGAATACACATTTTTCTCAAGTACACACAGATCATTCTCCAGAATAGATCACACACTGTGACACAAGACAAACATCAACTGATACACTAAGATTGAAATCATACCAACTATCTTCTCTGACCATAAAGGCTCCAAACTAGAAATAAATCACATAAAGAAGGCAAGGATACTTCCTACATCATGAAGACTGAAACCCAGGCTACTGGAAGGCCATTGGATCAATGAGGAGATGAAAGAGGAAATAAAAAAGTGCATTGAGTTGAATGATAATCAAAACACAACTCTCCAGAATATTTGTAGCACAGCAAAAGCAGTTATAAGAGGAAAATATATAGCAATAAAGGCTCACATCAAGAAACAAGACATAATTCAAAGAAACATCCTAATCTCTCACCTTAAAGAACTGGAAAAAAGAACAAAAACATCCAAAAGCCAGTAGAAGAAAGAAAAAAAAAAGTCAAAGTGTAAATAAAAGAAATTGAAGTTAAGAAAATAATACAGAAGATCAATGAAACCAAAAGATGGTTTTTTGAAAAACAAACAAAATAGACAAGGATGATGAAGCCAGATGATGAAAAATTTTTTTTAAAAAGACAGAAAAAAAACCACAATAGGATCACAAATGAAAGAGGATAAATCACAACAGAGACATCAGAAATAAAAATAATAATCAGAGACTACTATGAAAAGTAATATGCAAACAAATGAACAGTTATATGCAAAGAAGTTTAAGAGTCTTGAAGGAATGAACAAACTCCTACACCTTTACAATCATACAGAGCTACATAAAGAAGACATAGAACACCTACTCAGTCCAACTACAAGCACTGAAATTGAAACAGTAATCAAAACCCTCCCCAAAAATAAAAGATGGCTTTACAAATGATTTCTACCAGAAACTTGTGCCCACCCTAAACAAACTATTTCAAAAATTGAAAGGAAGGGACACTACAAACATGTTTTATGAAGTGAACATTACACTAAAAACAAAATTGAACAAAGATATCACAAAAAATAATTATTAGAGACCAATCTCTCTAATGAACACTAATACAAAAATCCTAGCCAACAGAATCAAACAATGCATCAACAAGATAATTTGCTCTGACAAATTAGGATTTACTCCAGGTACACAAGGATGGCTCAACATCTGAAAATCAATTAATGTAACCCAACACATAAATACAAAGAAAAATGAAAACCATATGATCATATCAATAGATGCTGAGAAAGCATTTGACAAAGTTCAACATCCATTTATGATATAATTCATGATAAAATCCTCAACCTTGCCTGGTAGAAGGATATCTTGGATAGATACCTATAGATATCTTAACATAATAAAGACCATATATGACAAACCAATAGACAATATTATTCTTAATGGAGAAAAGCTAAAGACCTTTACCTTAAGATCTGGAACAAGACAAGGATGTCCTCTCTCACCATTGATTTTCAATATAATACTAGAAGTCCTACTCAGAGCAATAAGACAAGAAAAAGACATCCAGGGAATCTAAATAGGAAAAAAATGTAGAACTGTCATCATTTGCAGATGATATGATAATATACATAAAGAACCACAAGAACTCACAGAAAAACTAATCAAAATAATCAAGCAGTTCAGTAAAGTAGCAGGATAAAAAATCAACACACAAAAATCAGTACTCTTCTTATATACAAAAAATCAACCTGAAGAAGAAGAAATTCAAAGCAAAAACCCTTTTATAATTGAAACAAAATAAATCAAACACTTGGGAATAAACCTAACGAAAGAGGCAAAAGACTTATGCAAAGAAAACTAAAAACACTATTAAAAGAAATATAGGATGACACACACAAAAATTGAAAGGCATCCCCTAATCAAGAACTGGAAGAATTAACATAGTGAAAATGGCCATCCTACCAAAAGCAATCTACAGATTCAATGATACTCAAATTTAAAAAAAAGACATTCTTCAAATAAATAGAATATTGATGAAATTCATATGGAGAAACAAAAAATCTTGAATAGCCAAAGCTTTCCAAACTAAAATGAAGGAGAAGGGAGGCATCGCAATTACAGACTTCAAACTATACTACAAAGCCATAATAATTACTACTTCATGTTACTGGAACAAAAGTAGGCACACAGACCAATGGACTTGAATAAAAAACCCAAAAATAAACCTACAGATCTATGAACAAATAATAATTGACAAAGGAACAGGAATATGCAACGGAACAAAGACAGTCTGTTCAATAAATAGTTCTGGGGAAACTGGACTGCTACATGTAAAAGAATAAAGCTAGTCTACTACCTATTACCATGCATTAAAACCAACTCAAAATGGATCAAAGACCTAGATATAAGACCTGAAACTATAAAATATATAGAAGAAAAGATAGGCAAACACTACATGACCTACATCTCAAAACATCTTTAAAGAAACATCACCTAAAAGAAAGACAGTGAAGGAGAATATAAACAACTGGGATTACATTAAAGAACTTCCATACAGTGAAAGAGACATTACTCAAAACAAAGAGACACCCCACTGATTGGGGAAAAATGTTTTGCATTCTTTATAACTGATAAGAGAATGATCATAAAGATGTACACGCACATGACTCAGAAAAACAAAGTAAAAAATCCTATCGAAAAATGGGCAGAAGAACTTAAAAGACATTTCTCCAAAAAGAACATGCAAATGGCCAACAGGAACATGATAAAGTGCTCAGCATCCCTCATAATCAAGGACATGGAAATTAAAAATACAATAAAATACCACCTTACACCAGTAAGAACGGCATATATTAAAAAACTAGCAACTACAAATGTTGGCGAGGATGTGGTGAAAAAGACACCCTACTACACCACTGATGGGAATGCAAACTGGTCCAACCTCTATGGAAAGCTGCATGGAGGTACCTCAATCTACGACAAATGAGTTACCATTGACCCAGCAATCCCACTCCTATGGATTTACCCAAAAGACACAAAAACATTAATCCCAAAGACTACATGCACCCCTATGTTTATCACAGCATTAGTTATAATAAGTAAGACTTGGTTCAACCCAAATGCTCCAAAATGGACCACTGGATCAAGAAGATGTGGTAGATATACACAATAGAATACTATTCAGCAATCAAAAAAGCTGAACTAGAGCCATTAGCAGAAACATGGATAGAGTTTGAAGGGATTATGCTAAGTGAAATAAGTCAGAAGGAAAAAGACATTTCTCCAAAAATGACATGCAAATGGTCTCACTTATAGGAGGAATATAGGATATCATGGAAAAAAATAACATCAACAACAATAAAAACCACAAGAAGATCAAAAATAAACAGACATTCTAAAAATCAGAGATATTTTCAGAGAAGAGTGAGGGACTGGGATCAAGGCAGGGAAGGGAAGAGCACAAGGGACTCTGGTGATGCTGCACGGGTGAATCAGTGGTGGAAATTCTATGGGGGCTACACCTAGAAAAGAAATCAAACATTGTAAGAAAAAAATAAATAGTACAATTAAAATATTTGCAAAAAAATGAATATTTTCACTTTTATTTTAAAACCTCCTCTCATGGTGAGTGGAGATTATGCTAATTGAAATAAATCAGAAAGGACAAAGATGAAAGACTATAGTTGTTACATACATTCTGGAGAATTGTCCTCAGGGAATTAGGACTACCATCTCACAGTGGTTTTCCAGGAAAACTAAGTATCCGGGACCTCCCTGGTGGCCCAAGGGATTAAGTTTTGATGCTATGAAGCTATGAGTTTGATCCCAGCCGGTGTGCTGGCTCACATGGTGCTGCAGACCACTCCTGTCTCATCTTCTGCTCGCCTCAGTATTGCATTTCAATATATCCAACTGTTCTGCTCCCCACTCTGTCTCTGGAGAATCCCCTCACATTCTCCCCACCTATAGCCTATATCCCAGTTCTTGTATGATCCTATTAAATGTTATCATCATTGTTCCATGCCCCATTGACAGAAAGTCTTAGTAATGTGCATTGGTGGCTAAGTAAATAATTTTTATTAACCACTTGTGACTTAAGTCACACCTTCTTTGTTATATTAATTCCCTAGATTTCTGCATTTAAAAATATACCTTCAATTTTAGGGTTGAAATAAGACTAAAGACATTGAAAACTGTGTCATATCACAACTAATTCAAAGTGCCATTCTCATTACTTCTTTTTCAAAGAAATAATGCACACATACATTCATAGCAGCATTATTTACAATGAACAATATATTGAAACAAATTAAATGCCTAACAACATATAACTGGATAAAGAAAATATTTTTGTATATATTTATGTATATACATGTATACACACACATACACACACAATGGAATACTACACAGTTATTAAAAGAGGTAGAATATTGCAATTTGCAACAATATAGATAAAATTGGAAGTGGTTATGCTTAGTTATGTAAGAAATAGAGAGACAAATATCTGATTCATTTATATGTAAAACATAGAAATAAGATAAAAACACTGACAAAACTAAAACTAAACAAACTTAGAAAAATGACTGCAGAATTAGCACTATTTATAATTGGTAAGACCTGGAAACAACCCAAATTCCAAAAAAAAAAATATGACTGATGACTGGCTCAGAAAGATGTGGTACATATATACAATGGAATACTATTTAGCAATCAAAAATATAAACTAGAGTCATTTGTATAAACATGGATGGCACTAGAAGGGATTATGCTCAGTGATATAAGTCAGAAGGCAAGAGAAAAATGCTGGATGGTTTCACTGTTAGGAGGAATATAAAGAAACAAAAAAGGATCAAGAAAATTATGACAATAAAACAGAACACAACAAGAACAAAAAGACAAAAACTAATCAGA
Source organism: Galemys pyrenaicus (assembly GCA_019455555.1). Classification (NCBI taxonomy): domain Eukaryota; kingdom Metazoa; phylum Chordata; class Mammalia; order Eulipotyphla; family Talpidae; genus Galemys; species Galemys pyrenaicus. The sequence continues at coordinate 1,055,962 of JAGFMF010011774.1, read as the reverse complement.
AGCACTTTTTGGAGGGAGAGGGAGAGGGACTCGGATGAAGGCAGAAAGAACATAAGGGACTGAGGTGATGGTGCACTGGTGAATTGGTGGTGGGATTCCATGGGGGCTACAGTTGATGTCAAATATATATAAATAAATTAATTGAAATAATTTAAAAAACAATGTAAAATTATGGTTTGGATAAAAACTGTACAGTATTATAAAAGCACGTTCTCTTAAAAAATGACTGAAGAATTAAGGTTGCCAGAGAGGTAAGGTAGGAGACAGGGAGCAAAGTGGCAGTGCTTTGGTGAAGGGTGTTGTGTGGTAACACACACATGAAGAATATGAACCTATTCTTCTAAATTATATACAGTGTTTGGAATACTACTCAAAAGAAAATAATAAGACAATAAAAAAAGAAAGAAAAACCTGGTTGTTCTAGATTATCTGGGATCTGGATCAGAGACTTCTTCACTCAGAAACAATTTAATGTTTACCTATGAACCCACTGATAGCCTGAAAAAACCAGGAATGTCATAAAAGTGCAGGACTATAAAGATCACTTGCTCTGGAAATTAGGACACCTGGGTCCTAGATGGGGCTTTGTGAATACTGAGATAAGGTCCTTAGATAATCACTTAACCTCTCAAAATCTCCTCATTTTCATAAAAAAATGTTAATATGAATATCAAATTAAATACATATAAAATCTAGAATTGAGGAATACCTTGGTCAGCTCAGGATTCTATACAGCAAAGTACCACAAAGTGGATGGCTTAAAGAGAAGCAATTTTTTTTCCACAATTATGGAGATTAGAAAGTCTAAGTGTCAGATCAAGGTGGGAACCAATTTTTTTCCTGGTAAAGTCCCTCTTTCTGACTTGCAAATAGTCATCTTCTAGTTGTTGTTCTCCCATATGGGGTTGGGGTGGGAAGAGAGGAATTTGAGATCTGTCTTTCCTCATAAACGCATTCTTACAGGGAAACATGAGGGCTCCACTTTCATAACCTACTTATACCCCAAAAGGCTCACTTACACATATCACTGCATTGGAGGTTGGAAATTCACATATGTGCTTTGTGGGGGAAAAAAAAAAAACATTCAATAGATAATAGGAAGTAAAGACACTTTATATAAAAACAATATGTCAACAATGTCAAATCATGTTATTCAGAAATCTACAATTAATAAAGGTTTGCAATAATCTGGAGAGGGTTTATTCAAGATAAAAATCGCTGAATCTTAGTAAGAATAGGAAGTTTTGTGCCTTTTCATTTGTCCCTGTCCTATTTCCTTCACCCCAGTTCTATGAAAGTATTGAACACTTGCGGCCTTGCAGTCTCTAAAAGAGAAAGGCCAGTTTTGAAGGCGGAGATTATTTCTGCTCTGCTCATATATGAAGCACTATAAATGTGCATTTATAGTGTAAGAATGGAAAGGAAGCAATTTTGTCTCAATGTTGCAATCACACATCTAACAACCTAAAAAAAAAGTGGACTGAGCAGGGGACTAGCTCTATATAATAGTCTGCCTACTAAGTAATCTCTCTGCAATATAGCATTTAAAAATGTTATCAGATAATTCAGAGGTGGCTATGTGCACATTTAGGGATAGAAATCTTGAAAGACTTCTCAGCAGTAAAAATTCCAGGTAGTATGGGTTTGTTGGGTGTCTGGCTGTCCAGCCAAAGGCATGAAGAGGGAGCTAGGGAGGTTGTGTTTGGGACTAATAATTAGCCAAATTGGGTTCATGATCACCTGATGGATTTTTCTTTTTCAATTTTATACTTTTTAAGTTTTCCACATTTTGCTGCTAAAGCTTGTTTCATTAATTGTAACACAAATATCACCTCTTTAGGTACTTTGGAGTAATTTCTTAGTCAATATGGGTATTTGCCACACTTACAGAGATGTAAGGCTAATTAATATTCTATTTATTCTCTTTACTATGTTATGAATGAAGGCTTTTCTTTTTTTATATATTTTATTTATTTATGCATACAAGCATTGGGGTACAGGCCAGAGGCATGGGGGGTGGTGAGAGGATTCACCACAGAGAGCGGGGAGCAGAACAGGCAGATCAACAGAAGTACACTGCTGAGGGGAGCAACGGGCAGAGCAGGAGAGGTCTGCCGCACCATGTGTTTCCCACCCCGGCCGGCAGCAGGGATTGAACTCGCGCTGCAGTGGCTGCAGTCTACCCCACAGTGCATTTCCCAACCCACTGCGCCACCAGGGAGGCCCTGAAGGTTTTTCTTAAGATGATGCTACTCATAGTCTCATAGTCTATTGTCTGCTCAAAAATTTTTTTGATGACTGTGATTGGTACAAGATCTTAGTTCTGTCTTTCCTCAGAATGTCTGAACCATACAGTGGGGAATCAGCTTTGCAGGAAACTTTGCTGTTTGTCCACCACAACTCATGGAACCACACTTTCTGCCACTCAGTGTGTCTTCCTGACCCTGCCTTTACCCAACTCATTCCTGTCACCCCCTCTTACACACCTATTTCTCTGCATCTGCACTTTGGAGAAATTTGCAGTCCTGCTAAACCCAGAATCCCCCACTGAGGTTCATGCAGATGACTGAGTTCAACTACCTTTACCCATGCTGTCTCATCCTACAACCCCATATGTGTTCACAAAGGAGTTGGTGTCTCTTGTGTTAAGCCATGAATAGCCTATTGAAATCATTACATTTACCTAATTTGTGTCTTCTGGTTTGATTAACAGGGAAAAATTCAAGTGCAAAAGTTCCAATGTAAATGGCAGGCTTTTGACTCCCCATGCCTCTCATTCTAATGCACATGTGCTTCCTCACACATTATAAATGAAGATCCAATATGTCCAAGTACACAAGGATATTTCTTCTATAATTTGTTAGTTTTACTTTGTGCTCTATTTATTTTTAATTATGCATACAAGAAATGGGGTGTAGGTCAGAAGTGCAAGGGGTACGAGGATTCACCAGAGACAGAGTTGGGAGCAGAACAGGTGGATTTACTGAAATACAATTCTGCAGGGAGCAGTGGGAGAAACAGGAGAGGTCTGCTGCACCATGTGGGTCAGCTCCCTGGCCAGGGATCGAACTCTTGCTGCAATGACTGCGGCTAGCTTGATAACAATGAGACTTTAACCACTGTACCACCAAGGAGGCCTTGTGCTATTTTAAGTGCACAAATTTTTATGTCCCCAGATGGATTTTTATCATTTTGAGATCATTTTATTATAATGCTTTAAACAAAAACTTTTAAATGTGATTTAAAATCCATCTAACTCTTTTTAATTTTTTTTTATTTTTAAATGCTGTTATGTTAGATACTAATATAGACACTTTTCTTTTAGTCTCTGTTTATAGGTTACATGTTTTCCAACCTTTTATCCTCAATGAATGTATCTCTGAAACTAAAGTATGTTTTCCTACAGACAACATAAACAACTCACCCTTCTTTACCCATTCTTACCATAATTTGATTGGATTATCTAATCTATTCACACTTAATAGTATTAATGATGTTGAAATTATCTAAGCCATTCAAATTTTTGTTTTCTACATGTCTTGTAACTTTGATATTTCTTTATCCTTTTTTTTAACTGCTTTTTACATTAAGCAGACATTTTCTACATTAACATTTTAATTTCACTAACAAATTTTTGACAATAATTTTGGAAATATTTATTACTGGAAGATTTACTACACACATACATATAATTTATCAAAATCAATTTCAAATTTATAATTAAACTGATTTCACTAACATGGAAATAGTGCTCCTCTGTACCACACCATTTTGGTACTGTACATACCCCTTTTGGTGATAATATTTCTATATACCTTAAATCCATTAATGCTATGAAACCAAAAATATTTTTTTTATAATTATTACTTTCTCTTCTGTCATCATTTACATAGCACATTACAGTTTTGTTTCACCCACCTTCTTTGTGCTAATGTATGGCCTCCTTCTCCCAAGAAAGTCTGTGAAACAGGATCCAGAACTGAGAGATGGGGAAATTGAAATTTCTCTTTGTCACTTTTTGTCCTTCTCTAGGAACTGCGTGCTGGCTAGTGGCAGCCTCTTGACTTTCATCTTCTGTCATGTAACCATCATCTTATAAATTGGAGGAAGGCTTGCATGATTCAGTATCCTCAGCATATAACATTCAAAGTAGAGCTTCTGCTACACCTGGACAGAAAACCACACTTACCTGAGACTTGGCCTCAGCCAGTCAGTGGCAGCAGGATAAGGAACTGAGGTCCCTGTTAAAAAATATCCAAGTGGAGATAAAAAAATATCCTGAGTGGAGAGGGAGCAATATGTTACTGGCTGCAGTCATTTGGAGAAGCATGCCTCTATCACTGAGCTGAGAGTGAGGAACATGGAGTCTTGTTCAAATACCACAGACAATTAAGGCCCTTAACAAATTTTCATAAAATGCTTGTAAACATATTTCTTCATTTCCTGTATCTCTTTCGTTTGCTTGTTCCTTTCTTGTTTTAAACAGTTTCCACTAGTTAAGACCTAATCCTTCTTGATGCTTCTCTGTGTGAAATGATCTCCTGATGAATTTTCAAAATCTTCCATTTTGAGGTCAACCCTGTTAATAAAACACACACACACACACATGCATACTCCTTGATTTTCTATATTTGAACTAAATTGCCAACTAAATGCTTTATTCTTTAAAAGTTGAAGAGTAAATCTACTGAATGTCAGTAAATATAGTCACTTCAAAGTTCCTCATTTTAGCTTAAATAGTCCATGCAGGATGCTAATTTCTCTTTTTTTCCTTCATACTGTAATTACTTTAGCTCCCAGGGTGTCTCTCTGCAAGTGAGGAGGATAAGGAAGAATTAGGCAGAGTCTGCGGACATCCTGTAGAACACTGGATTTAGTTTTATCTGGTCCTCATGGTGAAACTGATTTCTGTGATGGAAAGAATAGACTGGCCATTCTTTTTGTCCTTCCTGCATCACTAACATTCATGATGCTGTCGGGATCATCTGACACTGTCCATCAGTTAACTGCTATTCCTGCTCAGAGAATCAGAGAAATCTAACCCTTTCTTCATCATATTCTAGGCCATTAGGAGACATGGAGCTATTACATTGGGCCTTTTCTTCCCCAGGAGTTATCTTGACCATTCTGCTTCCAAACCATAAGAGAAGGAGGACTCCTCAGAGACTGACACCTCTCAGGATGATAACCCAGAGGAAGGATCAAGTGATTGCTGTTCTCAGACCTCCAGACTTAAACTTCTATTGACGTCCTTTCTCCTTAGGATTCCCAGAAGAGAATGGGCAGGTGCAGGACCTGCTCTGACATCCTACCATATGCTGCATTTTCCCTTTTCTTTAATTCCTCCTTCATTACCTTGCCTAACAGTTTCATATCTTTTCTGAGTGTGAACATTATATCTAACGGTAGATCTTTTTCAAAATTTTTCAAGTGTCAGGCTTTTAACTTCACTCTGTGCTGTTTGCAAGCTGGGAAATAGGATTCTTGCCTATTTTGTCAGTATTGTTTGTATACAGACTTGTGTTCTCATTTTCTAGTGGGTGGGAAGATATTTTTATGTGAAGAAAGCTGTACTTAGCTTAAGATTTTAAATGACACAATGTTCAAAGATCCAGTATTCTAAAGTATAATTTTCAGGCATCATCATGCATTATAATTTCCAAAGATTTGAACCATTTTATCCTTACTACTACAATGTGGACTTCAAAGCAAGCAATACACATTGAAGAGCCAACTTTGCAGACACATTCCAGTAGGTGAACTTTGTTTATTCTCTAACTTGAAAGCTACCCAGAATTTCTTTGAACATATAAGAAATTAGAGAAAGAAGAAATGTAGATGGTTACTACAAAGTTAAATTGTTCTGATGATTTTGACTATGGTTTATCATGCACATTTCTTTTCAATTCCATGTTTAGTGGTATTTGATATTGTTCCTAGTGGACACATGTATTAATAACTACATCAAACAAATCAACAAACTACACATCTCTTGTTTCTTCTGTCACTCTGAACACTAACCATTTTATTATTCCATTATTTGTGACAGATAATTTTTTTATCCAAGATAAAAATTTGAAGTATTGCCTCCCTGGTGGTACAGGGGTTAAAGTCTATCAAGCTATCACCAGCCACTGAGTTCTGACTTTGGTCCCTGGCCTGTTATGCAACAGACTGCTCTTGTCTCACCTGTTGTTCCCCTAGGCAGTATATTTCAGAAGATCTGCCTGTTATACTCTCCACTCTGTCTCTGGTTCATCCTCTCACCCCATACTCCTGGCCTACATCCCATTTCTTAAATAAATCTTTTTATTTAAAATAAAATACTTCTCAGTTGTGATCAAATGATACTTTTCATCTTGTGATATGCGCACATCTGAATTTAGGGCATAGTTCTGTTATGGCTCACCTGACATAAACCATTTCTTTTCCCTTTAGACTCTGTATTGCCAGTCTTAAAATATAATGTTTGGAGTTAGTGGTGTCCTAGAAGCTTCTAGTTCTACTGATTATGACTTTAGACCCAGAAAAATATATTCTGGACACTAATTGTCTGATAATATGCAGACACACCATTTAATGGAAACAATTCTGGTTAATATCTCTTAAGACAACTAATATTGACCTATATTTAAATAAACACAATCTTTTTTAGGCAGACTTAGTTATCTATATAGACAAAAGGAATTTTTCTCATGACTTTTTAATCCTTTGAATATTTAAATTCAATATTTTACCAGCCTTTTATCTAAATTTATTTTGATGCCTTTGAAATCATTTTGATACTCACTCCCTTTTTCTCCCTTTCTTCACTGCCTCCTCTGCAGATGGCCTGAATCAATTCTGTTCTGCAATTAAATGAATGAATCATCACTTATTCTCAAATGCTCATTATCTCCATTTTATTATCACTCCTAATTTCTTTTTCTTATTTCCTCATTTTTGCATTTGTGTAAAGACTTTGCAGAAAATTATTGGCAATTTATTCATTTATTTTTGTTTAACTAGTGATGCTAAGCAATTTCTTCTTTGGCTAAAATGAGCAAGACTGGCCTTGGGCAAAGTTGCAGAGTAGGTGAAGCTTGTCTCCATCACTCTCTTACTTTCCTCTATTTCTGATAATGATCCCAGTGAAACAATAGAAAACAACAATAAATAGTCACCACTTTCTGAATTCTTACAACTTGCTGGGTGCTGTCTCCTAGTATTAAGATGGCAGCCTCTTTCTCACCCCAGCACTCTCAGATCCTCTATTCAGATCCTTGCTCTCATCCTACTACTTCTCCTCTAAACTATAACACTTCCTAACCCCTCAAACTATCTCTCCTTCCTGCCCAACTTTTCAATGCCCTGATCTCAGCTTCTTCCATATAGACCATCACTTGACATACTCATGGGAAAATATTGTCAAAAACAGTTTACACCATTAGAAAGTGAAGTTTTAGTCACTAAAGAAGACTGAATAAAAGAGAAAACTAACAGATATTTTTCTACCAACCATCACAGAACTTAAAGAGACAACCACCTGTGACTCTTGCTACAATTTAGACTTTCCAGAAGCATACACTGATAGGGTTTGAAGCACGAAGTGTGAGGAGGAATCACAGCCTGAGAAAGGAAAACTTAACTGGAATGTAGGTGTAACGGCAGGATGGAGGCAGCACTGGAGCAAGGTTCAGGATGGTTCTGGGCAGACGGGTCAAGGAAGGAGAGTCTTGGAGCCCTCGGTGGCTTTTAGGCTTTATTTACTAGAGGTGGCCAGGTACATGGCAGGCATGGGTGCTGGGGGGCCTGGAGGCTGGCAGGCCACCCAGCCCCCAGTGCATCTCACCCTCTCAGCTGCTTCTTCTCTCTCTGCTGCTGCTGCTGTCAGTTCTCTCAGTCGGTCCTCGCAGTTCTGGCATCCTCATGACGCCGCCCATTTATGCCCGTGTCCAACACAGGTGTGCCCACTTGCGCATGCCCACCCTGGAGTGCTCACAGCACCTCAGGTGTCCATCATCAGTGGTGGGAGGGTGGAAATACCTGATCAACCTTTACCCTACAGTAGGCTTGTAGTGCCAGCAGACATGGGGTGGGCAGGGGTTCCAGGGGCTAGGAGATTGGCAGGCCTCCCAACTCCTGGTGAATCTTTACTCTCTCTGACATTCTCTCGTGACCTCTCCACTGAACTGTCATACACCATCCTCTGTAATTGTTTTCCATTAAATGATATATCAGGCAATTGGGGTCCAGAATACATCTTTTTGGGTCTAAAGTCATAATCCGTAGAACTAGAAGCTTCTAGAACACCACTTACACCAAACATTTTAAAACTGGCAATACAGAGTCTAAAGGGAAAAAAAAATCGTTTACGTCAGGTGAGACATAACAGAATTAGGCCCTTATAGGCTCAGCCTCCAGGCTCAGGTGTACCCATTTACTTATGCCCCCAACATACTCCAGGTGTCCACCATCAGGCTTGTGTACACTGAGCCCGTGCTCCCAAGAGCCTCCTGAATTCAAGGCCACAGGTGATAGCCACAGAGGCCAATGGTGTGAAAACCTGAGCAAGTTCACTTACTCTACAGGTTCATTAAGTGTCAGCCAAATTGTCGGGGTGCTCTGGAATGAGCATTGCAGATGGAATTGTCTCACTTTGGGTCAATGTGCTTGGCTTTGAGAATACCCACATCGCTTAGTTACCACAGGTGATGTACCCCCAAGAAGAGCATACCCATAGGTGAGGCTACTCTCCAAAGTTGAAGCTCTCTCCAAAACTGATGTTTCCTGTTGATGGGATACCACAGTGGGCAAAAACCTCTCCTTGAATGATGATGGGGTGAAAGGTAAATGGAAAGTGATCAGGCTTTTCTGCCCTCCTACCATTGGTATCAAAGATGGACACCTGCAGTCCTGCACACTTGCCTTAATGGCAGGCACCTCAAGTAGAATTGGGCATGCACAAGTGGGCACACCTGGGCTGAGACAGGGTGTATAAGGAAGGCATCAAGAGGTCTCCAGGAGAAGAGAAATGAGAACAGAGAGAGCAGAGATCAGAGAGCCCAGAAAGTTGGATTTGCTGGGGGCTAGGAGGCCTGCCTGGTCTCCCAGCCTCCCCGTCTGCCATGTACCTGGTTGCCTCTGATGTAAAGAGTAATAAAAGTCAGAAAAAGCCACTTAAGGCTCCAAGACTCCTTTTTTGACCCAGCTGCTGTGATCATGGAGAACCTGCTCCATGCTTACCTGGCACTACAGTGGCATAGTTGGCAGGATGAATCAATGCAGATGTGTGTGGAGCCCTCCAAAGACTTCAAGGGACTGAGGTGTGGCAGACCATGAGCATGTGACGAACGCTGGAGGTTCCATGGCAGCACAGGAGATAGCCAAAGTCCAGGAGCTACAGAAAGAGCCAAAGTTGCTGCAGGAGCACAGAAGATGGACAAGATCCCAGTAGCTATAGGACAAGACTATGAGTGGAAGAGATGGACCATGAGGACCAGCCCACTATGTCTGAGACAGCAGAATTGTAGAAGAAAAAGGACCATGATTCAGAGCTTTCCAATGATGACACAAGGAACGTCTGATGGACTTGGACTGACAATCCCACCAGAAGGCTGGGGAACTTTGGCAGGTTGATGTTAAGTTAATGGGAATCTAGGTGGATGGTTCATTTTTAAACCCCAGGAATGAGAATCAAGGGGTGTCAGTGGGTCTTGGTGGTCAAAAGCAGCCTATGCACACCCTGGCACTCCCAGGGCCACAACCCAGAGAAGCAATGACCAGTGTAGAAGACGGGCAGGCATGAGAAGTGTAGTGGCAGGAAGGGCAGCACAGAGCAAGTTCTGGATAGTTGTAGCAGACGGGGGTAAAGGATGGAGTCTTGGAGCCCTCAGTGACTTTTCATGCTTTTATTACAGAGGTGGCATCAGGTACAAAACAGGCATCTATGCCTGGGTCCGGGAGGCGCATTTCACCTTCTTGCTGCTTTGCTGGTCTTCGCTGCTGGTCTTCACTGCTGCTGCTGCTCTATGTTCCGCCCTTTCTTTTTGCTCTAGCTCTTGCTGCTGCTTGTTAGTACTGGTGTTCTCATGACGCCACCCTTATATGCCCATGTCAAATTCCAGGTTCATCCACTTGTGTATGCCCACCTAAGCATGTGCGCAGCACCGCAGGTGTCCATCATTATATCAATGGCAGGAGGGTGGAAAGACCTGATTTCTCTCACCCTACAGAAGAGCCCAAGATTGGCTGAGGGAGGAAGCACTAGCCAAGTTCTCTGCAGTCAGAAAGAGGGGAGGTATGAAAAAGCCAACTGGAGAAGGCAAAAGCTGGTGCTAAAATTGGGAAGCCCTGAACAGCTGGTAAGCAGCCTGTCAAAGAGTCTCTTAAAATCACCAGTGGGTGATGTTTTCTTTGTTGTTGAGTGAGGGTGAGGAGCTGAGGAACCATCTTTGGGGGATGAGAGGGGAATGTGGCTTGTGGTGGAGCCCACAGCTGAAGAGGGGTCCCAAGAGAGGCCACATGTGGAGCTTGTATCCACAGATCCCTGAGCCATACCATGAGTGCAGGGATCTGTCTGTCACGTTTGTGGCTGTGGAAGCCAAGCATTGGAGTGACATCAGAGTAACCCTAGAGATTGGGCAATTACCCACAAAGAGTACACTGTTGCCAATCCAAGAGTGAGCACATCCTGGAGGGGGTGGGGGGGGGTTGTGTGGCTTGTGGCTGAGACAACAGACAGAGAAGGCCAGGAAGCTTGATGGCTCCTGGCATGTGACAGCAGATGCAGTGAGTGGTTCCCCCTCGCATGATCAGTGCCTTCAGCAGCAAATGTGGTGGATCATCTGCTGGTGCCAGATGTCTTTGTCCCTAGGTTGGTGCCCTGCCTGTATTCTTTTCTTTGTTACATAGCTACATTCAATTGTGTTGTTTACTTTTGTGGGTCATGGCTGCAGTGTGCATATTCATTAAGGAAAACCTATTATAGTTTATATGACAGAAAACCTTGAGGGGGTGGATTGTTGAGTAAATGGAAAGTGATCAGGCTTTTCCACCCTCCCACCATTGGTGTTGATGATGGACACCTGTAGTCCTGCACGTATGACTAATGGTGGACACCTCAACTAGGGTGTGGGCGTGTGTAGGTGGGTGCACATGGACTGTGACATGGGGGGTATAAGGATGGTGTCATGAGGATGCCAGAAGAGGAGAACAGAAGAGAGAAGAGAACAGAGAGAGCAGAGCCCAGAGTGAGTGAGATTTGTTGGGGGCTAGGAGGTCTGCCATCCTCCTGGTCCCCCCAGTCACCCTGCCAGCCATGTACCTGGTCGCCTCTGATGTAAAGAGTAATAAAGCTGGAAAAAGCCCCCAAGAGCTCCAAGACTCCTCCTTGACATGTCTGCTCTGATCATAGAGAACCTGTTCTGTGCCTTCCTGGCACTACATGAGGCAATGTACCTCCATACTGACACAGCTTTTAGGAAATCTCCTCAGCTGGATCACAGAAAGAAAGGAAACTGAGTATATTGGAACCAATCCATCTTCAGAAGAGTGACAAATTAAATGTTTATGATCCTTCAAAATGTCATTTTATATCTCTTGAGTTTTGAAATGTGTGCCTTTTCCTGGAATCTCTGAAATGCCCCAAGACCACCTCAGGGGACCCAGGATATCAGCTTGATGCTGAGATAGTTCTTGATTCTCTTCATTGGGCAACTCTGAAGCTTGGGCTTTCTCTCAGGTTGGCTGACTTGAGGCAATTTGTTGTTTGGGTATCAAAGTTGTGAGGAGACAATGAGCTCCTTGAAGATAGAGGGATGTCTGAAATGTAGGCATTATGAGGTCCTTATAGGATTAAATGTATAGTAATTGACAGAAAGACATATACAGCGCATCTGAAGTTACCAAATAGAGAAGAAAATCTAAAGTCCTTTGTTTAGAAAATCTCAGTAATATTTTTTTATATTTTCTAGTTTTCTGCTGATATCTGAATCCTAGGCCTTGAAAGGTTCTTCCAAAACACAACAGTTGGTGGCTCCAGGGGATGCCAGGCAGACCCTGAAGAAAGTCTCACCAAGAGATCCAGGGCAAGGACTGTTTAAATTATCTTGATAAATGAGTTATTGGCATGTGGCAGGCACTGTGGAGTGAAGCACATGTTTCTCCTCTAGCAAAAATGTTTAATGTTGCCAATAAACTAAATTGGGGTGCTGTCAAGTGGTAGTGTACAGAAACAAGAGACTCTGGCATTGGAACAGGAAAATATTACTAACAGTTGTTTGATGGAACACAAATGTAACACCTCACATTTGGTAGACTTTGGAATTGTTCTAACTACCCTGGCATCTCACTTTCCTTGGGTGTCTGTCATATCATGGGCATATAAAGACAAATTGTGTAACATGTACCTGACTGAGGAGGGACTTGGACACTTGGAATGTGTTAGTGCTCAGTCAAAGTCATTGTCCTTTAGATCACTGTACAACCCTTAATGCAGACAAGTGATTACCCTCTGCTCAGTATGAAAGACATTTCTTTGATGTAGCAAAAACACCCATGTTCTTTTCTTTTTAAGCCTAAACCTACTATGTTAAACTCACCCTCTTCCCTCTAGTTAATGATATTTTCCTGAGTTCTTTCTTTCTTTAATATATAAAATTTTCTCTTTTCTTTAGAACATTATAACCAACTATAAACAAGGTATAAAATTTTCACTCCCTTTTTTTTTTAAAGACATTTTTATTTATGTATACAAGAGCTGGGGTGTAGGCAAGAGGTGTGGGTAGATGGGAGGATGAGAGGGTTCTCCAGAGACAGAGGCGGGAGCAGAACATGCAGGTTGGCTGAAATACACTGCTGAGGGGAGAAGCGGGTGAGGTAGGAAAGTTCTGCTGAGCCATGTGGGTTAGCTACCTAACTGGGAATCAAACACACGCTGCAGTGGCTAGCAATAGTTTGATAGCACTTAACCCCTGCGTCAACAGAGAGATCCTTAAAATACCTCTTGGTGTGCCCTTCATTTTTGCTTTTTGATCAGCCTTATTATAAAACTCCTCAAAAGGGTTTATTTCTGTTACTCTGCTTCTTCATCTCTGCTTTCCTCCAGTTAGGTTCTTGCCTGTGCCTTTCCTGAAGAATTATTCCTGCTTTTGACAGAAATTATAATGGCTTACATTTTGCCAAGTTTGATGGCCAATCCATAGATTTTACTTTGAGTGTTTAGAAACATTTTAACCTAGTTGATTTTTTCATTCTCTCTAAATACTTTCTTTGACCTCTAAGATGCCTCTTTTTTCCATTTTTATTTGTATTTAATCAATGACTGGTTTTTGTTTGTTTATTTCCTTTGTTGAACACATCCTGTATTTATCACCTCTACTTGTCAGGAAGCTGCAGGCCTGATATTTAAACTTACCATCTTCATATCAATATTGATGCTGTGCAGCATCTCACCCAGTTCAATGTTACTTACATGCTGAAGGTTGTTATATTTCTGATAACAACCAGAAAGACATTTATTCAGCAAAGGACTAACATTTCACAGTACTTAATTGAAATCTTAAAATCAAGAATAACTTCAATTGTTTGTCCATGAGCATACAATGGCAATTATATCACAAACACCTCCTGAATACCAATGATTAAAGACTGATCATATCGTTTGTCTTGAGGCATTTTATCTTACAAAGATATTAAAGTATGAAATGAAAATGAGCACTGGAATCAATGAAATCTGATATATCTCTCTGCCAATTACACATCCTTATTTTTGTAGCTAAGAGACAGCTCAAATTTACCATACCCCATGCAGAATTCTTATCTCACTAATCCCCCAAATCTACTCTTACTGTTGTTCACAGATTACTTATTATGTATCTGTTTCACCCAGTTTTTCAAGTGAAACAAAAAGTGGGAATGAACTGTTTTCAGTTGTGCCATATCTTTCACCCCCACACTGAATGAGTCAATGGATCTGATTGGTTTATCTTCCATCCACTATCTTCAGTGTGCTACTTCCAACATCCTCTACTGCTGTCTCATATAACTAAAACATGCCGATCTCCACACCTCAATTCCTATTCTCACCTACCAACAACAACTTTTTTTCTCTATCTCAAATATGACAGGACTGTTTTATCTGCAGGGCTCTGGGATCTTTGTACTTACTGCTACCTCTACTAAAGCACCATCAAGATAAGACTCTCTTTGTGTTTATTCAAATCTCTGCATAAATTTATCCTCAGTGAAAAATTTTATTGACCACATTACACAATATAATAGTATAATCTAATTAATCACTGATGCCTTTCTGATTTATTTTCTTTCATGGCTCCTATTTTTGAAATGGAACAAACCCATTTGTTTGTCAGTCCTCACCCATGCAATTATAGCTGCACGGCACAACCACAGAACAGGCACAGTGTAAAAAAATGACAGTATTTATTTTCACAGTGAGTGAGAAAAGGGAGAGGAGAATAGAGAGAGACAAAGGTACAGAGAGGAGAGTATTGACTTGCACAAGGCCAAATAGCATCCACTGAGCAGAGACTGAGGTACAAGCCAAAGACACAACTGGCAAGCTAACAGCTTCTCCAGTAATATTCTTCCTTGCTAATGGTTTAGCTGCCTAGTTATCTAACCATCAAGCCATCTTTAACTGCCGAAAGACCAAATTTTAATTGTCCAAATATCAAACCTACCCCTGCTTCACATTAATCCAACAGGGCATCAGGGAGTTGAGTCTGAAAAATCTGCCTTCTACTATCAAGTGCCACTCACATCTCAGAGATTAATCTTTATTGTTCCTCTTGAAATTTTACTTAAAATTGTATTGTAATATTTTTTTTAAGAATGCAAACTGCCTAAGTGGTCTGTGCTATTCATGTTTGTATCTCTAATTTTAATTTATTTTAGAAATATTTAGTTTTTTAGAGGTAAAATTGTTAAGAAAAAATGGTGTATGCATAGTATGTTAAGTGCTTATTATGTATAATATGTAACTATAATGTACTCTGTTTCATTAGATCTTTTTCTTTATCTGTTTAGATTCATGATATACATGAGCTTGAACAATACTTGCTGTTCTCTACTAGCTACTTATAACTCTGAATTGATTAACGTGATCAAATTAATTAGCAAATATGTCACTGAACATAATAACCTTAATAATCTTTTGTTTATGTACATGTGTGAGAAAAATGCTTAATGTCTACTTTCAGCAAATCACAAATTGCAGAGCCCAGTATTATTGACTATAACGATGAGGCTATATATTAGATTTCCAGAACTTATTGATCATATAAGTGGTTATCTAACCATCTTTAAAAGCTCTTTAATAATTGTCTCCCTTTCTTCCTAGACTGCTAGCCACAACTCTTTTCTCTGTTTTTATGAAGTCAACTTTTTTTTTCAGGCTCACCATATAAGTGAGCTTATTCACTGTTTTCCAGCTAGTTGCTTTCACCTAAAATGATCTCTATGTTCATCTGTGCTTTTGCAAATGGCAAATTCATTTTTGTTCTTATGACTGAATAATATTTGAGTATATATCTCACATATTTTTATGAATGTATGTATTGATATACAGTTTGATTGTTCTAGTCTTAACTGTTGGAAGAATGTATCAATGAACATAAACATAGGGGTGCATGTATTCTTTTGAATTAAATTTTTGTGTCCTTTGGTTAAAACCCTAGGAGCGAGATTGCTGGGTCACATGGTAGCTCATTTGTTATAGACTGAGGTAACTCCCTACAGGTTTCCATAGAGGTTGAAACAGTTTGCATTCCTATAGAAGTTGGACCAGTTTGCATGCCCATCAGTAGGAGGGTGCCTTTTTCACCATATCCTCACCATTTTGGTTTTGGCTTCATAAAACATGTTTGGTAATATCCCTTCCTTTTCAAATTTTTGGAAGAGTTCGTGGTGTAGGATATGCACTAGTTTCCTTCTGAATGTTTGGTAAAATTCATTTGACAAGTCATCTGGTCTTGGGCTTTCATTTTTAGGGAAGGTTTTGATTACTGTTTCAATATCACTGCTTGTAATTGGACTAATTAATTGTTATATGTCTTATTTATCTAATTTTGGATTATTGTAAAGTTGTAGTAATTTGTCCATCTCTTCAAGATTATTGAACTTGTTTGCCACTGGCTTTTGGTTATTTTTGTGTGTTCTTTCCTCAGTTCTTTCTATTTGCTTTTATTTTTTATCATAACATTTCACTTATGTCTTTGCAAAATTCATCTTACATTATCTGATCTACATTATGGTGAAGGAACACTACATCAAGAAGATATAACACTCATCAATATATATGAACCAAATGAAGGAGCACCAAAATATATCAGAAAATTATCATCAGATCTGAAAGAAAACATTAGAGAAAATACATATATAGTAGGAGACTTCAACACCCCACTTTCACCAATGGACAAATCAATAAGACAAAAAATAAAGATACAAGAGTCCAAAATAAAGACTTAGAACTCATGATCATAACAGACATCTATAGGGCACTATACACACATACAAAAAAAATCAGAGTACACTTTTATCTCAAGTGAACATGAATCATCCTCCAGAATTGATCACATATTGGGCCACAAGACCAACACTGACAAGTAAGCCAAGATCAAAATCATTCCAACTATATCCTCTGATAATGAGGCATAAAAATAGAAACAAATCATGAGGAAAAAAACCAACAACAAGAAACCCACCTTCATCATAGAGATTGAAACCCACACTATTCGAAAGTCAGTGGACTATGAAGGATATCTTAGAGGAAATTAAAGAGTACTTTTACCTGAATGACGTAAAGGACACCACAATTCAAAATATGGGATACAGAAAAACAGTAATAAGAAGGAAGTTAATAGCAACCCAGGCCCACACCAACACACAAGAAAAAACTAAAAAAAAACAACCTAATCTCCCATCTCAATGAACTGGAAAAAGAATAGCAAAAGAACCAAAAAAAAAAAAAAAAAAAAAAAAAAAAAAAAAAAAAAAACAAAAAAAAAAAAAAAAAAAAAAAAAAAACAGAAGAAGGAAGGAAATAACAAAAATTAAAGCAGAAATAAATGAAATAGAAATCAAGAAAAACAATCCAAAAGATCAATGAAACCAAAAGTTGGTTCTTTGAAAAAAAAATAAACAAAATAGATAAACCTCTAGCCAGACTAAAAATAAAAAACATGAGAAAACACAAATAAATAGGCTCACGCTCAAAAAAAAAAAAAGTAATCACAACATACTCAGTAAACACTGAAAGTATAATCAGAGGATACTATGAACAGTTATATGCTAACAAGCTCAACAATCTAGAATACATGGACAAGTTCTGAGACAATATAACCATGCAAAGCTAGACAAAGAAGTAGAACACTTAGACAGACAAATTACAAGCTGTGAAATCAAAGAAGTAATCAAAACATTCCCCAAAAACAAAAGCCCAGAACCAGACAGCTGGACATATGAATTCTACCAGAGACTCAGAAATGAACTAGTATCTATCCTACAAAAATCTTTCAAAAAATTGAGTAAGAAGGAATACTACCAAATACGTTCTATGAAGAAACATTACACTAATACCAAAACCAAAGACAACACAAAAAAGAGAACTAGAACTATAGGCCAATTTTTCTATTGAACACTGATGCAAAC
>JAGFMF010011774.1:915805-1038113 GCA_019455555.1 Galemys pyrenaicus | reverse complement strand
AAGATCAGAAACAAGACAAGGATGTCCACTCTCTCTACTGCTATTCAATATAATACTGAAGTCCTAGCCAGAGCAGTAAGACAGGAAAAAGACATACAAGGAATCAAATAGGGAAAGAAATACAACTGTCACTATTTGCAGACGAATTGATAATATACTTGGAAAACCCTAAAGGTTCTACAGAAAATCTAATTAAAACAATCAACCATTTAGCAAAGTAACAGGATACAAAATCAACACACTGAAGTCAATAGTCTTCCTACATACAACCGATCTGAAGAGGAAGGGATCAAGAAATATATACTTTTTACAGTTGAAGACAAAAATAATCAAATATTGGGAATAAGTCTAACAAAAGAAGTGAAAGACCTATTTAGAGAAAGATATAAAACATTGTTAAAAGAAATATAGTACATGAAGAAATGGACAGACATCTCCTGGTCCATGGATTGGAAGAATCAACACTATTAAAATGGCCATCCTACCAAAAGCAATTTACAGATTCAAGGTGACGCCAATAAACATCTCAATGACATTCTTCAAGGAATAGATGAAGAAGTGATGGAATTCATATGGTGCCATAAAACATCTCAATCAGCCAGAGCTCTTCTGACTAAAAAGAAGGGGAATGGAGGTATCACAATTCCAGACTTCAGACTTTACTACAAAGCAATAATAATTAAAACATATGGTACTGGGCCAAAGACAGACACATGGACCAATGGAACCGAATAGAAAGACCACACATTTGCGAAAACCTGATCTTTGACCAAGGAGCAGAGAATATGCAATGGAACTAGGACAGCTTATTCAATAAATGGTGTTGGCAAAACTGGACCGCCACATGCAAAAAAATGAAACTAGACCACTACCTCACACCATGTACCAAAATCAACTCAAAATGGATTAAAAAAAAAAAAACTGAATGTAAGAACTGAAACCATAAAATATATACAAGAAAACATAGGTAAAACGTTACAAGGCATACATTTCAGTAATGCCTTTAAGGATGCATCCCCCCAAAGAAATAAAAATGAAAGAGAAATGATAGCATATTTGTCAGGAACCATTCATCTTTGCACATTGCAATTCATCAGCAATTCCTAAAAGGAAAGAACAAGGACCTGGTGGCTGAGGTTGATGTTTGATTCTTTCAGTCTCCCTTTTGTCTCCTGTGGAACTCTGTTCTGTTCCCATTACAATGGTAGCCACTGGGTAGTGTTCAGCATGTCCCCAGTCTGGCTTAGCCAGAAGTCTTCAGTAACCCATTTTACCTATTCTTACTTCCTGCTATCTGATTTACTGTACTGTAACCCATAACATAAATTATTTCAACTGGTAATTTGCCTTTGAGCTCTTTATCTTGGTCTGAATTAACTCTAGCCTATTACAGCATCTCGCAAACTTATTTCTTAACACAGGTATATAGCAGTCAGAATACAAAAATATTTGCTATTTGCAAGTGTTGCTGTATGTGATGTTTTAGCAGCATGCTCAACAATGTATTTAAAAATATATATGATTGTCCCCCTGAAAGTATAGGATTCCTATTGATTTTTTTTTAATTTGAGCCTTACAGTTATACTGTTTAAATTTTTAGATTGGACACATGGATTCTGTCTTTTTTACAAATGGTAGCACATGAAAACCAAACACATTTCTCATTCATACACACAAGCATTTCAGTAAAAGTTCAGCACTGGATCCAGAAAGAAAGTCAAGCCAACAACTGTTGAGTGAAGGAGTGAGTGAAGCCCCTGTGTCCATTGGCTGTGGGCCACCCATTAGATCATGCTGTCAGTCTTAAGAAATGGCCAAGGTGATGACTTCTTTGCATGCCCCTTCCATTAGACATATTATGTTTAAGTTTTAAAAATTAGGCTTATTTAGTTTAAAGGAATAATTTTCCAGCAATGGTTAAGAGTTTCAGTTCTTTTATTATTGCAAATAGAATTCCCTGGAATTACTTCAGATGTTTATAGTTTTTTAAATGTTCTTAAAGATTTATTTTACATGTTTATGTGTACAAGAACTTGGGTTTGGGCTAGAGGTGTAGGAGGTGAAAGGATCCACAAGAGACAGAGTGGGGAGCAGAACAAGCAGATCTACTGAAATATACTGCTGAGTTGAGCAGTGAGAGAGACAGGAGAGGTCTGCTGCACCATGTGCAACACTTCGCTAACTAGAATTGAACACTGCCACGATGATTGATGATATCTTGAAAGCAGTGAGACATAACCCTTGCACCACCAGGTAGGACCTGATATAGTTTTTTTAAAGTGAAATCTTTTGTCCTTTGGGTAGATTCCTAGTTGTGGAATTGTTGCATCATATAGTACCTCCATTTTTAGGGTTCTGAGGAACCTTCACACAGCTTTCCATAGTGGCCAGACCGGTTTATATTTCCATGACATTTGTGGCAACATGGATGGAGCTGGAAGGAATTATGCTAGCTGAAATTAGTCAGAAGGATATGATGGTCAAAGCACAATCTGGAAAGTCATTCAAATTTTAGTAAATTTTGTCACAGCCACGAAATGATCGACGCTATATTACAGACGCTGCACTTCACCCTCAGTTTTGTCATCTGTAAAAATAATACTAAATGTCACAAGGTCATTATAAAAATAAAATTAAAGGAAGATAACCAATGACAAGTGTATCACTCATACTATCAGTTCAAGAAGTATAACAAATGTGATAGTCTACCATATGTTTTTAAAACTACTTATCAAATAAATGCCCATGATATGATAGGTAATGTTCTGAGTTTTTATTAGATATTAACTATCTCAATTGCCATATAAGTACTATTATTATCTTCACTTTACAGCTATTGGCCTGCATAGATCACTGACAGAATTTGACTCAAGTTCACCACAGGTAATTGACGAGACCAGTTGTTCTCAGCATTGTCCTTCCATCATTCACTCTTCATTGCACTCTGTGAAAAGTACATTATTACCAGCAGTTCACAGGGAGGAGGTGATATTACAGTCTCCTGGTTCATCTGAGTTCAGGTATAACCACCATATCCTACTGCTCTGTTTGGTCAGTCAACTTAACTAATTAAAGGACTTGAAGGAAAATAACTTATTCTTGGAAATCACTTTCTGATCAAACACTCATTTTTAAGCACAATGCATTTCACTGACTCCTGGGACCATAGGCAACTCCTTTGATAACAGACAATGAGACACACTGTTGCTTCCTTGCTAAGAGAGGGTCAGCCCTCATCACACACACACCACCACAGTCAGCCTCATGCTGAGAAGAGAAATTAGTAACCAGTTGCAAAGCAAAGATAAATAGGGCCTAATTGGTTTTCTACATCTCAATTGAGATATTTATTCATGTGAAAAAATCTTACTGCATTAAAAGTAATTTGATTTAGAAATATTTTTCCTTGAAAGGATTCTGAATAATGCCTCCATAATGTAATGAAGGCAGAAGGGAAGATATTTCCAATTAAACACTTGAAAACATCTTACCCATATATTATTTTGCCAAATTCCCAGCAATAAAGTCCACAGAAATTAATGTGTGACTTGGGAACAGAATGTCTGTTTCTAATGAAAAGAGGGACAAACAAAGAAAGCTTGTAAATGTAATCTTACTCTTTCTATGAGACAGTCTTGAGGATGGATGGTCTTTGCTGCTATATGTTTGCTGATGTAATCAACCTGTGAATATTTGCAACAATATTTCATCTTTTTTTTTTTCTGTCTAACTCAAATGTGGGTTGAGTGTCCCTATATCTTCTCACAATGCCCTGTTTTAACCCTTACTACAGTAGTTTCAACTATTTATATATCTGACTTATTTGTTAGAAGTTGAGCATCTTAAGGCCAAGGACCTTGCCTTAATTACCCTTGTGTTCTCAGAGTCTTGCTAGAACAACTATAGAGATTTTACTGTAGTGGGTCCATGTAGGACAAGAAGGGAGAAGAGTTAAAAATAACCAGGAGAGGGCCCACCCTGGTAGTGCAGTGGGTTAAGCAATGCACTATGAAGCAAACCGCAGCCACTGCAGCACAAGTTCAATCCCTGCTGCCGGCCAGGGAGGAGACCCACATGGCATAGCAGACCTCTCCTACCTCACCTGCTGCTCCCCTCAGAAGTGTGTTTCTGTCAATCTGCCTGTTCTGCATCCTGCTCTGTCTGGTGGATTCTCTCACCACCCCCATGCCTCTGGCCTGTACCCGAGTGCTTGGATGCATAAACAAATAAATCTTTAAAACAAAAATAAAATAAAATAACCAAGAGATATCTGTTTTGCATCCAAGAAATTCACAGTTGGTTCCAAATTGTTTTTCAACTATTTGTAACCCTTGTTTTTCCAGTGGAACAGATTTTGAGGGTTATAGGGGAGGTTGTGCAAGATGGTGACATAAGAAGATCTTGAGATCACCTCCTCCCATGTACTTACAAAATATACAGCTATAGTTGAAAGAGTTTTTCCCAAAAAAAATATGAAAATTAACTGAATAGCTTCTCAACAATAAGAGAAGAAAGACTCACAGCACAGTAAGTAAGACTGGCAGACTTATGGTCTTACCTAGAAACCCCACACCGATGTGGTCACTGACAATTGAAAGGGATCTCACAAATGCCAATATTCCTTTGAGGACTGAAGATTTTCCATCACATATCAGGCATGCCAACACATTGGAACTCTACCAGAGAGGCAAACCCCCACCAAAACAAAAAAAAAAAAAAAAAATCTAGTTTTGAAAAACAATATGGCTTTAATCAAGAAATGGTAGTTGGTTAAAGGACAAGCAGACAGCCTCAGCCACCCTGTATTCAGTGCAAAAGGCATAATTTTAAAAGTACCTGAGTCAAACATGATGGAGGCATAATAACTAAACTTAAAATATGTGCCAAGAGAGCATGAGTCTGTTGTAACTTTCTTTGGGAACAGAGACTTTACTGAGCACCATTTTTGCTCTTTCATCTTACCTTGCAGAGCTGTATGTAAGTGTGATATCAGCAAATGCCTTATCTTGCTAGAGTGAGCAGATTCAGCATGCTCCCCTATACTGACATGCGGGGGCACCATTTAATGCAACTGGGTTCTTTATGCACTCCTATGGACCATCTTCATGACATCAGTGAAACCAGGGAACTTTTAGGGCATATGGACTGGGGACACTATCTCTGCTTTGAACCCACTACTCACCAGCACTGCCCTGAAAGATTATCTACACATCGAGGGCCATGGTCATGTAGTAATCTTGCAGGTATTCTAAGGGAAAGCTTTATCTCACTGGGTCTGGATGTCAGCAGTGTTTACAAGAGGGGTCTACAGAATCATATATACTTTATTTTTTTTTAATTTTACTTATTTATAGATACAAGAACTGGGGTACAGGCCGGAGGTGTGGGGGGTGAGAGGATTCACCAGAGACAGAGTAGGGAGCAGAATAGGCAGATTGACTGAAATATACTACTGAGAGGAGCAGCAGGAGAGACAAATGGTATGCTGCGCTTTGTGGGTCCCCTCTGTGGCCGGGGATTGAACTCACACTGCTATGACTGCAGAAGCCCCACAGTGGTGCGCTCAATGCCTTGCACCACCAAGGAGGCCCAGGATCATATATACTTTAAAAATAAATTATTCAATGTTTCTTGTGTTCTGTATATGGGCATAGATGTTCTAAAGAACCCAATGGTTAGTCATATTTGAAACAAACACCTCATATATATTATTTCATAGGGAAACATTAACAAGTTTAATCATCAAAACATATAATTTTATGATATTGGGAGACTGGAAGAAAATGGCAAATCTCTTGATTCTGCTTGAAAGAATACAAAGGATGCTACCTCTACTGTCCAGTTCTGAATGCATCCCCTGAAACCACTCCACCTAGCAAGTATCTGAAGTTAGTATTGATGCCTTTAGCTTTATGCCAACTTCATTTTGATTTTGAAAATATAGTAAAAGTTTCAAAAGTATAGTTTGTACCATTTCTCTCCTTATGCACCTCTAGTAACTACTTCCCCATCAAATGTTTTCCCCATTCTCCTTCAAAAATCATTTCTCCCCTTTCATCCTCTAAGGACCTTTTCTTTATGATAGAATTCTTAGCCATTAAAAAATAACCAAATTGGGTCTCCCTGGTGGTGCAGCGGGTTGAGCCCCGCACTGTGAAGCATCCTCAGCACAGCAGCGCGAGTTCGACCACCAGCCAGAGAGGAGACCCACATGGCACAGCAGACCTCTCCTGCCTCCCCCGCTGCTCTCCTCAGCAGCATATTTCAGTCAAATCTGCCTGTTCTGTTTCCCACTCTGTCTCTGGTGGATCCTCTCACCTCCCACAACTCTGGCCTGTACCCCACCTCCTGTATGAATAAATAAATAAATTTTAAAAAATAAAGAAAAAGAACCAAATTAAAAAAAAAAAAAACAATTAAAACCAGCAAGGTGTTTTGTTTTTTTTTTTTTTCTGACATGGACCCAATTTAGTCATATCTTAAAAATTACAAATTTTTCCCATCTGCTGGTCTGATTTGTGGTAATAACCATTTTCATTTATTGGTTAGTTATGTCAGGCATACAGTTCTACTAGTCATGGGATTTGGAAATTACCTCTGAAATAGCCTGAACACCAAACGAAATAGTCCAGGAGATGTAGGTGCTTCTGGTAAGTGCACTCGTTCCTGTTGCCCTCATTTCCCAAGCAGCCGGGTCAGACTCAGAGCCTGGCACCATGGATGAGAATGAAGTACACGTTTGGGCTCTGTGTTCCAAAAGGTGACCGTCAATTGAAGAGAGACTTGTGACAAAATACTGCAGTTCACCACATTGTGACCAATTAGATTCTAAGCAATTCATCCTGAAGTGGTTCAGAAATGAGAAATTTAATAAAAGTTAAACTGAAAAAAAAAAGTATCAACTTCAGTCTCAGTGCCCAGAACTTAATGAGTCTTTATGAAGTGGGTACGAGTCAAATGGCTTCATACATTGCTTACTTACCCCACAGTACCTGCCCTCACACTGATTGCCCAGGAAATGAGCACTTCTTTTATTTTCCTGAAATGAATCTGGGAAACCTCACTTTTAATCTTTCT
Organism: Galemys pyrenaicus; assembly: GCA_019455555.1. Taxonomy (NCBI): domain Eukaryota; kingdom Metazoa; phylum Chordata; class Mammalia; order Eulipotyphla; family Talpidae; genus Galemys; species Galemys pyrenaicus. The sequence goes on along the minus strand of JAGFMF010011774.1, from coordinate 1,031,036 downwards.
TTAGTCCCTTTAACATCTCCTCCCATGTGAAGACTGTTTATAGGGTATTTACTAACCTAAAATAAACGTGCACCAACCAGTATCTCTGACATGAGGACTGATAATTGCCCATGATTTTTAGGCGTGTTTGGGTTTCTAGTCACAGATGTTTTCTAAGAGTTCCTTGAGTGTAGCACAAACCCTGCATTTCTCAATCTAATCACAATTTACCCATAGAAATAGTATATCAATCAGGATTCATTCTCAAGTACAAGATAACAAAGTTCATATTAATAGTACCAATAGTGACACAATATTTTTAAAGCTCCTTTACAGGAGACTTTAATTCTAGTGTCTCTGCTGCCATGTAGGTCACATCACCCTCAAACTTAAGATTTAAATAAGGAATATTTCTGCATACAAAATGACAGGGTAGGAAACCTGGTCCTTTTCTCTGTGGGGACTCCCTCTTTTGGGTGAAGTCCAGTAGCTGAGGCCACACCTGAATGTGTGAAGCTCAGTGGCCATGCTCCTATGGCACTGGGTGGGTAGGCATGCAGGGCTGAAGGCATGTACTCTCTTCTTCCTTCCCACCCTGCCTGGCACCCACCTTCACAAAGACTTGTTTCGGTAAGTCGGGGGAGGGGATCTCCACACCCTTGCCCAGAGGGCTCTCCAGCAGCCCTTGTAACTGGGCCCTATGTTTACAATTCCACTGCCCCTTCCTGCCCACTTGGTTCTCTGTGAAGCCTTCCCATTGTTTTCAATTTATTGTGGCATCAAAGGTTTCTCTCCTTACTTTCCTCCTGGGCAAAATGTGCCAACTCTACAGGTGAGAACAGGAAGCAGGAAGCCAGTGTTACACCTCTCTTCTTTCTTGACATGTTTTTTCTGCCTTCTCTCTACTTCAATTGTGTCACTGACTTCTATAGCTCATCCTGGACTGAACAGGGAGTCACCAGGATTTCACTGCTACTGTCTCTCTCAATTGTTTCTGTAGGAGAGTTCAATCCTAGCGTCCCTTCACTGCCATGTTGGTTTTCTGTTCTTGTGTTGTCTTTCTTTAAACTCTGTATTTGTAAATATAACTTGTCTCTCCTACTAATCTCATTAAATTCATGGTCATACTAGCAAAATCTAATGTTGCCACCCTTACTACAGTTGATAGGTCAATGGATCAACATCTAACTGTCGCTGCACCAATAAGATCGCCAGGAGACTTGGTCTGCAAACCTCTTTCTGCATCTTCTCCATACAAGAAAAGTGACCTATCATCATTGAACTTCCATGGTCCAAGTCTGATATCTTTTGCAGGAGCCCAATATTTTTCCTGTTAAAAGGTAAAATGGTGGTGGAAAACCCATGTGAACCACAGCTGATGTCAAATATATATAAATAAAAGGAAAAAAAGTGAGACTTTGTTGGTTGTTCTCAGTGAAAGATCCAGTCATTCCTGTTCATAGTTTACAATAGAACATTTTTGAAAAGTACATTTTTATTTTGAGAGTCACAGCATTATATTTTTCTATCTTTCCTCAATCCAAGGTGAAATCTGGTGATATGGACAACATCAAGGTAATAAATTGTTCGCAAATATAAGGTGCCAAATATCCCTGATAGACTCAACAAAATTATATTTAGAATGAAGACATTTCAAATTCAAAGCAGCCAACAGATAGTCTCACATATGCATGGGAATAGAGAAATGAAGACTAATTCAGTATGAAATTATATTTTGAATTTTTAGATGTTCTGACATCAAATCCTAATATTCTACTGCAATTTTTGTTGAGCATCTCAGTAGTAAGAAATCTACTGTTTTACACTGTAATTTCAATGTAAATTATATAGCTTTAAACATTTTGTCACTTGAAAATTAGAAATAGTGATGTTCATCATACATCTACCCATTGTGGTGGAATTAAATGGATACACCTTGAAAATATACTATAAATTATGCCATTTAAATATGGCTGACCAGTCTAATCATGGGTGACATTTTGTTCTTACTTGTGTCATATTTGAAGTTTTCATGGTCTGTATCTGTTGAACTACATTATTGCATGAAGAATGACTTTCAGTTGCTATCTGTATTTGAATTCCAGATCCAAATATTACCATCTAAAGCACATTTTTTACTTGTAAGATACACAAACGCTTTGAGGAAAACTACCTCAGGAAATTTATTTTATTCATAAAGTCTCATCCTTTTGTTACATTATGACTGATAATACTAGTTGTTTTCTTATTTTAATTTTATATATATTTTACATTATTTTTAATTTTTGTACAGTGTATATTTCTCATGAAATTCCAATAACCAATTCATTCGTGCACAATCACCATAGTCCCTAGTGTTCTTCCTACTCATTTTCTTCCTTCTCCCTCCTCCTTCCATCAGGAATATCTCAGATTTATAGTTGATTTGGATTTTTAATTTATTGTAATTATTTTTTTTCCTTAGTCCCCTGTTGGTTTCCTATACATTTCTCCTATAAGAGAAACCATCTGATATTTTTCCTTTTCTTTCTGGCTTATCCCACTCAGCATAACTCCTTCTAGCTCCATTCATGTTGCGACAAATTCTATGAGTTAATCTCTTTTGATTGCTATGTAATATTTCATTGTGTATACATACCACATCTTCTTGATCCAGTTATCTATTTTGGGACATTTGGGTTCATAGCTTGTCTAATGTGAAAAGTGCTGCAATAAATATAGATGTGCACATGTCCATTTGAATTAGTGTTTTTGTGTCCTTTGGGTCAATTCCTAGGAGTGGAATTGCTGTATCATATGGGAGTTTCATTTTCAGTAGTTTGAGTGACCTCCACACCACTTTCCATAGTGGTTGGTCCATGATAACACTAGTTGTTAAACACTAGTTTCTAAACCAGTTGTTTAGTTTCTAAACAACTAAACCAATTATTGCTATATTAGTCTCCATGCTATTACCAATGCTATTATCTTCTTCCAGAACCCTAAATCATTGCATTAATCCTTCAGCTTTTTCCCAATTTCTTTTTAATGCATTTTACACATACTTTGGCATCTCTCACTAAATTAGTTGTCATTAATGAAATTTAAGTTTTATTTTAACAAAGAAAGGCCTTCATAATCTAACCATACCTATAGTGTATAGATTCATTTCCTTCACCCCTACTCCTATCCTACTACTTGTTCTTCACAAATCCCTGAAATAGCCCCAACCTTGCTCAACAATTCACAGCAAGTAAGAGACAGAGCCAAGACAGAAACCCAGTTCTGCCGATTTTAATGTTGTTCCACTTGTTCCAGTCCCCAGGAATTACATTCTTTCATGTCACCACTCTTTCCTGTGTCTCACACCTCTTTATTCTCAGAAGATTATGGGAATGTCTATCCTGAGTCACTTCCTCAGAATAAGTTCATTCTATCTTTCTCACTGAAATGGAAATGGCTACTCCCCACTATTCACCATGTCATCTTCTAGAGCACTAGTTATTATAATCACCTTAACATCATTTAAAACCAGTCAAGCCATCACACTCTTTAACGGAGGAAAATTTATGCTACAGCAAAAATAGAAATTAAAAAAGTCAATTATCCTAATGAGTTGCAGGTGGGAAAAAGACATTTGAAAGGACATTGCAAGGTGTCATGAGTGATGGAAATCAGACAAGGACTGTAGCTCCGAGGCCAGAGAGAGTGATTGTAGAGAAATATCTGGAGCAGACAAAACAACTGTCTTACAAAATACTAACAGTGTTATCAGTGAAAGAGTGTGCGAAGAGGAAATGTAACACAACATTGAACTGCATCATTGAGGATGCACAAGTACTTGGAGAGAAAAATTTAGGGAAACAAAAAGTGTAGACATAGCAAAGAATGTGGTGATGTATACACCTTTGGTCACTTGGGCCTTCATTAATAGTTATGGGTTCATCTGCTATGTAATATCAGATTGTAAAGGAAACTCAGAAATCCTTTCAGCTATACTTCCACCCAGTGCTCAGTCCTTCTCAGACATTTAATACAGCTTCTGCTCAAATGCATCCAGCTACAGGAATTCCAGTCCTTTAATATTTAAATTAAAAATTAAATTAAAAAATATCTTTTATCTGTTACTTAGTGAGGTTATGTATTTCTTTCTTAACATGACCCAAAAGTTTCCTGTAGGCATCAACAACCAGTTGAAAAAGTCTAATCTCTATTTTTAGGGAAAACATTTTGAAGTCTGAAATTAAAAATAAGAACATGTATACTCACTTTTATATGTCTACTTTAAAATGTGGAATGCATGGGAATGGAATCCATGTTTGTTAAAGTAGGGTAAGTGTGCAAACCTCAGGGGCACATCCTGATGCTTTAAAGGGCACACATGCTTCAGTTGACTACAATACACTTTCCAGAGTCATACTTTCATCAGAATAAATTTTGAATTCTTTCAACTTTGAATTCTAAATAGTTTGTGCTGTACATACTTCCTAATTCAATAAAATTTTTATGTTGACTAATCTCATGGATTTTATGAAAGCTGGGAGAGTGAAAACCTGTATGTACAATAAATAATTGAAAATTTTGGTCTGTGGACTTTCCTGTTATAATTACTTTCCTGAAGATAAGTGATTTAAACTTTTATTAAAAGTATTATCAAAATACTATTGCATATATTTAAATGTTCCGCATGGGTGTATAATGGACACAGTATTTCAGGTGTTTCTCAAATCACTTCAGGTTATATCCTTGAGATCCTTGAATAATGTATAAAAAAGTTGGAGAAGCACAGAAATGATCCATCTCTGGCTCCCCATGCCTAGTATAACTCTCCTAGGTAAATCTCTTCTAAAGTAGCTCTCATAACAGAGTGTACTTGTTTCAAGTAACATCCTGTTTCAACTAGGATATAACTTGAAACTTAAAGAAAGCAATAAAGTTAAATAGTCATGATCATATTGCAACTCAAATTTAGCATATAGTCCTTACTGTTTACCAGCATAGCTTGGGCCTTTTCAGATATAACTAACCCTTCTTGTAAACTATAGCAATAATGGTCGCATAGTATTCTGGTAGAAGATTATACCATAATTTACATTATCGTGTATTTATTGTTGAGAATCTAATTTCTTTTAAGATAGCCTCTAATAAATAACTTGAAAACATAGTTGTCATTTCATATTATATGTAAGATAGGCTACTAGAATAACAAATAACAAGTAACAAATAGAAAGGAAATGGTAACAGAAACAAGCAGAATTCTTTTTTTTGATGAAGATGAATAAATCACGTCTCTGGCTTCCCTTTTAATACAATTGCATATTCCTATGTATGCAAAGTCCATACCTATGGACTCTTGTAGATCTGTTAGGCAGATTTTGCATTCCACACAGTGGACACTATTTAGATAACTGCTTAGCACATGGCCTCTTCTGGAGGCCTCTGTGCCCTCTGAGCCTGGAAGGTGGCAGTTTGAAAACCAAAGTCATCCCTACAATCAATAATTCACTAGAGGACTCTCAAAATTGCTAAACACTATTAACCTCACAGATACAGTTTAGTACAGTTAATGGATACAGGACAAATTCATCCAGAGGAAAAGACACATGGTGCCTAAGTTAAGTATTTTGAATCTGAACAATGGAAGTAAGGCAGTGCTAATTCTATTACCTGAAGGGCCAAATGAGCTGCTTTGCATAGACTCAAGTTAATGAAAATAAACTGTGTTCAAGCTTTAGTACCTCCTGGAGACAAAGGAAAGATTTCAGGAAAATGACAAATACTGAAAAAGACAATAACCTTGAAGATATTCGTAGGGAGTGAAGAGCAATTAACCAGTTATATCAGGAGGGGACTGGAGGACTTTCAGTAGAAAGTGACAGTCATAAAGAAGAAGCCCTCCCTAGTGGTGCAAGTGGTAATGTTCCAGCACTATGAAGCTATCAGCAGCCACTGCATCATGAGTTGGATAACAGGCCAGAGAGCTGACCTATATGGCACAATAAACCTCTCCTGTCTCATCTGCTGCTCGCCTGAGCAGTGTTTCTCAATAGATCCACCTATTCTGTTTTCCACTCTCTCTGGTAAATCTCACCACCCCTGCCCCACACCTCTGGCCTACACCCAGCTATTGTATTCATAAATAAATAAAATAGATCTTTTTTTTTAAAGGAAAGATAAGATTAGGAATAGAGAAGTAGAGGCTGATACAAAAAGAGTCTGAAAAAAAGCTTATCTTACTCCTACCCACACATGCCCCACATGACAAAAGAATCTGTTAAATAAAGATGAGTCCAGCTAGCAATAGCTAACATTTACTGATCACATAATTATGTATCAGGTGCTGTCATAAACTTACTGTATCTATTAAATGTTTAATGTTTCTTAGAATATCAGTCACAAAAATCATTTATCTTCTCAGTTTTAATAGATGTGACTGAATAATCTACTGAGCATAACTAATGTAAAGTTCATATTACATGCAATTCAGAACATAAATTCAACAATATCCCAACAAATATCTACCTTGTTCTCCAAAATTTAAGTCATTGACAACAGACTTAGATGGCATGACAGTACCAAATTCCTATATAATTAGAAAAATAAATTGCCATAAATTTCTGCATTTATTCTGGACCAGCAACTAACAATGCACCACAGACAAAAGCCAATATGGATGGGACATGCAACGTGCAGTTCAGTTGCAATATGACACAACCCCAAAGAGTCTCACATTTAGTCCAAGACTGTTGTTAAAGAAGTTACGAAATTAGGAAATAGGTTTAAGTGGTCATTTAGGAAAAGGGTGTCCCAAGCCCCTAAGACCACTTATCAGCCTGTTTGAGGAACATTTGGTTCACATCAAGAGGACATCCTTTCCCCCACCCCAACCCAGTAAAGTGAAGCGTCTAGTACACCAATTCAATAACTATGCTAAAGCAACAGACCAAAGGTAGTTTGGGGAAGGCAGGCCTGGTATTGTGGGCAAGTTCAGTGGGCCTTGGTAGCCCAGGGGCTCAGGCAACCAGCAAGAGTCACCCAAATGGTCGGACCGCTGCTCCTTGTCCATTATGGCCAAACATCTACTGGTTGCTATCCACTTGGGACCCTACCCACTTGGAAGCTTTCTTGTCCTTCTACCTACCTATGAATAAATCTCTTCTTTTCTGTATCTTTGGTCTCTATGTTCAATTATTTCCTCATGGAAGACAAAAAACAGAAAAAAGCCCACTTGAGGTCCTGAGGCTCCATACCTGCTCCCTCAAACCCTGATATGTTATCACAAAATCCTGATAGAACATTCTCACCAACTGTAGGACAAGAAACTCCTCACTTTACATTTTACAATGAACTCTGAAAATTCTGATTTGTTCTGCCCAGAGACTATACTCTATTATTCCATTAACATACCAGATTCTCACAGACACCCATTAGGCTAATGTCGTCTTTATCTTCACTTTCTGGAGAGGAATGTGAGGCATAAAAGCAGTGAGCTCAATCCCATTGGTGAAGGGACAGACAGTATAAAATCAGACAGTAACATTCAGGGTCAACCATATGCAAAATCAGGAAAACATGAGGAAATTATTAATTATCCAATGCTATAAAAGTGGAGGAAAAAAGAAAAAAAAATTCTCTTAAACATATAAAAGAACTTTGCCCCTCAAACCCATAAAGAAATAGGTATTGATTTCAAAAATACCACAGGGCAGACAATGGTACATGAATCTAAAGCTTGGTGAAGATGTGGAAGAAAATCATAGTGGACATTTGTCTTTTTTGATGTACCAAAAGGTAAAATCCCTGTCTATTTGGAATGCAGACTAGCTAGAGAACAGAGTGTTCTGGTAAATTTTTTGTTATTTTTTAGCTTTCCTTGTATCAGAGTAAGAGCAGGTTATAGAGGTGCAATGAGAGAGATACATGTGCCACTGGATCAGATGAGGAGCCATGTCACACAAAAGCAGCTGCAGCAGGGGATCCCTCTGGTGATGAGAATGATGGCAGCACAGGGATCTCATGCCACATCAACATCAGGGACCAGACCCACATCCACTGCAGAAGTTATAGTGGTGTCATGATGGTGACCTGAATTCAATGTTGAAGGCAGGGGCATTTCTCAGTCACACTGTACAGGGCTGTGGGTGGTGGTCTTGGCTGCTGCCTATTTCCAAGTCAAGTTTTCCATACTCACTATTCTGTCACTACCTGGCATTCATTCAATAATTCCTAACCTGTGACTGTGATTTGCTAGGAGCTGTCACTAAGACAAAGACAACTGCAAAGATGATATAAATCTTGACATTTCAAAGCAAATGACAGTCCCAGAAAATGAGTAGCGCTGGATTGATATTATAAAATAAGAGTCCAGAACATAGAGTGAGGTTAATTATTTATTTTTTCAATTAAATATTAGTAATCAAAATTAATAACGACTTTGCATTTATGAAGTGCATTTCTTACTTGAAGAACCTCCAAGAATCCATTTGAATTTATAAGCAGAGGTAATATATAGGGCATAAAATCATCAATTAAAACATAAAATTCATGTAATATATACATCTTTAACTAGCAAGTAAAGAGCTGTGGAAGCTTAATTAGACCATCATTTACAGAGTTATTCTTTGTAGATTTATTTATTTTATGAAGACAAGTGCCTGGGGTGCAGGCAAGAGGTGCAAGGATGAGAGGATTCACCAGAGACAGAGTGGGGAGCAAAACAGGCAGATCCTCTGCAATATACTGCTGAGAGCAGCAGCGGGCAAGACAGGACAGGTCTGCTGCACCCATTACAGAGCTCTTAGGAATTCTGGAGAAGCACTGGCCACCCAGGTGCTTGCTTCTCTCTGTGATACCTTCATTCAGGGAAGTCCTTGCCACTTTGTCCCAGCTTTTCTAATCCCTCTGTCAATGAACTTTTCCTTGTCAGACATTTGTTGGGACCCACAGGGTCAGAGAACTATCAGGTCTTTCCGCCCTCCCACCACTGGTGTGATAATGGACACCTGCGGTGCTGCATCCTTGCGTGGGCATGCGCAAGTGGGCACACCTGAGTTTGGACACAGGCTTATATGAGCAACGTCATGAGGACGCCAGTACCACCAACATGAGCAGCAGGACCAACCAACAGCGAGAGACCAACAAGCAGCAGCAGCAGGAGCAGCAAAGCAGCCAAGAGGGTGAGATGCGCCAGGGGCTGGGAGGCCTGCCAGCCTCCTGGCCCCCCGACACCCATGTCTGCCATGTACCTGGCCACCTCTGACAATTAAAAGCATAAAAAGCCACTGAGGGCTCCAAGACTCCTTCCTTTACCCCTTGTCTGCTAGAACCATCTAGAACCTGCCCAGTGTGCCACCTTCCTGCCAATAAAGTACCCATGATGACCTCTGCCAATTATCAAGTCAATCAGGTTAATAATGCACAAGAGGGAATTATTTCTTTAGTAAACCTGACATGAAGAAGTGGAAGCAAAGGAAAAGCCACTAAGAAAAATATAGTAACCACAATGGCAAAAGTGAGAGTTCATAGAGTTGGACTGGACTAACTGATAAAAACAGAGTGGAAACTGCTCATTCTATGGGCCAGTCTGAGGTTTACACATGCTTCCATTGAAACTCCATGGGAGACAACACTCTAAAGCAGCAGGCCAGTAGGGCAGCATTCTCTGGTGTGCTCAGAGGGCAGCATTTCAGCAATGCCAACGATCCACTCTGCCACCTTTCACCAGCTATAAGAAACACATTATATGTTTGCATTTTAATAGATATTTTATAAGCTTTCTTCTTAGCTTCTTAATAATGATGTTATTAAACCCTCTCAAACCCCAGCTGATGGTGCAGAGCCTTACCCAGATTCAACTAGTTTCAGCAAGATTGAACTGATCTGAACCAGTCTGAACAAATTTTCATTCATTTTTATAAGGATTCAGTTTCACTTTGCATGAAATCTTCAGAAACGATAGTAAACAATTTCATCTATTTTTAGCCACTAGGAGGCACTATCAGTTGGTTTAACTTTTAGTTGTGTTCCGTTTCAGTTGGGTTTTTTGAGTACTTTGTAACGGGTTTCTAATGGTCAGAACCACCTTGAGTAGGTTTCAGTTTTTGTAAATGTTTTCAGCCAGTTTGAGCTGGTCTCAACCCATTTCAGCCCACCAGAACCTTTTTCAACTAGTTGTTGTTTTTTTTTTAAGAAATTGGAGTCTTTTGGAACCAGTTTGAAATAGTCACAATCATTTTAAGCAAGTTTCACCACTTGGAACCAGTTTCAGCGGATCTGAGCTAGTTTCATCCAACCTAAACAGGCTTCTGCCAGTTCGAACTGGTTTCAACATGTTTGAACTGGTCTAAAAAGGTTTTCAGCATTTTTAGGATTCAGGTTCACATCATATGATATCTTCAGAACCGCTTGTAAATACTTTCACCCAACTTGAGTAAGTAGGAGGCTGTGTCATTTTGTTTCATTTTCAGTAGGATTCTATTTCAGTTGGTTTTTTGAAGAAATTGGATTCTTTTGGAACCACTTTGATATGGTCAGAAACATCTTGAACAGGTTTCAGCTTTTGGAACATTTTTCAGTAGGATTCTATTTCAGTTGGTTTTTTGAAGAAATTGGATTCTTTTGGAACCACTTTGATATGGTCAGAAACATCTTGAACAGGTTTCAGCTTTTGGAACATTTTTCAACCGGTTTGAGCCATAGAATTTTTAAGGTTTTCCTAGTATATTATCATATCATACCGACATAGTTATAGTTTTCCTTCTTGTTTCCCTATCTCGAGTCCTTGTGTGTTTGTTTCCTGTCTTCTTGCTCTGGCTAAGCCTTGCAGTATTATGTTGAATAGCAGTGGAGAGAGTGGACTTGTTTAAGATCAGGACTTCCCTTGTTCATGATCTTAATTGACCTGGTCTGAACTGGTGTGACATCTATTCAAATGGCAAAATAGTTTTAGCCTGGTTTAGACTCTGAAACCAGCTTGGATCAGCTGAAACTGGTTCCAAGTGGTGAAACCTGCTGAAAATGGTTCAGACCATTTCAAACTGGTTCCCAATAATGGCAATTTTTCAAAAAGCCAATTGGAAAGGAAGCCAACAGAAAGTGAAAGCAACTGACAAAGCCTCCTACTTGCTCAAATTGGATGAAACAGTTAACAAGTGGTTCTGAACCAATCCAACAAAGACAGCACATAAAAAGAGAAATACAACCAAACTCCGTAATAAACAGTGATGGAAAAGCCCTCAAGAAAATCATGCCAATAGAATGCAAAAATGCATCAATAGGCCAATCCACCACCACCAAGTGGCATTTCTCCTTGGGGTACAAGGATGGTTCCACATTCGAAAAATCAATATAATCCAACACATCAACAAAAAGAAACATACAATAATATTACTAGATGAAGACTAGGCATTATAGAAAATTCAACATCCATTTAAGATGAAGGCATTTGGAAACTTTGGAGTAGGAAGACCTTACCTTTACATGATAAAAGTTATATACAACAAACCCAAAGCCAATAATATTCTCAAATGTGAATAACTGAAGCCTTTCCTTTAAGATCAAGAGCACGGCAAGGATGTCCACTCTCACAACTGCTATTCAACATAATACTGCAACTCTAGACAGAGCAAGAAGAGAAGACAGACACATAAGGAATCCAAATAGGGAAAGAAGTAAAACTATCACTCTTTGCAGGTGATGTGATACGATACTTGCAAAATGCTAAAAACTCTACAGAAAATGTCCTCCCACAGTCAACCCTGTTTGCAAAGTAGTAGGATACAAAATCAACACCCAGAAGACAGTAACCTATACAAACAACCAATCTGAAGAAGAAAACTATCTTTTTCACAATTGAAGCTGAATCTTACAAATACTTGAGAAAACACCTAACAAAAAGATGAAAGACCTATCTCAAGAAAATTGTAAAACATTAATAAAAGAAAGAAAAGATGATACAAAGAAATGGAAAGAGAGCTCCTGTTCATGGAGTCAAAGAATTAACATTATCAGAATGCCCATCCTACCCAAAGCAATTGACAGATTCAACACTATTCAAATTAAATACTCAATGACAGTATTCAAAGAAATAGAGCAAATATTGATGAAAGTCATATGGGGCTACAAAAAAATCACAATTACCCAAGCTCATTAAAAGAAGGGGCATGTAGGAATCACACTGCCAGACTTCAGACTTTACTACAAGGTCATAATGATTCAAAGAGCGTGAAACTGAAACAAATACAGACACATAGACCAAAGGAAATGAATCAACCACCCAGAAATAAAATCGCATCTTTATAGACACCTCATTTTTGACACAGGAGCCAGGAATGTGCGAGAGGACAAGGAGAGCTTGTTCAATGAATGGTTTTGTTGAAACTGGACCACCACATGCCAAAGAATGAAACTAGACCACAGCCTCACACCATGCACAAAACTCAAAAATGGATCAGGGAACTGAACGAAGGTCCTGAAACCATAAAATATGTGGAGGAAAACATAGATAACACATTACTACAAGACAGCGTTTGAGAGATGCCCCCCTCAGAGCAAAGAAAATGGAAGAGAAGATAAACAGCTGGGGCTACATCAGAGGAAGCAAACAGCTTCTTCTGTACAGCAAAAGAAACATTAACTGCCACTGCACTGATTGGGAAAAATCCTTACTGTCCACACAAATGTTAAGACACTGGTCTCAAAGATATACCAAGAACTCACAAGACTCAAGGAAAACAAAACAAACAATCCAGTCAAAGAATGGGCAGAACTTAAAAGATGCTTCTGCAAAGACAAAGAGAAATGGCTAACAATCACATGAAAAATTTTTTCAAGGCCCTCATAATCAGGGAAAGACTAACTCAAATCACAATGAGATAGCACCATGCACCAGTGAGAAAGGCACATCTGTAAAAAGTCAACAACAACTAATGTGGGAGAGGAGGTAGTAGGAAAGGAACTCCCCCACACTGCTGGTGGAAATGCAAACTAATCCCACAACTATGGACAGCTGTAAGGAGGTTCCTCAGTCTACTGAAAAGGGAGTGCCCATATGACCCAGCAAGTCCACTCCTTGGGATCTATTTAAAGGATGCAAAAATGCTAATTTCAAATAATACCTTACCCCTATGTTGATTGCAGCATATTTATAATAAAAAAGACCTGGAAACAGCACAAATATCTAAAAATAGATGAATGGATCAAGAATGTGTGGTATATATACACCATGGAAATGATTCTGCAATCAAAAAAGATAAATTTGTGGTTAGCAGCAATGTGGAATTAAGTAGACAGCATTATACTTATTGAAATAAGTCAGAAGGAAAAGATGGTTTCACTTTTAGAAAGAATATAATGGAACCAAGTAAGGGACCAAGAAAAGAACAATAAATATAAAAAAATAAACAACACAACAAAAGAAACAAATACAAATCAGAAGCATTTGTTGGTGAGGTGTGGAGGGAGAGGGACTGGGATGATGGCAGGAAGATTACAAGGGATTGAGGGGATGGTGCACTAGTGAAATAGTAGTGGGAATTTAAAGGGACCACAATAGACATCAAACATATTTAAATAAAGAAGACCACAAAAAATTGAGCTAGTACCTATCCTACACAGTCTTTTAAAAAATTGAGAAAAAAGGAATACTGTCATACATGTTTTCTGAAGCCAAATTATACTAACAACAAAACCAAAGACAACTCATAGAAAAAGAACTATAAGCCAATCTCCCTAATGAAAACTGATAAAAAAAAATCCTCAATAAAATCCTTGCCAACAGAATCCAACCTCGCATCAACAGGCTAATCTACCATGATCAAGTGGCATTTCTCCCTGGGGAAAAAGGTTGGTTCCACATCTGAAAAACCCAATATAATTCAATACATTAACAAAAAGAATACTAAAAACCATATGATCATATTACTAGATGCAGAAAATGCATTCGACAAAGTTCAACATATATTCACAATGAAGGACTTCATAATTTTTGGAATAAGAGCAGCATACTTTAACATGATAATATATATATATATATATATATATATATATATATATACGACAAACCCAAAGCCAATAGTATTCTCAATGATGAAAAACTGAAATCCTTTCCTTTAATTCAAGAACAATGCAAGGATGTCCACTGTCACCTCTGCTATTCAATGTAATACTGCAAGTCCTAGCCAGAGAAAGAAGACAGGAAATAGATATATAAGGAATCAAATAGGGGAAAAAAAACCAAAAAACTAAAATTGGCACTATTAATGACCTTCAAATCTTGAAAAAGACGGTGTTTATTTGTGTGGAGTTACTTTACCAGCAAATTTAGAGTGTTGTGGCAGCGGCGGCCGGAGTGGGGGGGGGAGGGGGGCAGGGACTGAAGGTCCAAAGGAGTTGAATTAGAGAATTTTTTTTTAAACATTTATTTATTTATACATACAGGAACTGGGGTATGGGACAGAAGTGCGGGGTGGGGGAGGGGGCATGAGAGGATTCACCAGAGTCAGAGTGGGGAGCAAAACAGACAGATGGACTGAAATACACTGCTGAGGGGAGCAGCTGTTGAGGCAGGAGAGGTCTGCTGCGCCATGTGGTTCCCCTTCCTGGCTGGGGATTTAACTCACACTGCAGTGGCTGCAGCTGCTCCAGAGTGTGGTGTTTACACCCTTGCACCACCAGGGAGGCCCTGAGAAATCTTTTAAATACTGACTGAATTCCCCTCAAGTCTTTCACTTTACTGGCATTGCATCCTCTATGGGGCTATGTTCCCTTCTACCACTTCTTTTTGGTGTATAATAGGCTTCCATCAGTCCAAAACATGGTACTTACTCTTTTGTAGATTTCTGGTGGCAGCACTTCAGGGGGATTGCAAGGTTTGTTCCAGATATACTTGTAGTTGCATCTTTGATCTTGGGATAAGGAATTATTCTGTGCATTAAGTTTACTTAAGAAGTCACAGTCTGGTTTCTCTGTATCTCACTTATTAGTGACACCATTTGCTATTTATCTTTTTCCTCCACACTTATTTCACTTAGCATTATTTCTTCCAACTCCATCCATGTTGCTTCAAATGGCATGAGTGTATCTTTTTTGATTGCTGATGTGTATCTTCATGTCTTTCTCTGGTTTTGGATAGTTAAGCTGTTTCCATATCCTAGCTACTGGAAGCAGTGCTCAATGAATATTGGAGTGCCGGTTTCATTATGAATTAGTATTTTTGTATTTTTAATGTAGATACTAGGAGTGGATTATGGAAAAAACAAACTAAGAACCAGGAAAGAAAAATTTAAAAGATAACACTTGAAAACTGACTATATAGAACTGAAGTATCCAAAGAGGACAGGGGTTCGGATAAAGGGAGGCATAGCAGACCATGGTGGTGCACTGCATGTAATCTGGTGGTGGGTACCCTATGTTGGTAATACCTGGTGAAGAGAATCCTAATGTTACTACAATTGAAACAATAATTTTTTAAAGTGGTGTAAAAAGGGTGATTGGATAATCTTACATTTATAGAGAACTAAGTTAGAGATTTTTATCATGAAATTGACATTTCAGAGATTGTAGGAGGGCTTTACGTTTTGGCCTCTCCATAACCCAGTGACATACAGTACTCTTGCTAATCCAAGCTAATTTGTAATTTAAAATCAAATATGTTGCTCCAGAGTCTACCACAAACACAACAAAACAGTGCCCCATGATCAGTTATCTGAGACTCGAAGGGTTTTTCTCTCTCTCTTTTTTTTTTAAAGATTTTTTTCATGCATAAAAGGGCTGGGGTACAAGCCAAAGGCTCAGCAGGAAGGTGTCAGGGGGGATAGTGAGAGGATTCACCAGAGACAGAGTGGGGAGCAGAACAGTCAGATTGAGTGAAATACACTGCTAAGGGAGCAGTGGGCAAGGCAGAGGTCTGCCGCGCCATGTGGGTCCCCTCCCTGGACAGGGCTAGAACTCCAGCTGAGGCGCTCAACCCCTTGTACCACTAGGGAGGTCCTTGATGGGATTCTCTTAACACCTTTTATCAGATTGAGTGGAGTTCCTGGGCCCCCCTAATCTTTTTTAAAAATATTTATGTATGTATGTATGCATACAAGAACCGGGGTACACACCAGAGGTATTAGGGGTGAGAGGATTCACCAGAGACAGAGTGGAAACAGAACAGGTAGATCGACCGAAACACACTGCTGAGGAGAGCAGCGGGCAAGGCTGGAGAGGTCTGCCGCACCATGTGGGTCCCCTCCCTAGCAGGCAGCAGAGTCTGAACATGTGCTACAGTGGCTGCGGTTTTCTAAATAGTGTGTTGCTTAACCCACTGTGCCACCAGGGAGCCCCCTCCCCCATTATTCTTTTAAGCTCCCACTGTGAACTACCAATTTTCCCGTCCTCCTTCCTTTTGCTCTGCCAGGATTCCATCAATTTATGCTTATCTGAACCCTCAGTCTTTGCTATTATCTGTTTACTTTTCTTTCTTCCCACTTTCTCATTCCTTCTCCCTTTTTCTTGCTGCCAATCTGGAGCACCTACCTTCACAACTCCTTTCTTAAAGATAGCTCCTTCTATTTCCTCTCCATATCCTTTCTTTGTTTTTCCTAAATCCAACCCTGTCTCCACTATGAATACAGTTGCAGGCCTAGACTTCCTTTGGTCTTTTAATTTAAACCCTAAAGGCCACATCTACCAGTTGGGAAGGATTCATATTTATGTCGCCTTCTGCCTGCCTTAGTTAATTTCCTCCTTTTATCAGAAATATTCTGCCCAACGAACATCGTGGTAATCACTCAAACATTTTCTGGAGCTTCTGGATTCATGCCTGCATAATAAGCACAATAAATTTTAATCATCCTGTCTAGAAACTCACACAGATCCAGACTGGTCTTTTGAAGCGCCAATATCTTATAATTTTTTTTTTTACTTAGTCATTCTCTTATGGCCTAATAATAATAATAATAAGCAACTAATAATAATAAGCAACTAGTAATAATAAGCAACTAGTAATAATAAGCAACTCTTGTAGTATTCTAGTCTTTCCATTCCACCATCAATCAGTCTACCACAGGACAGTTCTTTCCAGTACTTAAACATAGTTGCAGGCCTGGGTTTCTAGATCCTCTTGCTGGAGATGATGAGTATCTTTGAGTCATAAGGCAAGCAGATAACTTCTAGGACCAGCATGGACTAGGGAAAAGCCTCTATATAGGTTGACTATAAACTTGGAGGAATAAAGAGGGTTCCAGGGATAAGGGCAGCAAATTCTAAAGGGAATTAATCAAACACCCCCTGACATTCCCAGATAAGTGTGATAAAGAAAAAAGACTCTAAGATATAGCTGGGGCACAGATATTGAATTCTGGGCACAGAGACATTATGATAGAGTGAGCAAAACCACCAAGAACAAATCAATCACAAAGAGACTGATGGAGCTTGAGAATAATTAGGGAAAGAGGGTATAGATTCCCTGTGGCTTTCTTGTTTCTCCTTGGCCTGGTTCCAGGGTCTGGAAATTCTACTTCATTTCTGTTCCTTTTATCCTTAATAAATTTTTTCTTATATTTATTTCCATAAACAAATTTGCCTTTTGGCTTGCTTGCCTGAGCATCAGCAAAGTTCCTGCTGCAGCCTCATGAGACACCAACGTATGGTGGTCTAGTGACTGGGACACAGCACTGCTCCTCCAGCGTGGGATCAATTCCTGGCTGGAAGATTAGACCTAAAAACCTGAAATTAAGTATCCTTTTTTTTTTTAGCTTTCTCCAAAACCACTTTCTGTTCATCTGATGTTATGACATATGTAACATGATTTTTCTTTCCATCCAGGTAGGCCAATGGGAGGCAAAAAAAGGAAGGAAATTAGCCACTTTTTGAGGATCCTGCTTATACAAAGGGGCATAATTTCTATAATTCAGCAGATTTTTTGATAGGAAAGGGATTATACAACTAATAGTATCATGTACATTGTCCTTTTAGTGTAATCCAACCAGTGGTAACTGTAGAAGAGGAACTGTCCTAGTCCAGGCTATCTCCTTTCAACAAAGTGCATGTCTGCCTGATGAGAGAAGGAGAAGCTACTCCTTTCCTATCAAGGGTAGGGTGTGGCAGTGAGGCCACAGGGTCTCTGAAATCTCCCCAAGTACATCACCGGCCTCTGCAAAGATTCTCTGCTGGAAGGTTCAAAGCCTTCAGTAGATGGTGAATCAACCCCTCTTTTGCCCCCTCTTTCTAGCTCTCAGTGTCAAAGGAAGGTTGCTTTCCACTTCTCTGTGCTGTCATATGGACCTCTATACTTCCTAATTCTAGTTTGTGGATGGCAGACAGATTTGCCCAGTGAACTTAAAGCTAAAGTAGAAAGGTAACCTCTTCTTTAATAAAAAGCAGGGTTGTAGGAAGTAGTTACACATACCCCTAAGTAGCACCCAGAAGAAAAAAGTTCTAAATCAGAGGTCGAAAGTGCACCCTAGGTGTATATGCATACAAAGCTCCCATAAGATAAAAAGCAGCTTCCATACACCAGACTTTATTGGATAACCCAAACCAAAAGTTGAAGAAGGGGGAGGCAGAGGAAGGGAAGAATGGGAAGCAGAGCTACCTAAAATTTGAGTTTATCGAAATCAAACCACACACAGAGAGAAATACTCAAACTCTTCTATATTAACAAAAAAAAAAAAATCCTGCCATGTGTCCAGCAATTGAAATGCACCTGTGATGGCCAGTTCTAGGGAGTGTCCCATGGGCTGACCAGCTGCACTGGGCAGTAAATTGAACATGCAAACCAGAAATAAAGATAATGGTCTTTATTTTTGTTTGTTGGGAACTTATATGCTTAAGAATGAGGGACCCATGTATGACTCCTCCAAGGGTAAGCACTACCTGAAATACCTTGTGTTATTTTGCCCTTGGCATCATCACATTTTTTTAAATAAATATCACCATATTGTATCATTGGAGCTGCAATGTCACATTGTTTTTAGCTATCATCCTCCTGCAAGGAAGGAGCAGAACATTTATTAATATCAGGGGATCTCCCCTATATTTTCTACTTAATTTATCAGACCCATTCCACCTAAAAGCGAGGCCATCCAAATTTTTCTCTTGCCTTCTGGCTTGTTTCATGTTTCTAGCTCCATCCATGTTTCCATAAATGCTCCCAGATTTTTGTTGATTGCTGAATAGTATTCCATTGTGTATATGTACCACATCTTCTTGATCCAGTCCTCTACTTTTGGGCATTTGGGTTGTTTCCAGGTCTTACCAATTGTAAATAGTGCTGCAATAAACATGGGGTACAGGTACTCTTTTGGATTGGTGTTTTTGTGTCCTTTGGGTAGATCCGTAGGAGTGGGATTGCTGGATCATATGGTAGTTCAATCCCTAGTAGACCGAAGAACCTTCATACGACCTTCCATAGTGGTTGGATTAACTTGCATTCCCACCAGCAGTGTAGTAGAGTTCCTTTTTCACCACATCCTCGCCAGCACTTATTGTTGTTTTTTTTGATGTATGCCATTCTTACCGGTGTAAGGTGGTAACTCGCTGTGGTTTTAATTTGCATTTCCCTGATTATGAGAGAGGTTGAGCATTTTTTCATATGCCTGTTGGCTATTTGTATGTCCTCTTCGGTGAAGTGTCTTTTAAGTTCTTCTGCCCATTTTCTGATTGGGTCATTTGTTTTTATTTTCTTGAGTCTTAGGAGGAATGTGAAAGAACAATGACCACAACAAAAAATAAAAAATAAGAAAACAAACAAGCAAAAAATAAAACGAGAAAGCTCAAGGAAATGGGCAATCACAACCAAAAACAAACAAACAAATAAAAACTCAACAAGATCAAAAGTTCAAAGATAAACCCAAGGGATCACAGAGGTGGGCAGAGGGAGGGGAGGGCAAAGACAGGGAGGAGGGCATAAAGAGCACAAGGGACTGAGGTGATGGTGCACAGGTGAAATGGTGGTGGAAACCCCCTGGGAACTACAAATGATTTCAAATACAATTAAATCTAATAAATTTTTAAAAAATTATCAGACCCAGCCAGTCCAGAAAGAAAAGTTTTAGATGGTCTGTTTGCATTTATCCTTTATTGCCATCAACTGCATTGACTTGGCTGAAGTAGCAGAAAAGGTGATCGTTTTCCTACAATCAACTCCCATCCACAATAAGGTATTTGAATGAAAAAAAAAAATGAATGTTACCTTATGGAAAATGAAAAAAAGGCAGCTTAACATCAACTGATGTCTTTCAGCTCAGTTGTTGATTTTTTTCTCTCTCCTTTGAAAGTTTCTGCAAATCCTTGTGGCAATTTCTTGTGCTTTTTCTTGACTTTTGCTCTGAATCTATACAATAAAAGGCAACTCCTTCAATCTGAAAACAAACTCAAGTTGCTTTGTGGGTTCTGTATATCCCCCAGGGATATGACTTGAGCTAATCTGGGCATGCCACACTGACCTTGGGTCAGCAGTGAACAGGCAGTTACCCTCCAGGAGAGATGAATGACACAATTGCTCCCCGAGGGAATTTATGCCCTTGTACTGGTCCAGGGCTCTAGCCTCCAGTCTTGTTTAAGTGAAAACAGTTCTCATTAGTGACAAGTGGACAAGAGTGGAAGGTTCTCTACCTTCCAATCTGTACTTTGAGTGTGCAACTCACCCCTGCATCAGAGCATCTGTACTAGCTCTTCTCCTGACACATTGTCCATTAGAGCTTTCTGTAGCAGTGTTATCCCTATAGAAAGGGGAGGTTGTCAGATCCCTGGCCCACCAAAGGAAGAGTGGAACTGAGCAGCAAAAGGAGGGATTGGGAAAAGGCTGGAGGAGGTACATGGAGCAAAGCAACATGTGAAAGCTGTGCTTGCTTCTTGGCCTTGAACTTGTACCAGAGACTTGGGGGACATAGAAGGAGCACTTGAAGCAGATGTGAGTGAGACACCTGTGGGGAAGCTGCTAATAGCAAACTTTTCTTGCCTAGTACTTTTATTTTACTCCTTTCCTTCTAGACTTCCTGGCCTCTTCTGCCCCTTTTCTATGGGTCCCTACCAAAGGTGCTTTAGACTTTTGGCAGGCTTACAGACCTCAGTGGTCCTGCTTTGGGCCAGGCTTGTTTGGCTGGACATTAACACACAAGGGAAAAGGTAACTTTGGTTAAATATGGGGAAACTATTTTAACTCATTCATTCTCTTCTCTCTATAGCACACTAATTGTATTAAATTTCTATTGACAGTCTTATGCACTAAGAGTATGTTGTCTTTATGTGGCAGATAGCAGAACCAATTTAGAATGTGCAGGTTTGGGGTGTCCCAGAGTGCCCCTCATTCTGTGTACTAACACTGAGACAGTCAGAATGCATTGTCCAGACTTAGATAGTAGAAGCTTCCCCCTGCTCATTGTAGCCAAAACAGTCTATGAGCAGTGACATATCCACTGGGTATTCATGGTATCTAATTACCAGTATAGCAAGGTCATGGGAAGAATTCTAAATTGTGGGTGTTAACAAGGCACTAGCTCCTGTCTAGACAGGTATATTGACTTTATTTTAAAAGGAATAGACAGTTGTTGACAAAGTTATTGTTGACTCTTCCAACCATTTTTCATGACCCATTGTCATAACATACATGTGTAACTAAACACATTTTTCCTTAGCAAAGCAGTTCTTAAATTTGTCTACACAATGGAACTGCCTAAGGAGCTTTAAATATATGTATGACTGGATTTCATCCTTAAAGGTCCTGATAAAATTGCTGGACACCAGAATTTATAAAAAATCTAACGTGAAGGGCAGACAGAGAAAAGGAAAAGGAGACAAACTGCTGTGACTTTAGAATTTTACCAGAAGTAGGCTCTTCATCTGTCCAGGAAGATGTACTTAAGCTAAAAATGGTGTTTCTGTATGGATGAATACCCACATGAGAGATTTTTCAACTTTCAGCCAAGTTTGTTTTTGCCAGTGGAGACAATCTGTCTCAAAATCCAGTACTGAGTTCATGTATATTCTAGAACTTTCCTCTTGTGAATATTCTTTTGGAATTAGATGGAGTGAAGCTGCCAGAAAGAATCTAACATGGTACAAGAAAGATGCACACACATGTTTAATATAAAACTAGTTTCTACCAGGAGAGAAGAGAGCAAATAAATACATCATTTCACTTAAAAGCTGAATTGAGCTGCAGCTGGAAAACAGAACACACTAGCTCTCTTCATGTCTAATCTTGTTCACTAGAGACAGTTCCAGACAGCTGAAATCAGACAATAATGGCAATTTCCAATCTTTCCTTTTAGTTTCTGGAATTCTATAAGCCAAATAGTTTGCTTAGGTAGTGTGTAAAACCCACGACTCATCCCATTTCTAGGAGCAACTTAAGTGCTATATTCATTGCCTGTGGATCACCCCTTAAAACATTAAGATGCATTTTTACACAAACCAACTACTAAAAAGAAATGAACCTTTTTATATCCTGCCCAAGCAGAGTGTAAAGAGGAAAGATTGTTCACTGGGGAAGGTAGGTTTATAGATAAGATTGTATAAAGATTTCCTAAAGGATCTGTCTCCATAGAACATGAACTTTTTGTTTTAATTAAGTCCTTTAATTCTAAAGATTCTGGTTAGTGAATATTTCTTAAGATAAAGGACAAAGAGCAAAAATTCCTGAAATCCCTTTTTTTTTTTTTTTTTTTTTTTTTTTAAAAAAATTTTTTTANGAAATCCCTTTTTTTTTTTTTTTTTTTTTTTTTTTCAGAAAGATTTTTAACCTTTTCATCCTTTTATTCCCTCTTACCTTATTTAACACTTATTTCCGTAGAGAGCTGAGAATAGAAGTGGCCCTTCTCTCAAAAGCCTGGAAAACAAATATATTGTAAAATTATTATGGAAAACTTGTTTTCCTATGATTGAAGACTTGTTCTATGTTTTCAATATTTGAATGGTTGAACATATTTATCTTTGGGAAAAGAGGAAAAAGGAAAATACACCCCATTTGTTAGACATGAAACATTCAAGATGTATGTTTTGGGAAGAAAAATAAGAAATGAAGAAAAGATAAAGGAACAAGAGAGATGGAAGCCAACAAAGAGATTGGCAATCCAACATTACAATTAAGAAATCTGTTTGAATACTGTTAAAAATTTAAGGCAATTAGTACATAATTTTAGTAACTAAAGTATAACTCTGTCTGACCTTAGAAGTCTCCAACTCTCTTCATAAAACTGATTCTGAAGCATAGCTACTTCTGGAACAAGCAGTTGGGAGTAAGTGAAGAGCAGTGCCTTGAGTAGGGAGTGAGGAGTGAAGCTTCTCTTAACAGGAAGCTAAGATATCAAAGAGAGGGAACATGAAATTTAAAGAAATATTCAAGTTTCTATATTGATAGTTCACCCACCTTCTGTCTGAGTAGATAGCTAGAATTCTGTTAGTCAACAAGAAAACTTAAATCAAATTGGCATACTACATATTACTTATATACTTATAATTCATCATATCACCAAAGAATTTGATGAATTTGAAATTGTTTACAAAATG
Source organism: Galemys pyrenaicus (assembly GCA_019455555.1). Taxonomy (NCBI): domain Eukaryota; kingdom Metazoa; phylum Chordata; class Mammalia; order Eulipotyphla; family Talpidae; genus Galemys; species Galemys pyrenaicus. The sequence continues at coordinate 1,007,585 of JAGFMF010011774.1, read as the reverse complement.
TCTTCCAAGGCACACATTTGAAAATTAAATTGTGGAATCCTGTTAAAAGAAAAAAAAAAATTACAACTCTATGCTTTTTCATAGAGTTCAAATTATTGAATATATATAAATGACTACCCATGTATGTATTTTAAAATAGACACATAGATTTCCAGTACCAAAACAGGACTTAAATTTTACTCTGAGATATTATTTTATTAGAAGATAAAAATTAATGTCTACTTATTAGTGGCCAGAACTTTTATTTGGGATACAAAATATTTTAACTGAATTAGTAACATATATCACATATTTCATCATTAAAAAGAAACAAGAACTATAAGCGGATAATTAACTCAGGAGATTTAAAGGAAAAAAAGTGGAAATATTTTCAGCTCCCAAGAGAAGCCATAAATAGGCATGTGGGGAATATATATTTTCTTCAAAACACATCTGTTTTTGCAAAGAAAATTGTTAAAACACTTATATTCCCATAAATAAAATGTAAACTGTAATATTTTACACTTAGGATGGCACAAAAATATTTTAAATTACTTCATGAATGGGGAATAAACTGAAAATATTGTAAGCTTATCTCTCCCTAGTTTCAGAGTAATTATAAGCCTGATTTGATAAGATTACAGTAGAAAGAATTACGCACATGTTATCATTCTATACAAATCTTGACATCAGGTTAGAAAACATAGCCTGTTATTCATCATTGAGAGTCATCACCAAGCCTCCTTTCTATGAGTGGATTGTTGGCTTGTGCACTTGCACAAGAATTAAGGATGAAGTCTTGAGACAGTGTCTTGAGACACTGCTTCTAAGTGGTGGTTGAACTCCATTTAACCAGTAAATATATTAAATTTCAAGTAATAGTAAAATGTTGTAGAGTAATGTCTTTTCCTTGGGCTTGTAGTTTGAGCTGCACATACTACTTGAACAGGAGTATCACTCACAGATTTGCTGTCAAAAGGATGAGACTGCATGTTATGATGACAACACCCAAAAGCAGAGTGTGCTTTCCCTACATTTTCTCCATATGCTGTGTCCTCCATATATTTTCCCATATTGGGGTTCTTGTTTAGAGTGAGGACTGTTTGCATATGAAAGAATAAATAAGTGGCCTCCTTTACTACAGTCAGAAAAAAAAAAAGGCTCATCAAATGACTGTTCACATTGGTCTCACAAAGTTACAGGGACTCTTGTTAGTATAAACAACTTTCCTTAGAAATTCATATAAAAGTCAAGAATGATAAATCAAAATGGGAGAATTAATATGAGAGTAACAAAAGTATGGCCAACCATTGTGAGATTAAAGTAAAACAAACTAAATATGAGAGAGGGCTTAAGCAAGACAATAGTACCAAGTATTCAAGTGGTATCTAACCCCGGGTCCCGCAGTGTGGGCTGCAGGGCACAAATGGCATCTTCCCACTGCCACCTATGTGGGGGTCTTCATCATACACACCAGAAGTTGCTGCCTGTGGACAGCCCCTCCTTTGGGATCCAGCTGGTCAAAATGTCTGGTCAGGAGATATCAGTTAGAAATTGAAAGATGATCTAAGGCAGGACAGTAGACAGCTTGAGACAGGCAGACTCCAGAAAGAGAAACCAGCTCCCACACTTTTCAGATGCCTAGACCCTTTGCACTCTGTTTCTGGCCTCCAAAGAGAGAAGCTGAGGAGTTTTACAGGAATCTGGCAGCAGATCCTGCCTCTGGTCCTGCCATTGTCAATGCCTGAAAAGAGCACTGAGGCACAATGCATGGTATCTAAAGGTGCTATCCTTTGGATTGTCTGACACTGTGCTGCTTCCATGGCTGTTTGACTCAATATCCAGTGCTGTCCATTCCAACCTTCAGACTGTTGCAGGGGGCTGCTGCCTGTGAGCACCTCCAGCTGCCACAAGAATTGGCTCCAAGCCCACTAATTGCCAGTGTGCCGTGAGCCCCAGGCCTTCATTGGCAGAACAGAACCATCTTGAACAAGCATCCTTTGGTTTGAACTTCTAGGCACTGTGAACACTATCTGGGGATAGACAACTGGGCACTTGTTGCCTTAGAAACGCTTCACCTTAGCTGTTAAAAGAGCAAAGACCACTATTGTTGTTCCCTTAGCCTGAGTTGTCTTCAATCGTGTACACGGGTAAAACCCTACAGATAATGGCCTGTCCTATGCTGGGCAGTGTCCTCCTGAAAGAGGAAGTTAGGAAATGGGTACAGGCAGTCAGTTAGAACAGGGTACCCAAGCCCTTAAGCCACTTGTCAGCCTGGTTGAGAAACAATTGTGGATCTTAGGATGCCCACTAACCCAGTAAAAAGTGGAATGTTCAGAACACCAACACAAAACACAATAAAAATGGACCAAATCTAGTTTCAGAAAGGTAGGCTAGATATGTTGGAAAACTCAGTGCGCCTCAGTAACTTAGAGAATTCCAAAAGCTCAGTAGACCTAAGTAGTCTAGGAAAACAACACAAACTCAGTGGACATTTGTAGGCTTAGGAAACTCCCCAAGCCTGGCCAATCAGCAAGAGAAACAACATGGGAATATTTATTAGCCAAACCCCCAATACTTCCACTCTGTACCCATATAAGTATCTACTTTTCACCACCATAGGGGTGAAAAGATCTGCTCCAAGAGCTTTTCTGTTCTTCTCTCTTGTATGTCAATTGACTACCTACTCAGGATGCCTCTCCACTCAGACAGCTTTCCTATAATTCTTATCTATCAATAAATCTCTTGTTCTTCTGTAACTTTGGTCTTAATGTTGAGTTCTTTGCTCACTGAAGGCAAGAACCATGAAAGAGCCCATGTGAGGTCCTTGGACTTGGGCCTACTCCAAAAAAATCCCAATTCACTTGTATAACATCCCCATAGCCCTGTGTCATGTTATTTGCTCTTACCTGTTTTCTAGAGAGAAGACTGTATCAGTTTGTATAAGAAATATGTTTCTTATATTCTATGGATGATGTATTTCCAAAATTTATTTCAGAAATACGAGTTTGGACATTCCCATTAAAATTTGCTATTGTTCTAAGATGATGAGTTTCCTGACATTATTAGAGGTGAGTACTTGGACTTACCACATCATCAATGAAGACCAGAGTAAATATTCTGATCCCAGAGTGGATAAACCCAGTAGTAAGTTTTGTATGCAAAATTCTATTTTAATGATATGTTTTTCTTTTTTTTTAAGATTTATTTATGCATACAAGCACTGGGGTACAGGCCAGAGGTGTGGGGGTGGTGGTGAGAGGATTCACCACAGAGAGCAGGGAGCAGAACAGGCAGATCAACAGAAGTACACTGCTGAGGGGAGCAACGTGCACAGCAGGAGAGGTCTGCCGCACCATGTGGGTCCCCTCCCTGGCTGGCACCAGGGATCGAACTCGTGCTGCAGTGGCTGCGGTTTGCTTCATAGTGCGTTGCTGAACCCACTGCGCCACCAGGGAGGCCCTAATGATATGTTTTTTTATCATGGTATGTGATACGTCTCCATGACTTTCTGTAATGGATATTCTAATTCCTAATTTTCTCAAAAATTTCCAGACAAAATCATTTCCCGTTTGACATTAAGTAATTGACTATATTGTAGACCTGTATAATTCATTTGTATTAATCTCCCTCTTGTGACCTTGAGGAATTTATTTATCCATATGTCTTTGTTTCTCTGAATATAAATAAGTAAGATTATAGACCATAAGAAGCCAGAAAGAGTTAAATCAAAATATCATCTAATTCATTATTAGATTTTTCTTACAAATATTCTCAGTAAAGCAATCTCTCAAATCAAAAGGAAACACAATACTAAAACTTCTAGTCCTTAGAGGTAGAGGTGTTCATTTATTTCTGACTTTGTCAGTATTACCTATCCTCTGGAAGTCTTATTTATCTCACAAAATGAGCTAAATCTTATTTACCTCACAACACCTGTCAGCTGTTGATTTTTCTCTCAATAATGCTACCAAATACACAAGCACTGCCTATTCAGTGTTAGTGAAACACTTTGCCCTGTGTTGTTATCATGTTTTCCCTCTTCTTATGGATAATGTCGGACCTTGGAGACTTTTGAGGTTTTCTTCAATGCTATCTCATGTGACGTAGAGATTTTAGAGTCTAGGGGCCTCCCTGGTGGTGCAAGAATTTAACAACACTATGATGCTATCTGCAGCAACTGCAGACAAAGTTTGATTCCCAGCCAGGGAGCTGACCCACATGGCACAGCAAATCTCTCTCCTGTCTGTCTCTCCAGCTGCTCCCTTCAGCAGTGTGTTTTTTTTGACATAGAACATTATAAAATGACTTTCACATTAATGTAGATTAATGTTATTCATCAGAACTGTAATGTGATCACTTCCTTCACATCCAATGAAGGCTGAAAAAATATCCTTACTCTAATATTGCTAGAAAGAATTTTAAAAGTTTTGTCCTAAGATGGCTATTAATGGTTGTCAGCTAACCATCATGTTATAATTATTTGTTGTAGTACATATTTATAATACTTATACTAATATAAGTATGTTATATAACTTATAATTAATTGATAGTTCTTGTCTGCATAATAGTGTTTGCAAAATATTTTGTTTTCATGATTACCTATTCCAGAATTTTTGAGATAAACCTCAAAGATTTTATTTTATGATGATGATGTTAAAATTTACTCTGTTTTTCTCCAAGTTATATAAGCTGCTGATTGTTAAAAAATTAAAGGCAGATATGACTTTAGAAATATGAGAAAAACAGAGATCGAATAGATATCGAAGTTTGACTATTTAACTTTTAAAAAGAAATCAACTGAAAATGAGTCACAAGTCTAAGGTAAAAACAAAAAAAAACAAAGAGTTGAAAGAAATTGAGAGTCTGTTGTTGGAAATCTGTGTGCATTTTTTTTTTTAATAAGCAGCAAATGTTAAGTTCCAAGGTGACTAGGTATAAATGAACGCCTCTCATTTAAAAAATGTTAGTAACTATTTGCAATTGATATTCCTGATGACATTTGTGTTGATGATGAGACCAAGAACCTGGTTGACAGGTGAGCAAATATTATTGAGATGTCTCAAAATTTACTAATGTATTTTTATGAAGTTCAGAGTTGACTAATATTTTTATCACAACCTGCACCAAAAGCAAACTGAGGCTTGCAGTCCTTTGTTTAGGTGACTCAATTTTCTAAATGTTAATATTCACGAAATGAGACTGTACTATCCATGGCAAAAAGGCATGGGTGACCTGCATTAAGAGGAGCCTGGAGGAGTCTCCCTGGTGGCACAGTGGATTAAGCAACGCACTGTGAAGCAAACCGCAGCCACTGCAGCACGAGTCAAATCCCTGCCCCCAGTCAGGGAGGAGACCGACAGGGCGTAGCAGACCTCTCCTGCCTTGCCCGCTGCTGCCCACAGCAGTGTGTTTCAGTAGGTCTGCCTGTTCTGCTATCCACTCTTTCTGGTGAATCCTCTCACCTCCCTGGACTCTGGCCTGTATCCCAGCTCTTGCATAAATAAGTAAATCTTTATTAAAAAAAAAAAAGAGGAGCCTGGAAATAGGACTTGAATAAAGGTAACTATGGCATGGCTGGGTTTTTTGGTTTGGGAGTTTTTTTAGCTTTGTTTTGTTTTTTTGCTATAGGAGAAATTAAAGGCAAAAAAAGTGAGACCCAACTCTATGGCACCCATACATATACAAGCAGAATTTACATGCCACACACCAAATGTAAATCTGCAAACTAAAAAATTAACTCAAAAAAGATTTTATTTATGAGTATTGCATTTAACTCCTTATGACAACTCCATAAAAATCAGGTTAAAATAATGTTTCAGAAAAACTAATGTTCAAGATTATTGAACTCTCTGAGAAAATTAGCAAGAACCTAATAAGACAATTTCAAACACATTATAATTATGTTGAAAATTATTAATGTGCCAAAAGTAGTAATATAATTCAAAATTAAAATGACAGATAAAGATAACCTAAAAACAATATAATTAAGGCAGCCCTTAAAATGTGCTAATTAGAAATTTTAAGGCATTAATTTCCATTTTAAATTTAATAGGTTCTTTTAACAGCAAGTAGACACAACTGATAGATATGGAAAAATCAGAAATGTCATATTGAAAGTTGGGTCAAAATAAGTAAATGAATAATAAGAAAATACGGATAATAAGATAATGGATTGTTCAAATACCCAGAAGGTGATGTAAAGGTAGACTGAGAATGAAGAGAATATAAGAGCAAGAGAAAAGAGATAATGGCTAAGAATTCTCTAGGTACAACGAAAGACAAAACTTCTTGGATTGTAGCAGTTTGCCAAGTTTTGAGCATGATAAATAAAATTAAATCCATACTCAGAAAATCTTGTGAAATAAGAGAACACCAAATTTTCATAATGACTAAAAAAAAACACAAAAAAAGAAATAATTTTATTTTCACTGTGCTTATAGTAAATAACTATTAACCTAGAATTCTCTGCACAGAAAATATCATTCAAGAGTAAGATAAATTCAAGATATTTTCAGTCAAGAAGACTCTATAGTTCATAGGTCTTCATGGTAACAAACTCAGCAAAATATTGAAACAAATAAAAACAAATATTTTTCTTTTGCCTTGTGACTTATAAGGGAACCAAATAAGGACCAAGGAAAGGAATAAGAACAATAATAATAATAATAACAATAAAGACACAGCAAAAACCAAAAATGAAAAGACAAGGACAAATTGGGAACACTTAGTGGGGAGGGGGGAAGGGGAGGGTTGAGGGCAGATGGGAGCAGGGGAGACTGAGGTGATGGTGCACTGGTGATATGGTGATGGGGAATACATGGGGATTACAATTGATGTCAAATATATATAAATAAAGAAAAAAACAAATAAAACAAATATAAGATGTTGCTGTAAGCAAATAAATACCTAAACATATGTAATAAGCCAATTAAGCATTTATTCCATTGATTGTGTCTTTTACTTGGGCAATAGTAGATGATCTTGATTACTACAGCTATATAATTTGTCTTGAAACAGTGTAGAACATATCCTTACATTTCATCCTTTTAAAAAATTATTTAAGCTTGTCTAATTTTTTTTACCTTGCATATAAATTTTAGTATAATCTGTTTATATCTTTGAAAATATTTTATTAGGATTTTGATAGAAATTGTCTTAACACTTTATTATAAAGTTGCAGTAACTAATACCTTTATTATGATAAACCTTCTAAATCAGGAATATAAATGTATAATTCCATAAATTTTGATCATCTTTGATATAATCTGCATAATCGTGCAATTTCAACATATAAAATTCTGTGTATATTTAATGATTTAACTTTGAATTGCTTCATTTTATTTTTTAATAATTTTCAAAGGGTTTTTTGAATAAGCAAAAATCAATTTAATAATTTAAAATGAGTCAAATATTCTAACCATATTTCTTATGGTTACATTAATTGATTTTTTTTTTTTTTTAAAAAGGGCAAAGCCACAATATTCAAGCCTTAACTGAAAAGGATTTGAGGTCATTGCCAAGTCAATGTGATAAATAATTTCAGGTTCATCAGTACTTAAATTTTCAAATTGGGAGTATTATGCTACAAAATAAGAACTGTTAATACTAGTTATATGTCATCTACAGTTTTTGGTCTTCACTTAGTGCATATCCATTCTGATACTTCCTTTTATAAAGATTGGTTTTCAGTTGGCGCTCAAGGATCTCTTCTAGTCTATGAAACTACTATCAGAGATTCAAGAGTTATCAAAATCTAAAGGGTATTATTTTAATTTCAATGTGACAAATGCTAATATAGAGAATTGCAATTGAATTTTTCTTGTTAATCTGTATCCTGCAACATTATGGAATTTGTCCTTTTGTTCTTGGAAGATTTTTCAACATTCTTTTAGATTCTCTCCATGAACAATTATGTACACTAAATAACTACAGTTTTATCTCCTTTCCAAGATGCATACCTTTTAATTCCTTTCCTTTCCTATTACAATGTTACAGCATTCAGTACTATGCTGAATAAGAGTAGTGAGAGTAGACATTCTTGTATTTATCCCAATCTGAAGGTGAAAACATTCAGTTTAGTGTTTTTAGGAATTGTTAAAATGTTTTCCATAGCTATTGCCTCACTTTAAATTTAAGCAGCATCTTACAAGGATTTTTTTTTCTGTATCTCACTAAGTTTGACTCTCCCTTTTTGAGTCTGTCCATTCCCTTGCAGTGTCTGTCCTGTAGTTTCTTAGTAATCTTCCCTGCTGGCTTCATTTTCTTGCTTCATGAAATTCTTTTCCATAAGACACCAAGAATGCTTAGGTGTTGAGGTCCTCAACACAATCTCATTGTTTCAATTTGCAATTCTTTAATGCCAGTTAAGCAAACTTTCATATGTTTATTTGTCATCTGCCTGTCTTCTTTTTTGAGGACTCAGTTCAAATCATTTTCCAATTTTAAAACATAATTTTTCAGTTGTTACATTTTAAAAAGTTTTTTGTATATTTAAATGTATTTTTGAGATATGTTTTATTGAAAATTGTATCTCCCACTTTGTGACAATATTTTCATTAATTTGAAAGTGTCTTTTGTGAAACAGAAGTATTATTTATTTGTTTGTTTATTTATTTGCTTGAGACCCAAATTATCAACACCATTTGCTAAAAAGTAGCACTATTCTCTTTACTTCCTTGCCACATATCTGTTGATTATATTTGATGTATCTATTTTGAGTGCTTTAATCTGATCAATTTGTCTATTCTACTGATACTTTCTCCAACACTTCCCTGTCTTAATCACTGTAGTTTTATAGTAAGACTCAGTCAGGAAGTGTCAGTACTCCAACTTTGTTCTCTTTCAATATTGCGTTGGTTTGTCTGAGGTTTTTGGGTTTTTTTTTTTTTCATTTTCATATAAAATTTAGAATCAGTGTGTAAGTAACCACAAAATAGCTTGCTAGAATTTTGAATGAGATTGTATTTTTATTTATTTATTTATTGTTTTATTAATATAATTTTTTTTAATTTACATATACTTGCCATCAATTGTAATCCCTATGTATTCCCTATCACCATCTCACCAGTGCACCATCAACTCAGTCCCCCGTGCTCCCATCTTCCCTCAACCCTCCCCCTCTCCTCCCCACCAAATGTCCCCAGTCTGTCCTTGATGAGATTGTATTTAATCTAGAGACATGCAGGGAAGAGCTGACAATATCGATTCTTCTTATTAATGAATTGGAATATCTCTCATGTTATTTTTTTTATTTCTTTTATCAGAGATTTACTGTTTTCTTCAAATGGGTATTTTATGTACTTTGTTGTGTTTATGCCTTTTTTTGGTTGCTGGATTATGCTAAAGTAAATGGAGCCATTTGAAAATTTCAAATTCCAATTCATTGTTGGATGCAGAAAAGGTCAATTTTTGTGTGTTTGTTCTCTGTATTATGGTGATAAATGCTTATTATTTCCGGGAGGTTTTGTTGGTGGTGGTTATTTCCAATTTTCTACATAAACAATCATATTATCGATCATGTTCCAATCTAATTTGAATAACTTTTTTTTTTGTCTTCTTGCTTTAGCTAGAAATTTAGTATATTGAAAGGAGTGATGTATGGGGAAATGCTTGCCTTGTTCCTGAACTTTGCCAGAAAGTTCTCACTATTAATTATTTTGCTGTCAATCTGGGACAATTAAAGATTTAGTGTGTACATTATATAGTATGTACTATGTACATTACATTTGCAATGTAAATACAAATAACATTTAAGTTATATAGGTAGTTACTTTTTTCACATAACATTTTCTATGATTAATAAATTATCTCTGTATTGTTCAGTTTTGTTTTGTTAGATTTTTTTCTATTATTTCTACTATTACACATTTTACCCACAAATATTTTATGACAGACATATCAGGTATTATGTCAATGTCATCTAGGGGAAATTTCTCCTAAAATCTCCAGCAAGTTTAAAAACAGACTATAGATAAAAATTTAGTTTACTTAACCATTTTAAATATTGCTTTATTTGGTCTAGAAGAATCACACACTGTTGTGATTAACCCCTGATTTTTTAAAGTGACCATTGTTTTCTTTTTTAATTCCCAGACATTTTTCTTTGTTCCCAGTAATTAGATTTTTTTTAATAAAACACTTTGTTATGGATTTTTTTTCATCCATTTAGTTAGTTACACACTGAGTTCTTTTATTCTTCACACTGTTTTGGATGTGTGAAGATTTCAATAATTTTCTTGATGTTTCCTTTCTCCATCATGAAATGTATGACACATAGAATTTCTGGGTTGTTCTATATATATATATTTTAAAAGATTTTTATTTATTTATGCACACAAGAGCTGGGGTACAGTCCAGAGTTGCAGGAGGCGAGAGGATTCACCAGAGACAGAGTAGAGAGCAGAACATGCAGATAGACTGAAATACACTGCTGAGGGGAGCAGCAGGCAAGGCAGAAGAGGTCTGCTGTGTGATGTGGGTCCCCTCCCTGGACAGGGATAGAACTCTCACTGCTGTGCTGCAAATGCTTCACAGTGAGGATGCTTCACAGTGTGGCACTCAACCCACTATGCCACCAGGGATGCCCTGTTCTATATTTTTTGTCTTTATTTTCCTGTTATCAATTTAATTTTATTCTGCCTTTCTTTCTAAAACATTTCTGTATCTAATATGTACTCAACTGTAGCTTTCAAAACTCTACTGAGTTTTGTCATGGATAATTTATATTCTTTGTACAATGACTATTACTTTTTCTTCTGAGTTTGTTTCTTGCTTCAAATCTGCAAAAGCTTTTATTCTAATTGAGTTACTTATTTGAAGCATTGTTCTTGAAAATGATGGTCTAAATGACTTCAAAATGATATCCTAATTGGATTATTGTAGCTGATCTTTTTCTCTTGTGCTAGCAGCTTATCCAGATACTTAGCAATATGATGTTATATATTCATGTTTTGAGATGGGGATGTTCAACTTCTTTGCAAACTCATAGTTTTTATATAATGTATTCAGATGATGGGAATTATCCATTTGGTTGGGCTACTCAGATTATCCCCCCACAGAGAAATTTTCCATTCTCTCTGACCCTGCAGTTCCACTCCTAGAAATCCAAACCACCCATTATATCTATTTGTAATTCCATTTTTCCTCTGCTACTTATACAAATTTCTGGGTTTATTGGAGATACTACAGTATAAATCATGTTTCTATTCATTTTATGCCCCTTACATCTATCCACATGTCAGCCCAGTCTTATGATTCACAAATTCATTTTTTTAGGAATACTGAGTGAATGATCTTTTGTTGCTAAGCCTTCCAGCTTCCTAATTGATGTCTCTACCATTGCCCTATTTGTAGGCTGATTAAAAAAATCTTATTAAATGTATTTTCAGGAAAGAGGAAGTTAGATGTGTGTGATCAGTCCGTCATATTTACCCATAAGCCACAGCATGAGTTTTTTTGAGTATTCATTTTTAAATTGTGGTTAAAATCATAGAAAATAGCTTTAACCTGTTCACGTGGGTTATTTGATCTATCCATTTTAAGACAATTATCTCAATGTGTAAATAATTGGATATCTTCTTACACATAAAAGAATCTCAACACACATACTTATGCAAATATAATATGCACATCCACCTATTGCATTATATATTGACAAATAATGTGTGTATGGCAATTCTTAAATCTGTAGGTTAGAACAGGAGACTGGAGACCAGGTAAGAACCAATATATCTGTAATGTAATCCAGTTAAATTCTGAAAATCATGCATTGGTAGGATTTATTCTTGTTGGGAGAAGGTCAGTCATTATCTTATTAAGGCCATCAACTAAGAGGCCCACCCACATTATGGCAAATAATCAGCAAGTAACAGCTTTTAGTAACAAAATTCACCAATTTTGTTTATTAATCATATCCAGAAAACACTCTTTCAGAAACATTCAGAATATGTAAGTATGCCATACAACTAAGTTGACCCATAATATTAACCAATACACACATACAAATCACACATACACTCACACAAACACAGGGACATTTTATTATTAGAAATAGTGTCTCCATGAAACAGTGATAAACATCTCAGTCTTTACATTCAGGTAGACCAAGATTGAATTAATTTCACTTTGAACTTTAACTTTTTCTCCATTTCCTCCTCCACCACTTTTTTCTTTATTCTTTTATTAGGAGGAAGACACTATTTACACAGTTAGTTTTATAATGTAGTGTGAAATGTGAATTGATAATGTGAAGCCTGATAATTGTGATTTATAGTGACTGTTCAAAATGTATTCTATCATTTTTGTTATTATTGTCTTTAAATATTAATTAATGAGACATTTCCTGCCTATTTTATCTAAAATAACATTTTGCATTACTCATTTACCTGGTTGTTTCTATAGCACCTCAGTACACCAGGAGGACAGAGATGTCCTTGTTATTTTTCACCAAAGTATTCATAAAAATTGAAAATCAGGATAATACAAAATCACATCAGGATAATACAGAAAGTGAAAAATGGACTTTGTAAAAATATGTGTTTACACTAAATAAATATTAAGAAAACATATATAATACTTATATATATATTCAATATAGTATATATCCATAAGTACTTTAAAAGTATGTTAACCAAATTTTATCTATGGTAGTCAATATATGTAAAAATAAAGGACTGTTATTCAGGTTATATATAATAAAAAGATCACTAATCCAATAAAGTCACCAAAATATTTTCACGGATATCTTACAAAACAAGATTTGAAAATGACAAATAAGCACATGGAGAGTTGTTCAAAATTATTAAATAACAAAGGGACAACTAGTGAGATAATACTATCCCCAAGTAGAAGGACTGGAAGTAAAGACTGATATCAACAAAAGTGAATGGAATCATGGAATAGAAATGCTGCTAAAAATAGTGTATACATATATAATACTTATATATATATATTCAAAATAGTATATATCCATAAGTGCTTTAAAAGTATGTTAACCAAATTTTATCTATGGTAGTCAATATATGTAAAACAGCCTGATATACATAAACAAACAATATTGTATGTTCAAACATTTACACATAAATAAAGTGAAAACACTATATACAACATGAATTTGTAAATGATTGTAAACACTTAAAAAATTGTACTCTGGTTAATTACATGCATGGTAAAAGAGTTTAGCATGTACTTTAATTTTTTTGAATTGCATCCAAAAAGGATGGATTAATAGATGGAGATGGGGAATAAACATATGACAAAGGAAATAGTAAAGTATTAATTAGAAGAATCTAGATGGTTTTCATGTAAAATTCATCCAGTTTTGTTTTATGCTTAAGAATTTTCATAACATTATATTGGAAAATAGAAATAGTTGTTATTATGTGATTATTAGCACTAGATATTTTTAAGCATACATTTTCACTTTCCAAAATTGTTAACTTTTTGAGGCCAGATAATCTGTACCAAAGTTTTTGTGTCCTTCACATCTGGAACAATGCTTCCAGGATCAAAAAATAATTCAATACATTTTTTATTTTATTTTTAGATTTATATTTTTATTATTAATAAGTTACTTTATTTATATATATTTGACATCAATTGTAGTCCCCATAGAGTTCCCATGTTACTGTTTTTTTCTTTGAGACCCCTCTTTTTTTGTTCCTTTATAGTCCTCCTAAAAGTGAAACCATTGAAATTGTTCTCTTGTCATTTGACTTATGTCACTGAGCACAATTCCTTCTAGCTCCATCCATGTTTCTACAAATGACTCTAGTCATTTGTTGCTGAGTAGTATTCCATTTTGTATATGTACCAATCTTCTTGATCCAATGATCTGTTTTTAGGCATTTGGGTTGTTTCCAGGTCTTACCAATTATAAATAGTCCTGTAATAAACATAGGGTATAGGTTTTCCTTTAGATCCAAGTTTTTGTGGCCTTTGGATAGATCCTTAGGAGTAGTATTGCTGGGGGATATGGTAACTCTATTTTCAGTAGACTGAGGAACCTCCATACAGCTTTCTATAGTGGTTGGACTAGCTTGTATTCCCACCAGCAGTGTATTAGAGTCCTTTGTTCACATCCTTGCCAACATTTGTTGTTTTTTTGGAAATGTGCCATTCTTACTGGTATAAGGTGGTATCTCATAGTGGTTTTAATATGCATTTCCCTGATTATGAGAGATTTTGAGCATTTTCTCATGTTCCTGTTGACGATTTGCATGTCCTCTTTCAAGAAGTGTCTTTTAAGTTCTTCTGCCCATTTTTTGACAGGATGTTTTACTTTGTTTTTCATTAGTATTGTGATCAGTCCCTTGTAAGTTGTGTGGAGTGCAAAGTTTTTTCCCAATCAGAGGGGTGACTCTTTGTTTTGGTTAATGTTTCTTTTGCTGCACAGAAGCTTTCTAATTTGATGTAGTCCCAGCTGTTTATCTTCTCTTTAATTTTTATTGCTTTGGGGGATGCATCTTAAAGATGTTAATGAGATGTATGTCTTTAGTGTTTTACCTATGTTTTCTTCCATATATTTTATGGAATCCTGGCCCTGGGGAACTCTTCAGCTCACCTCTGTCTGCTTGAGTTGCCTTCTCATAGTCCCACATAGAGACTGCGTGAAGTCCCTAACCAAGAACTCCCTGCCCTATGATGATGGTGCCTGTCACCAATTCAATACATTTTGATCTAATATCTCCACTTGTTATTATCTGTTATAAGAGATTTGTGCAGTGGAAACTTTGAAACATAAGATGTTCAATGCTAGTAAAGAAGTATATTTTAGTAAAATATTTATCACTTTTTTGATGAAATTGTTTTGTCCCCAATACATTTTTCAAGAGCTTTTATCCATAAGAACATCCATGCAGACTGTTGCAGCCAGTATAATGTTGACATTTCTTTCCCTTTCTTATCCTATTGAAGTAAAACTTGGACAGCAGAAAGATTCATAAGCGAAAAATGCTCTTTACAGGTGATTATTTTACATGTTTGGAAACTCTTTGTTAATAGCATTCTTAGGAAAGGATTTTCAGCACAATTTATTTTCAGCACAATGTTACCTGGACACTGTACACTGAATCCCAAACTTAGATGTCTGGGTTTGGGTTTTTCTTCATCAACAAACTTGGGATGCCAATACTTACCTTCCTAGAGAGGCATGGTTAGAATAGAGGTAATAATAGACTGCACCAGGGCCTCCCTGATGGGCAAGGGGTAGAGCGTGGCACTATGGGGTTTCTGCAGCCCCTGTAGCATGAGTTAGATTCCCGGCCTTGTAGGGTACCCACATGGTGCAGCAGAGTTCTACTGCCTGAACCGCTGCTCCCCTCAGCATTTGTGCTTCAGTCAATCTGATTGTTCTGCTCCCCACTCTGTCTCTGGTGAATCCTCTCTCCCCTCCACATCTTTGGCTTATACCTGGGTTCTTATGTGTATAAATAAAAAAAAAAATCTTAAAAAAAATAATAGCATGCAGTACATAGATCATAAGCTCAATAGAAGTTGTCATTGTTATGGCTGCTAGCTAGAAGAGACATATATGATCTTTGTTTTCACTTCAAAATTGCATTGTGATAGACACTAAGATATCTTTTCATTTTTTTTATAGGGAGGTGTTAAGCGTTGTATCTTTCAATCCCCCACTCCCAAATCATGAAAATATTTCTGATTTTTCAGTAGACTTTTATATTTCTCAGAAAATAATCAGAATGTCATAAATTGAATGAAGAGGAACTCCAGAACACAGCTTCTCTATTTCCTTTTTATGAAAATAAACTGAGGTCCAGAATCACAAGGGACTGGAAAGAATCCTTGCAGTTCATTAGAGAAGGTTTCTGTCCAGTTGAGATCTTTCACATCTTTGTGAAGCAACATTTACTCTCTGTTTTTTGTTGTTATATGATATCTTACTTCTCTCTCTGAAGCCTCTTCAGCACTTGAGATTACTGAAATATGTGAACACTGACAATTTGAAACACTGTCATCCTCCTTGCCTCTTGTTTCACTCTTCAACCATAACATAGCATCTCAGGTATTGTCTCTGCAGAAATGCACCGTAATCTTTCCCAATCTCTAACTTGTTTAAACCAAACTATAGGATCAGTGATCATATCTGGTAGCTTGTTCCAATTTCCACAGAGTTTTCCAGAAAAGTCTTTAGTAGTACTCTTGTGAGACTGAAAATTTCGTATTTGAATTTCTGAAACTTAAAAAAATTTCACTAAAGCTTTAACTAAATGTTGAAATGTTTAACTAAACCGTTCTTGATTTTAAAATGAACAATACTAATTCTCTTAATTGCTCCTTGGGTTTGTGTTGCTGGTCCTTTATCTTGTAGTCTCCCCTTGCTCTCTTTCTCTCTCTCAGAATTATTCTTTTATTGTAAGATTTCTATTTATTTTGTGTAGAAGAACTGGAGTGTAGGTCAGAGGTGCAGGGGTTGAGAGACTTCACCAGAGACAGAGTAGGGAGCAGAACAAGCAGATAAACTGAAATACACTGCTGAGGGGAGCAGTGGGCAAACAGGAGAGATTGACTGCACCATGTGGATTAGCTTCCTAGCTGGGGATCAGGCCTTTGAGGCACTGAGGCATAACCCTTAGGCCACTAGTGAGGCCCAATCTCCCCTCTTATCTCAGCCCAGAAGGGGGAATTCTGAGTATCATGTTATTTACTTAAATGAACTCAGCTTCTTCCTGACAAAGAGATGAGTCCAGGCTAACAAAATCAGATGCTGTTAGCATATTTTTGTGAGAGTGAAACAGCCAAAAAATTAAGATTAGAGAGGTAGAATGTCATATGGCTTTTACAAACATTTTGTACTATTCCTTACTCAATGTGTGACAAAAAAAAAGCAAAGTTTGGAAAAGTGCTTGAGTCTCACACTTTCTTCCACAACATTTTGGAATTTTTCTGCAGAATTACTGTTAGGGGGCTGGCGAGGGGGAAAGGTGTCAATCTTCACATACACATTTTGTGACAAGCGATTTGCTTTCTTGAAGCCAAAACTCTTGCTATGAGCAGAGATTCCTGCACCAATGATGTCCAAATGAATGCAAGATAAAGTATTTAATTCTATTTTGGGTTATACTGGATCCTGGGTTATTTGAAGGCTTGATAGTTATGTCCTTTTACTTAGTGCTCTGTAACTTTTCTCCTCTTTTAATTACAGGTATCTACATTCAGCAGCAGGGAAAAGGGATCTTCAGCATCTCTGAAGATTTTTGTTTTTTATTTTCCAATTTATATCTTCAAAAACAAAAATTACCGTGGCTGACTTTTTTCAAGTCACAAGACAAGAAATGGATTTTATGGGATTTGAGGCCCTGTTTACCAAAACGGGTCTTTTGTTTGTGCCCGGAAAGCCAAACTGCATCAGGGGAAATGTCTTTTTTACATGGGGGAATTTGTTGTATGAGATGCCCACAAAGGCCTTCAGTAATCAGATTAGTTCCCTGATCATACTGACACCCCAAGTGTTTGGAATGCTATGATTTTTATAGACAGGGAAGGAATGTGAAGGCAATTTTGGGCTTCACATTTCTAAGAATGTGCCAGGTAGTCCAGGCTACAGGAGTCAGGTGTGTCATTTTCCCAGCAGGGTGTAGGCTCAGCCATCAGTAAATGTTTTCTCTGATACCACTATTAATCTCAGAAGGACAAAGGGAAAATTTATTAGGGCTATAAGGTAATCAACTTGTTCAAATTATCTAGAAATTCACTTGAAGCAAGTTAACAGTTAATCCCAAGGAGAGAGTAGAGGGACTACATCTGGAGTGAGTTAATTGTAAATTATAAAGAAGGACTAAGGGGAAGTGAGTGTAAAGGATAGAATGTAATTCTTTTTAGTCCTAATTATTATTATTACTTTTATTATTATTATTGTCAAAACAGATTCTGTTGCAAATCTGAGGGGATCTGACTATATCCCCAGAGTCCATGAGTTGCTACTGCTTTGAGCATAGCCTGTTCCCTAGCTTCTCAATCCATGTAGCTGAAATTATATTTCTCCTTATGTCTTCATTAAGCGACTCTCAAAATGATCATCAGTGTATTAAACTCATTAAAGTCATTGGTGTTTATTATCATCAGTATTTGTTCTATTTCTTTGAAAATTATATTGAGATTTTTATTGGAACATCATTGAAACTGTATTTTTCTTTTGGTAGGATGGCCATTTTGATAATGTTAATTCTTCGCAACCATGTGCGATGAGTAACTTTCCATTTCCTTGTGTCTTTTATTTCTTTTAACAATGTTTTGTTTTCTTTGTATAGATCTTTCACCTCTTATGTTAGATTTATTCCAAGTATTTGATTTTTTTTTCAATTATAAAATGAATTTTATTTTTAATTTCTTCTTCAGGTTGACTGCATATAAAAAGGCTACTGATTTTTATGTGTTGATTTTGTATCCTGCATCTTTACTAAACTGATTATTCTGAATAATTTTTCTATGGAGTACTTAGGGATCTTTAAGTATGCCATCTGCAAATAGTTATAATTTAATTTACTCTTTCAATATTTGGATGCCTTGTATATCATTTTTATTGTCTTATGCTCTGGTTAGGACTTCCAGTTATATTGAGAAGCAGTAGAGAGAGTGGATATACTTGTCTGGTTCCTGATCTTACGGGAAAAGCCTTCAGCCTTTCAACATTGAGAATGACATTGGCTATGGGTTGTTCATATATGACCTTTATTATGTTAAGGTATGCTCCTTCTATCCTGAGAATTTCAAGTGCCTTTAGCATGTCAAATGCTTTCTCCCCATCTATTGTTACAACCATATGGGTTTTTCTTTTTCTTTTTCTTTTTTTGATGTGTTGGATTAAATTAATAAATTTTCGGATGTTAAACCACCCTGTGTCCCTGGAGTAAATCCTACTTGGTCATGGTGAATTATCTTTTTGATGAATTGTTGGATTCTGTTGACTAAAATTTTATTGAGGATTTTTTTCATTAGAGTGATTAGCCTGTAGTTTTCTTTTTTGTGTAGTCCTTGTTTGGTTTTGGTATAAGCATACTTGTTCGATTTTGGTATTAGTGTAATGATAGTTACATAAAACGTGTTTGGTAGTATCCCTTCCTTTTCTATTTTTTGAAAGAGTCTGTAGGATAGGCAATAGTTTGTTTCTGAATGTTTGACAGAATTCAATTGTAAAGCCACCTTGTCCTAGGCTTTTATTTATTTCCTTTCATTGTGGAAGTTTGGAGTTCTTCTTGTTTCTCATATGTCTATTTTTATCTTCTTCTTCATGCTTGGGAAGTTCTCTTCGATTATCACCTTGAATAATTTATCTCTTCTTTGCTTTCTCTACTCTCCTTTGGGATTCCTATAACTCTTACATTTTCTTTCCTTATGAAGTCAGATAATTCTGTTTCTTCATTCTTTTTACTTTGGGCTTCTCTTTCCTTTTCTGTTTTGGTTATTTTTATTTCTACATCTTCAATTGTACTGACTTATTCTTCCATTTCATCTAATCTGTTTTCCTTGCTTTTCCCAGAGTTCTTTACTACTCTATTGATTTCTTGATCTCCTACATTTCTTTCATTCCCCTCTTTAGGGACTCAACTTCGTTCTTCAGACTGTTGATTATTTTTGAATTTCATCCTTTTCTATTTTGTGTTTTTCCTTTAATTTAACCATGGCAACTTTAAGTTCTCTTTCTGGCAGACAGAGTTCTTCCATGTTGCTGTAGTTGAATTCTGGTTGCTGATTTTCTTTTTGTATGGTGTATTAGTTCAGATGGGAGTCTTGAGGTTCCTGTATTATAGCTTCCTATATGCAACTATGATTTCAGGACTGTATTTGGCTGCCCCTCTCAGTTTCAAATTGCAGGTGGGTATAGAGCCTGGTTATTGCATCCTTTCCAGCTCACCTCTGTCTGCTTAACCTGTCTTCTCCCAGCTACACCCAGAGGTTTTGTGGGATCCCTGGCTTGCAGCTCCCTTCCTTGTATCAATGGCATCTGGCAGGCAATCTCTCAATTCTATGGAAGCTCCCCTTGGTAAGGGTTCCTCTCTTGGGCCCAGATCTCAGGTGCACACAAATTGGGCCCTGGCATACCTTCCAGCTCACCTCTATCAGCTCAAATTCTCTAACATACTTTTAGATCTGTAAAACTGGGAAATAACTGACTTGAGAGATTAGCAAAAGATAAACTTTAATAACATGAACAAGAAGGCTCATAAATAATTAGACCTGCCATCTGATCATTTCAGAGGTTATATAGTTTCCAGAAAGAGAACAACAAATTTAGGACAGCACAAAGAAATTTCCAGCTTAAAGAAAAAGAAATTTGGGCAGGGATCATCTACATATGCATACAAAACAGAGCTTGCTAGCCTTAGCCCAGGGAGATAAAGCTATATAGGCTTTCTCTCACTTCCTGGATCACCACAGAGTTTTATTCCCTGATTTTAGGGGAATAGGACATTAGTCCTATTTAGAGTGATCTTGTTTTCTGCATGCAATTCCTTTACATTCAGAACAATCAGCATTCCACCCAGGCACATACTGGCATAGTCTGTCTTTGGCAAGAAACATGAAGCATGAAACATTCCAGGAGTCGTTTGAATCTTGAGTAAAAAACTTTTGCAGATCTTGTCCCAAGGCACATTAAGATATGTCAGGGCACATGTAGACATATCCAGATAGCTTCACCTCCAGGAAGAGGCTGAAGCAAAACCTAGAGGCAATCATTGCCCAGGATGCAACAATCACCATTTGATGAACTCTCCACCAATCAGAACTGTATTGACAGAAATTATGTATTATATAAAAATCATTTGTTTGTATAAATAGACCTGAATATAAACTAGTCCATCTTTTTGTGTTTATAAACTGTACCCGCCATAAGCAAATGGGAGAGCTTGAGTGTGTTTTGAGCCTGTGTTCCCAGGGCTGCCATCCTAGTAACACATCAAATACTTGTATTCTGCTTCATTCATCACCATCCTTGACTTCCACAATGAGTCCTAACTATTCTCTTCACCTTTACCATTCAGTAACATGGTCCATTCTCCATTGAGTACTTGGATGTTTTTATAAAGACAAATCTCATAGTCTCACACATCTGTTTAAAACTCAAGTCTGTTTTTAGTTTGTATATGACAAAATACTCCCAAAATTAAAAAAAAATCATCTGAAGTCAATTTCATTTTTTTAAGATTTATTTTACTTATGTATTCATAAAAGAACTGGGTATAGGCCAGAGGTGTAGGGGGTGGGTGGTATGTGAGAGGATTCACTAAAGACAGGGTGGGGAGCAGAAACAGGTGGATTTACTGAAATACACATGCTCAGCAAAATAAGTCAGAAGGCAAAAGAAAAATACCAGATGGTTCCTCCCCTAGGAGGAATATAAGGGAAATAAATAAGGATCAAGGAAGGGAATAAGAACAATAATAATAATAACAACAACAATTACAATAAATATACAGCAAAAACCAAAAATGAAAAGACAAGGACAAATTGGGAAAACATGGTGGGGAGGAGGGAAGGGAGGGTTGAGGGCAGATGGGAGCACGGGGGACTGAGGTGACGGTGCACTGGTGATATGGTGATGGGGAATACATGGGGATTACAGTTGATGTCAGATATATGTAAATAAAGGGGGGAATACACTGCTGAGGGGAATAGTGGGTGAGGCAAGAGAGGTCTGATGAGCTAAGTGGGTCAGCAACCTGGCAGGGGATCAAACTCATGCTGCAGTGCCTGACAGTAGCTTGATAGTACTGAGACTTAACCCCTGTGTCACCAGGGAGACCCTGAAGTAAATTTAATTGCATGGCACCTCAACAACAGAATCCAGTTGAGGTTAAGACTGTGAAAAGAGGGAAAGAATGATGAGAGAGGAAGAGGGTTGATGGGAGTGGGCACTGGAGAAAGATCAGGAGAGATCCTGAGTTTCATGTGGGCAGCTGAAAGCAGAAAGTTTCCAGAGGCACAAACACAACTTTTGATCAAGTTAATGAGCTTGTTTTTTACACAACTGAGTCAGAAGCGGGCTAGTATAGTTCAGCTAAGTGATGAGAAAACCCATGATGGCATTTACAAGTCTGTTGAAATCAATAAACCCAGGGAGTGGGAGTTTCATGTTTCTCCAGCAACCCCACAAGTCATGTTGTCTGGAAGTTAATGGTCTAAGGAATGAGAATGAGAGCTAAGGGATTAATTGTTTGACTCTTCATTAACCCAAGAAAACACAGCAAGACACATTTGTCTTCCACACAAAATCATACAAAATTCTCTTTATTAAATATACATTATTTACACTTTAAGTCTTTCTTCTGTACAACAGTAACCATAGAAAACAAAGAAATCTAAGGCTAACTTTTATTTTTCCCCTTACAGTGTATTAAGACATGTTACATGGTCTACAAAACTGACTTGGAATGAGGCAACATCACTTGGGATCTTGTTTTGGGAACAAAAATGAGAAACGTAAGAAGAAAAGCTGGACTCTGGCAAATCTACAAATAGAGGTTACCTGTTTTGTGCTTTTGCCACAATAGAGTCTTGTAAATAAATATATTCGGGGGGAGGTTATTTTGCATTGTACTCTTCATTTGTTAAAAAATAATCTCAATATTCCTCCTCATTCTTCAAAAAGGAGGACCACTGCTTGCCAGAGAGATACTGATTTCCCATTTGAAATGATCAGCAAACCAAAGCCCAAGGACTAAAATCTGACTTGTTGCTTGTTTTTATAAATAAAATATCACTGATACACAGTCGTGCCCATTTGGCTGCTGTTCTGCTACAATGCCAGAAGTGAATAGTTGCAACAGGACTGGCCATTGCGTCTTTATAGAAAAGATTGCTGACTCCTCACCTATCATACCTTAGAGGCAGGCACTCATATTCCTAACTGCAACTCTTAAACCATATTTTCCTCTTTCAGTTGACTGAGCAAAGTGACACCCTAAGACAGCATAGGATATCAGGAGACTTGTCAACAACCAGCTACAGAGGTCCCATACCAGCTACAGACTCAATACAAAGTCCTATCACATTATAACTCTATTGCCTTCAGCAAAGTTTGGTATTTTTTTGCATGAGTATTTAAGGCAGGACAAGGTTACACAGGTTGACCCTGCCAGCATAGAGAAGAGACTATGTTGCTCTCTTATGCAAAACCTTTGGGATGGGGTTGACTATAATGAAAAAGTATGACTAGGCAGATACTCATTAATATTATTCATTAAAGTTCCATTGTAAGTTTCTACTTATGGGCCTTTCAAAGAGCCTGCAGGGTGATACAATGCTTCTTTGCATACCCACTGCATTTATCATGTCCTCTGAGGCTACTGCTGGCATCTGAGGAAAGGAATAATATAATGAGAATGAAAATAACACTAGGATTTAATCACTAAAACAATTAACTTCACCTTCAGTCATGGCCTAAGCCCACACTCCTAATTTTGTCCTACTGTTTTGTAAACGTGTCTCTGTGTTTCTGGACTGGGGAAGGTGAATAAATGAGTATTTTCCAGTGTTTTTAGATGAATGGTCCCTGGCAGCATTCACTGTCATGGATGGAGCATTTCATACATTCTTATCATTATGGCATGTCAATTGGTGGCAAGATCAATGACAGGGAAAGAGAGGCCACAGACAGACACCAAAACCTCAGAATTCTAGACATTGGGGTTCCAGTTCAAGAGAACAGACTTAGGGAACTTCCTAAATTTTGTTGTTGTTTTTCCTTATAATTTTTTCTGGGTGTTCAACTTGGGTAGGTTAGATCATTGTGGTGATTGAAAAAAAAAGCATCCTGGGAAAGTCCTGATGAAATTAAAAAATAAATGGATCAAAAGATGTGGTTGGAGTAGGGTGGGAAAAGTAAAAGATGCCATGCACTTGGGAGTAATGAATTGAAAAGCTCATGATATTGTCTCTTTCCCTATAGTGTAATAAGATGATCCAAATGCACCAGAGACTCATGAATGAGGAGCCAGGAAAGTGGCAAGAATAACAGCCACTGATCCATAGTGGAAGCAATGCACTTCTCACCTGAGCTGGCCACCTGTCGTTGCCATGTGTTCCCTCTGCCTCTCCAACCTGTTCCCAACATGTGTGGTCAAAATTTCAAAACAAACGTTTGCCTTAATCCTTACTCATATCGCTCAGTCATTTTGTAGACTATAAACAATACAAAAGACAGACAACTAGTTTACAAAATACAATATTTCACTAAAAAAAATGTGCTTTTCTGTTCATCCTCAGAGTACCTTAGTGCAAAATAAAAGAAATATCACTCAAAAATAGCAAAAGAGTTAAAGATCAAAATCTTCTATTAAGGTTTTAAATAATAGTCAACACAAAAGGGAATGTGCCTCTCCCTAACAAACAGATAAGATTCAAAGTGTTCTGAATAAAGCTAGAATAACAGCCCTATTTTTACAAAGTGTCTGTATGTTTACACTTTTTTTCCCTTTAGGGGATTCAACTGTGTGGAGTTTATGAAAGCAGTGATTAAACACTTGGGAAAATGAAAAATCTGCAAAATAGATGACTTAACAGGTAGGAACGAAAGTGCAAGAATGAGAGGAGAGGTTCAGAAAGACCCAAAAGAAGAGTATGGAAGCAGTTCAATTACACTATGTGTCTGTTACAAAAAAAATTTCAAATTGTGTGAGAGACATGAAATAACAGTCAGTTATCCTCCAAGTGTTCTGGAAGTGTAGAGTTTCCTAGCACCTTCTCCATTAACCACCTTACAAATGAGGAAACCTCTCCATTTATGTGATCCACTGTGACCTTTTGGACAACTGATTACTAATTTGTCCTAAACTTTAGATTAAGGAAAAATCAGTATTAGATCTAAATGTTGTTCTTCAAATATCCCTTGGCCGACTGTGTTACATGTGAATTTGATGGATGACACATAATGGGGTATTGTAAAGATGTCAAGAAGTTTAGTGTACAACCTGTCAATGTTGTTTATCAGAAAGAATTCAATAGCCTGACTCCTCTCTCCTTGAATATCTTGGAGAACACACTTCACTTAAAACTGTCTAATATGGCTCTTCTAGCTACAGAGAAGAGACGTGTGACTTTGATGATTTGATGATTTCACCCAGGACACAGAGATGAGACCTCACCTTTTAGTCAATTATTTATTCAAAGATAAACTTTATCTCAGATATCTTTTTCAGTAGAGTCAAAATGTTTCATCACAACTGGAGGGTTTGAGGAGATTCTGGAGTACAATAAAGATATCTTAAAGAGCATCCGAAGGAGCAATGGCATGCAATAGGTCATAAAAATATGACCGCCCCCCAAACAAAAAACATGGATTAGGGGAGCAGAAATAGAAATCGCTATTTCCTACTCCAAGTAGCATCCCAAGTCATCATTCTGTGCTGACTGGGAAGGATTTTCAGAACCCTGAACTGGCAGTGAAACAAGTATGGAGTAAATCCAGTCTCCCCAAAATTTCTTTAGAGACAAGAGCCACTGATTCTTTCTGTCCTTATAGAGTCCATCTTTCTCCCTCTATAAATTCTATCTGGATATAAAGCAGCTTATTGAAGGTGGAGGAAATAAGCAAGAAAAAATATAAATTTACAGAAATGCATCTGTTTCTTTGTCTCTAGCAAGAAATTTATAAAAATAATTGTGTAGGACTTTTGCTCTATATCCTATAACAGTTGATGCATACCCCATTACATAAATATATGTCTGTCTTGCTAGACAGAGTCCCTCCAGGACAAGAGCATGTGATCACTTGTATTTGTATGCCCAACAGCTAGCACAACAACTGTAGTACTAGACAATTAATAAACGCTTTGTGATTGAGTAAAGAAAGAACTATTTCTTTTGTTCTAGTCCTGTTTCCTTTACCCTGTGGTGGTCATGGATCTGACAAAAGGTGTAATTAGAGTTAGTGCCATCTCTGTTATTACTAAAGAGAACAAAAGCTGTTCAAATTTCAGCCCAGGATCCTGCAAATAAATATCTCATATGCAGTTGAAAGTGGATATAAGAGGCTAAGAAATTCAGAAAAAAAAAAAAATCTCTAGAGAAGGGACACTTGGTTAATTCTCTAGAGAAATTCTCATAGAAACCATAGCAATCTAACCTCTATACAGACAATGAATGAGTCATCAGGATGCTAGATATGTTTTGGGGCAAGCAAATGCACTGTTGCTTATGTAAATAGATTTGTTTGGTGGAAACGGTATCAATGAAACAGCTCCCTTAGAATGTGAAATTGGACGGGGATTTTTGGTATTATTGTAAAGTGACTGCATTCAATAAACCTTTTTTGTAAACAAAAGTTAGCAAAGACTGACAGTTCAAGTAGAGGATACTGGGCAAACAGTATCCAGTTGGCCAGAGATTGCAGTCAGGAGACCTGATCATGGAAGTAGAGAGTGGAGGCTGAGGAGTGGTTAGGATGTTTTGAAAGAGCATTTTTTTAGAGAAGAATCGTTCAGTGACTGAAGAGCTCACACAGCTGAATGACTGACAAACGTCACGGATTTTGGCACCACTGAGGAAAGACAGTCTAGTCAGCCCTTCTTTAACAAAGAAGACTGTGTTTTGTTCTGGAGGGAGCAATTTGCTTTATTTTTCTTGTATATAGATAGTGATCTGTGTTCTCTGGGGAGCGTGAAATAACTCAACCCTGTAAGAAATCATCCTGACTTAGCCCTGAGACGACTTAGAAGAGAGAGGTGCCGCTTGCACAGTCTTGGCATTGGTCTTTTATTTTGTGGTAAGGAACATGTCTGGATAGATCATCAACACGTGGATGGTGGATTCCGTAGTGCAGATGGGCCATTATGAAGCCTTACAAATTATTTATCTTAGAGAACTACCTACAAGTATCTCTAAGTAGATGAGAGAAGCACATATTCTGAACTGCCTTTTGCTACTCTTCCATTTCTCCTATCAGCCCCATGTCAGCAAAATACAGTCCTTGCTTCCCAGAGCATTCCAGCTTTATCACTCTACTTTCCTTTTTCTTTCTATTTCCTTATTGGATGCTTCAGGCTAAACACACTGACTTCATGGAAACTTTTATTTCAGGAGACAAAGAATTATGTAGCCAAGTAAAAGGCTGATTTATACAGTATTCTTATGGAAAATGCAAAAGTGAAAATTGGATATAGGAGAGGATGGGGCTGGGCAGACAGTGTTTTCAGATCTTCCTTTTATTAACGGATCAATTATCTTATAACAGCTAAAAGAAAAAAAATGTCCCTATACTTTAAATTAAATTGACTAGAAAAGTAATATAATGGAAATGAGGGAGTGAGAAGAAACCACAGAAAATTTTAAGGAGAGAGGCGTGTATTGAAGTAACACCTGAAAATTGAGAAATATTTCCTATTTAAACTCTCATGTCATGTGCACTGGTACTGAAGGGAAAACCTGAAATGGACATGAAATTAGATGAAGCTAACGGATTTCTCACTGTGAGCCTCATCATGCAGCAAAGTGTTAAGTGATTGTACGTGATAATTAAATTAAGAGCAAGATGGAATGTCTGCTGAGTGTCAAGCCTAGGGATCAGCAATGTGGTCACTGTTTTCCAAATTGGAATTTATTCTGATAAGGGAATCAGTGAATGCTCTTCATGTGTGTGGATCATTAAATTGATGTTTCCAGCATAAGACAGGAGCATTTATATTGCTTGCCCTTATTTTTTTTCTCCAAGGTGGCCTAGAGGCAGAGTCAGACATACAAGTTTGGTAAATCATCAGGAGACTCGCTACCATCTCTGGAGGAACTCAAGACACCCTCTCAAAGGAATGACTGTTTCTCCCATGCTTTGTTATCAATAAGGGCCAAATCTGAAATTTTCCATCACCTCATCTGGTAGTTATGCCTGTAACACGTTGGGTTCAATAGGGGCCGTTATACATAGGAGGTGGCTGATTTGAAAATGTGGAGTGCTATAGAACCCAAGGGCTCCCCTGACCAAACAGTGAAGGTTTGCTGAAGCTAAACATGACACTCACACATTAGTGCTTCCTACACTTCATAGAAAATGGACATAGGTGGATTATTGGACATAGGTGGATTATTATGTCTGGCTGAAAATGTGAAATCTGTATTCACTTTCTCACCAGATCATTAGTGAATAGATGGAAGGGAAGAATTCTGTTTGGTATTTCCCTTCTTTCATGCAGTATTTTTGTTGTTGTTTTAACTGAGTTAAAAATAGTTTAGATTCTTTGATGAAACCAGGTACTATTTTAGACTTTTTATCTGAATTTCTTTAAGCTGCAGCAACATATTTGTATATAGGTGTGTGTACATATATATATCTCAATATAATAATCCCAAGAACAACCTAGCTAACTTTTCTTACAAAATGGGGAAAGGCATTTTTGAAATTATAGAATATCTACTTCCTAGCAGCTTTCCTTTTACCTTCTAATTTCAAGCTACTATTTTCCATGCTTCCCCTACATTTATGCTATTGTGTGCTGTTCTAAAGTCTTAGCCCCTAGAGAGAGTGGTAAAAAGGAGCAAAGAAATAGATCTCACTACCATCAAGAGTGCTATACTTGGAAATACTCGGGGAATACGAGCCATTGTGGAAAAGGGTGGTGAGTTTGGGCAATGGGCTTCTTGTGATTAGGAAAACTAATAAAAAACAAACTTCTCTTATTTCTTCTAAAATGCCACTGAAGCAGACCAGGTTCTAGTATCTTTTCTCTCTACCCTGAGTTCCCTGGTAGGAATGAATTTGAGGTGGGGAAGGATGTCAGGGATGACTGTTTTCTGCCTAAGTCACAGAGCACAGGTTCAAAATTAGCCTGCTAGACTACATGGCTGTGAAAATGAAGAGTGTGCATTTTTGAAACTGGAAATACAGAACTAAATATGCACATGTGCATACATGTGTCTCTTCCTTGTCTAGAGTAGTCAAATCCGTCTCTTGAGTGATTGTTATCACCATGATAGGTTTATCAAAGAGGAAGGCAGTGGCTATAGCTGCCTAGTCTTCTGGGCTGAGTCAAGTGGATAGAGGCTGTGGTGGTACATTCCAAAAATAAGAAAAAGAGAATGACCAAAACCAAAAGACAAGAGAAAGGAGAAGAAGAAAAATTTAACAACAAAATGAAGACTTATTAGGTGACCCTGCAGTTTTCAGATGAAATATTCCCGCTTACACTCGCTCACTGTATTTTGCAAGTCGATGTCATTTCTAAAGGAACTGTCCAAATTTTCTGGATATTCTTTCTCCTTCATCTGGTTAGTGCGGTGTGACTGCTTATGCTGGTAAAGGAACCGGGTCATGATGCCGATGATAGAAAAGATGATGAATATCACCACTGCTATTACTCCTGTTGAGGAAGGAAAAAAAGAGCGAAGAAAATTATCACAGATCATCTGTTCTAGGGAGATGATTTAGTCTAGACCAGGAAGACACTTAGGAGAACAAAACAAACAAGCAACAATAAACTGCCCAGAAATAAAGACCAGTTGAATTGTCTTCAGTTTCATTTACCAAAATTTTTCTTTTTCAGAGTACCTTGGGTAAGTTTAAATTAGAGAAGAAGGTTTGTGTGTGTTTCTCTGTGTGTGTATTAACAATGCCATCATCCCTTGAGAGCTGACCGTGGGTCTGATGGACCCAGAGGGGGATGAAGAGGAGGGATGAGACAGTGAGCAGGGAAGGGAGGGCAGGGAGGGGAGGGAGGAGCGGGGCTGTGCACAAAGGACTGTGGTGGAGAACTACGGCTATTCTGCTGTTGAGGGGGGAGTACAGTGACTACACCTGAGGGAGGATATCTTACACTGTCAAAAGCACACGAATGTAAAATGATGGCACTTCGATTAAAAAATATATAGGTTAAATGAAACTAACAAAAAATGAATGTCATCCTATATAGTCAGAATCAAAGTAACAAAGGAGTAAATTTAAGATCTGCTTTAAACAATATATCAGCATCATTTGTAATTAGCACATTTGATTGTCACCCTGCAACTAAGTATTTTTGAAATAGTTTGGTTTCTAGAAGCCAATACTTAAATATCTCACATCTTGATGTACGCTGTCCTGATTTCACTTTGTGGCATAAGGTTGCTTTCCTAAAAACGTTCTGACATGTATACCAAACATTTAGGGCCTTCACTGGTCTAGGCTCTATAAGACACAGATTAGCTCAGGGCTTCTATGTACCTGTCCTCCAGAAACTGAGGCACATAAATCCAATTGTTTGCCCAATTATGTCCATCCATTTTATTTATATGTAGATTTACTGGCTCAATTTGGAAAGCTGTCCTCTCTGACCCTACGGTCTTGTCACTAGCTTTACCAGGAAGACTCTTCAGATAGAAATAGCAAAGTCAGCAAAGGAAAGGCAAAAATGTGCAGGCTGTAGACTTTTTTTTTTAAAGATTTATTTATTTATGCATACAAGAGCTGGGGTACAGGCCAGAAACAAACTAGGTGAGAAGATTCACCAGAAGCAGAACAGGGAGCAGAACAGGCAGATCAACTGAAATACACTGCTGAGGGGAGCAACGGGCAAGGCACGAGAGGTCTGCTGTGCCATGTGGGTTCCCTCCCTGGCTGGGGATCGAACTCACACTGCTGTGCAGTGCTCAACCCACTGCGCTACCAGAGTGTCCCACAGGCTGAAGACTTTCAAAGAGAGGATGCATCTGTACATGACTGTAGGTGTCTCAACTTTAAAATATTTGGATAATATTTATGACATTCAAAGATAGATTAATTCTTTTAAAAGGGTTGCTTTGTTTTCTTTATGAGTGGAATGAACATTGAGAATATTTATTTGAGGAAGATAATATTTGTTAACCATGAATTATAATACACATAAGCATGGGCATTTGAGAATTAAACTATTGAAAACATGTCTTCTAGCAATTTGTATCAGAAATGTGGCTACAATTAAGATGTGTTACATTTTTTTAAATGTTCTTAATCCATTATATGACCTGTCCACAACTGTTTGAGAAAAAGGTGAAGTCAAACTACCTAAATTAACAAACGTGTAAATAATCTGGGTGTTAGTGAGCAACTGTTGAGAACAGGCTGCAGCTGTGTGATCCTAAATACAGACCCCTGTTTGCTTTCCTTCAGAACATGCAGTATTCAGAGTTGGAGGCTACACCACTCCAGAATTTCCCTTGGGGTTGAGATGAACTTCTTGCTCTTACAGACTCACAGAAATTTGTAGATAGGTAGGAAAAATTCATCATAGAAATCTATCCCCCACTTGTCAAATTATGGGAAGCAAAACAGGCACCAAATTCTATCCTATACATCTTGATGCAAAAATAAAAAGGAAAACCATCTATCCTATACATCTTGATGCAAAAATAAAAAGGAAAACCAAGCTGGACTCTTTTCCCTGAGGCAGAAATTCAGGTCAGATGTTTTTAAGGACTTCCTTTAGGAAAGGTCATGGTCTTCGTTCCTTATAAACTTATTGTAATGTCACACCTCTGTGCCCCACAGGTCATTTGTACTTCTTCCTTCAAAACACCATCACTGGTTTCATTGTCATCTGTTTATCCAGCTCTGCCCTGCCAAGCTGTGATTTCTTTGAGGGCACTGTCCATATTTTTCATTCTATATTCCTATACTTAGCACAGGGCCTGCCCCATAGCTGGGTCTCATTAAATAGAAGTTAAATGAATGGATACAGCCGACTTTTAAAAGGAGAACTCCATCTGCTGTGGATCAGTTCATCTAGGCTGCCAGAAGGCAGGGATGGGGCACCTGCTAGGGCTATGGTTCTCAGATGGAAATGAATTTAGTCTCTCATAGGCATCTTATATTAAACAAGGTTTGGGAGTCATTCTGTGTTCAAGACCCAGATGGGAGCATCAAGCTACCGTAGGCAGCAGCCAAGCTGAGACAGAATAAAAAAGGGTGAGGGCGATAGGCAGCAAGAAAATGAAATAGCAAGTGAGGCGGGAGGGAGAGCTGAGCTGATGGCAGAGCAGACAAGATCTGCCTCTGTAACCATATGTGCTGCTGGATTTGAAACTACAGTCCTGTGGGTTTCATCCTGCTCATTAGATCTAGCCCAAATCACTTGGTGGAGAAAACCCGACAGGACTGTGGCTTCGCCCATCTGTCTGCCCCAACATGGCTTTCCCCCCATATGTAGTTTTATTGCTTTGCTTTGTTTGTGCTTTAGGAAAACTGACAACTGGATGAGAGGAGCAGGATGCATGCTGTCTGTCTCTAAGTAAATATTCCAGCTGTTGATTTAGTGTGCAGCTGCCTGATGGATCAGGGGCGGGAAGCCTCCATGGAGCTGCCAGTGCTGGAGGAGAAAGTACCTTTGATCACACAGTACAGTGCCTATTCCTGCAAACAACTCAGATTTGCACATCTAGCTCCTGCTTGGTGCTGGATGGCCATAATTAGGGAGGGTTTAGACTCTTATCTCTGATGACCAGAATCAGTTGTTTCTTTTCTCTTTCCAGCAACAAAAAATGGTTTACCTCCAATGACGGCTGAATCACTCCGAACTGCATTGGTAAGTGGTTCTCGCTCATCTGTCTTCCCAAAGGGATCTAAAAAGAGTAAAAGACATGAAACTTTACACCTGACTCAGAGCACTGGAAGGAGATCTACAATATGGATTTAAGATGACTGCATCTCAAACTAGGTATTCTCAAGAAGTTGAGAGCTGGAAATTTGGAAGGAATTCAAACAAATATATGACCAAAAAAAGGGATTCAAAGACACTCCTTAAATCCCAAAGTTCTATGACCCAGCAAGAGTCTATGTAAGGTATAGGATAAGGAATTAAAATAGATGGCAACATTACCCTGTTCATATCTGCTCTGGCCTGCAGCATTACACCCAGCCTATGCTTGAATTTGCTCTCTGCTTTGCTGGACATTTCCTACAACTGTTCTTACTTCAAGCCCTTTTTCTCCACTTGGGAAACTACAGGAAAAGAAACAAGCACTGATTTTTTTCTTATGTCTCAGAGATTTCTTTAGTTTAAAGATTCTGAATCTATTGACAAGGAAGTATAAAAGTACTGGAGAATTACAGTCTTAGAGAAACCCTCCCTGATGAGAGAGGGCTATTACTATATGAACCTTGACATATTAGCACTTAGTTTGAAGGACATATTAGCATCGGTTTAAATCCTTGCTCTGCCTATGATGTTGGTCTGGTAACAATGAAGTAGGTATATTATTTAAAAACAATATTCAAATATGTTAACAGAAACTAATGATTCCTAAATGTCTGTACACTTATAGTGCTCAAAAATTTCATTATTGTAGTAGTATTTAATACTTAGGAAATGATTGCAACCTAAACATTATTTTTCCCATTTCACAGATAAGGAAATTAGATCAATGCCATTAAATAACTTCTCCAAACTTCTATTATTCATTCATGGGTGATTCAAAATTCAAATTAATGTCAAACAACTTCCTTTTTCAGTTACTTTCCATTATGCTTCAATGCTGCCAGAAAAATACGAAGATTGGTGATGAGCAAGAAGCAGGAAAACACAATTCCTTCTCTTTGTTCACATTAATGAATCTGGCAATTGATTACCATGCCTGATATTAAAAATTTCCAGGCACATTTAAAGCTATCTAGGATGACTATAGCTAAAAAAAGATAGAAAAGGTATTTATGAAGTGACAAGAGATATGGGTGATGGCGTTATGAGACTTTCCCATCATTAAGAAAGGCTGATTTTGAATCACTTGGATTATATTAGCTCAACAACTATCCTCGCTGACTCCTAAACTCTGCAACCCTCAGAGCAATAGATGGATATGCATATGTAATATATATATGTGTGTGTGTTAGGTATACAAACACATATATGCATATATTGTATATAATATGCAATGTGTACAAATAAACATTCTGTACTAACTATTGATCTTATTACACGTAGGATTATATTAAATTACATGGAACTCACATATGAGAAACATATTACTAAATGTCTATAAACATGCATAGTAAAAAATTCAGTCATATAAGCCTATAACCTAGAAGATTTTTGCACATCAAAAGTAGTGTTAGTGAGGGAAGTTTTACTGGGTATTTTCTTGACTATACCTGATGAAGAATGCACTGTGGTCACTGCATTCACACCTGAGTCCACCATGGAGCCACAGCTGGATTCTGTCAAGGTCCCTTTAACAGTCACTGGTGCAATGTTGGCATGGCGCAGGGCTGCCTTCAGTGGCGTTATGTGGTTGTACTGTACTGAAGACAGGCATCCAGAAAAACCCAGGGTATTTGCTTTAGCAACTTCAGAATCCAAACCAAAATTCTCTACAAATAAGAGAGATTTTTTTTCAAACTGTGCTCAATTTACTCTTTAAATAATGTCAAAATTACAGAAGCTACCGTCCTGTTCTTTGAATATGGTAATTGTCCACCACTCTCCTCTCTCTTCACCATCTTTTGCCAAACACTCTTCTCACTGCAAGTATCCATATATCAACTACATATCATAGAAAGCTGCTCTAGCTATTTCTACTTTGAGATTATGTTTCAAACTTCTGAATTTTCATTCATGTATTTTATGATCTGCAAAGAAGTCTCAATAAATCTGTTCTGCACCTTAGATGTTTTATAGTATTTCTATCAACATTTATTTATGGATGCTGGTGATTAGTTCAAGCATATTACAGTGTGGATTAAAATGTATCACTCAGAAGGAGAAGAATGGACATAAGCAGATATATTAGAAGTCAAAGTGGTCCTTCCAGAGGTTTGTCACATTCAGTGTTTTAAGCAACCTGTGTAGGCTAACCATTGGTTCAAGATTTCCTTTGTGTAGTTCTGTCCATGGAGCTTATTGATAAGCCAGGATTTTCAGTGGCAGCACTGAACCTCCTAAGGTATCCCTGAGTCTTTATAAAAGTTGAAGAAGGTGACATTGTCACTGGAGCCTTGGTGGGGAATGAGTTTAACATGTGCACATATGGTAATGTTCACTTGTACTCCCCAAATAATGGTTATGTCAACAATTGGAAAATTAATAAAATTTGTGAAAAAATACCAAACATTTATGATTCATGGTGAGATTGTCTCATTTTCTGCAAGATTTTTAAGATTATTCAATAATTCATTTCTTTCTTTTAATGAAGATCTTTGATCAAGTTGCTGTGATGTTATTACATTAAACTCCAATGCATAATGAACCAACTTTTTGTCTTAAGCTATGATAATTCCACAATATCTAGATAGCTCAAGTAGTTATTTTATTTTGATAACCTGTTTATTTCCTAGAAGCTGACAGAGACTTTTTTCCTGGTTACCGATATTAATCATAATTTAATTTGAGTCACAAATGATCTAAGAGTCTTCATGGATCTTCAAGCAAGCATTGTGTGGCAGCATTGAGAAAGATATAATGAAAGTATGGGAAAAATAACAAATTAACTCCCATTAATAATGTATTTTTCAGTTTTTCAATTATTTACTACCTTCCTTCAAGATCTATGTAAAGTTTACCAATTTACAACCCCTCTATTCTTAAAGGACAAAGAAAGAAGCCATATGAAGAAAATCACTGGGCCATTGCAATAAATTGCACATTTAAAAAGCTTAAACATTATAAAACAAAACAAACATGTTATCTAACATTTCTTAGAAGCCTGGAATTTCACTGTAGTAAAAACAAAAAAGTAGGTGTGTGTGTTTGTGTGTGTGTGCATGCACAAGCATAAATCCTTTATATATATATATATATATATATATATATATATATAGAGAGAGAGAGAGAGAGAGAGAGAGAGAGAGAAAGACAGACAGACAGACAGGNATAAATCCTATATATATATATATATATATATATATATATATATATAGAGAGAGAGAGAGAGAGAGAGAGAGAGAGAGAAAGACAGACAGACAGACAGGCAGACACCAGGTTACATTTCTTCTAGAGGCTCAAGGGACTATTCAGTTCTCTTTTTGTTCTAAGACCCATAAATCACCCATACTCCTTTCCTTAAAGTCATCTTCCTCTAAAATCAAAGTCACCATATTGCATTTCTCTATGTCCTTCTTCCATAGTCACATCATCTATTTCTTTTTCCCTTTTTTGCCTCCTTCATTCATGTTTAAGAATGCCTGTGATCACACTGGACCCATCATATTTTAAGGTCAGTTATCAGCAATATTAATTTCATTTGTAACATTAATTTCTCTTTGCTATGGAGCTTAACAAATTCACAGATTCTGAAGATTAAGACCTTTTTGTGGGTCATTATTCCTACTGAAATTTTTTTGAGGATTCTCTAAGTAATAATAATGCATATATGAAATGATATTCTTCTTCAAATGTAGTACATGGGGTGAGGGAGGAAATTAAATATACTAATATCTCAAATCATCAGTACATATTTATTATTTACTCAGGAAATAATGACATTGTTTATTTTTCATTATAAGTTTATAAAATTTTGTCCCATAAGAGTCTTTTTAAATATTGTTATTCAACAGTTTTCCAAACCAAAAAGCTTTCACTAAGACTGGGTGCTATTTGCTGAGTTGTACCCAAACTCAATTACCCAATTAAAATTCAGAATATACATTACCAATTGAGTGGCTTTTATATAGAGGTAGAGATTAAAAGTATTTTGCAGGGCCTCACTGGTGGCACAGCGCGTTTAGCACAGCACAGTGAAGCATATGCGGCACAGCAGCACGCAAGTTCGATCCCCGGCCAGGGAAGGGACCACAGGGCACAGCAGACCTTCCTGCCTCGCCTGCTGCTCCCCTCAGCAGTGTATTTCAGTATATCTGCCTGTTCTGTTCCCCAATGTCTTTGGTGAATCCTCTCACCTCCCTTGACTCTGGCCTGTACCTCAGCTCCTGTATGCATAAAAAAATAAATTAAAAAAAAGTGTTTTGCAGAAGAAACAAAAGACATGACAAAAGAAGCTTATGCTGGCATGAATATTTTGCACTGTAGGATTTCAAAGCAGGAGAAAGTGGCTTGTCAATGTAGTTATGCCATAAGGGTATAAGTCAAAATTGCCAGCCCTCATTCCCAGAACTCACTTCGAAAGAAGTCTATATTGATGCCAAGGTCTTTGAGGACATCACTATAGTGACTACTGTGAATAAAAGCTCCAAGTACAAGAATAGGCACAAGCATAAATCAAGGAAAATG
This sequence comes from Galemys pyrenaicus, assembly GCA_019455555.1. Lineage (NCBI taxonomy): Eukaryota > Metazoa > Chordata > Mammalia > Eulipotyphla > Talpidae > Galemys > Galemys pyrenaicus. The sequence goes on along the minus strand of JAGFMF010011774.1, from coordinate 970,491 downwards.
CCAGAAAGTGACATTTTCTCCTTAAAGGAAGAAATGTTTTGAATAAAGTATTATCTCTAGGGTGTATGTATTCTAAAATTATAATAAGGATGGAAACTTTGAGATGATTCTGAAAAGAAATGATGAGAACAAGAATCCCTGATATCAGACAATGTTCTCAGTGGGAGACCTGACATAATATTATGTTCTTAATATTTAAGAACATAATATTAAGTTCTTACACACATGGAGAGGCAATAGGAAATACCAGGATGGTCCCAAATTATTTTTGTTTCTTATATACTTGTTAAGTAGTATGTCACGGGGAATAATTGTTTGCCAAAAAATATAAAAGCTGCAAATATTAAATACTCATGACCTATTGAATACCTACTATATAGCTATGCAATGATTGTTTTTAAAGAATTATTTCTATTCTCAGGTATATGTTATTATCAGCCAACATTTACAGATGAAGAGAATGACTCACAGAAAAAGTAAAAAATTTGTACCAGAGATCATGTGGCACATTTGAGATTTAAAACAAAATCTTTGTGATTTCAAACATCAAATTCTTTATCTAAGTTACCCTGCCTCCTTAATATCACCCAAAAATATCCTTATTGGAATATAACCTACCATCTTGAGAAATCACCGATTTGAAACGATTTCTTTCCCTCAATACATGTTAATTATTACTAAAATCTAGTTTCTTTTTAAAAATATATTTTTAGTAAAAGAACTGGAGTGTAAGTCAGACATGTGGGGGTTGAGAAGATTCACCAGACACAGAGTGGGGAGTAGACTAAGGGACTTACTGAAATACACTGCTGAGACAGAAGAGGTCTGCTGTACCATGTGGGTCAGTTCCCTGGTAGAGGACTGAACTCAGCCCCTCCTTGTGATAGTGCTGAGACTTAATCCCCAAGCCACCAGGGGGGCCCTGAAATATAGTTTGCATTTCTCAGTAGTCTATCACCCTACCCAGAAATGTGGCTGTAGAAGAAGCATGGGTGATGAAAAATGCAGAATACAGTTTTAGATAGACCCAGGCTGATAATTTCCTTACAAATTCTATATCCCTAGTTATGAACTTCAGTTTTGTTCATCATAAGAGTTGTGGACATATTCCATAAATAAGCAATTCTGGTCACATAAACTGTGCTAGAAATAAATATAACAATATACACCTTAACTTACACTCATGAGTGCATTTGTTATTAGTGTTGTTTTCTTCACTTTTCTTGCTATTGATCCAAGGAGTTCCACATGCCTTTATCCAGATTCAATGACCCTCAACATGCCCAAGAAATACTGCATTTATATAAAAGAATTAAGATGTAAATGCTGATGTTCTTTTGTGAAGTCTTTCCTCTAACTTTCCATTTCACATTGCCTACTGACTCACAACTGAATAAACACAGTACTCAAACTGAATGACTCAATGAGTAAATGATTACAGATTAACTTCTTCAAGCATTTTAAAGCTTGACTTCGTACATGAATTTGTGAGTACTTTCTCATAACAAAGCTGTGTCCCTCTATTAAACCAAGTGGATTCTGTGACATCAAGGAAAGTAATGCACAATCAATTTTAGGACTGCAGTGTGTAATGCTTCACACAGTCACAATTGTTTCATACTAAGAGAGTGATAGAGACAATGCAGGCCCATTTTATGCACAGTTTCTTGTGATTTAAAAAAGAAGGAAACATCAGCATTGCTAAAAACAGACTTTAAGATGTAACATGGCATTCACTGCATGTCAAAAGCCATTTATGACACATGTATCCTACTGTGTCAAAAATCATGCATACCAATACAACTTGGCCATATTAAAAGTAAAATGATGAGCTGACATAAAATATGAATAAAGAAAACTAATGTTAATGGACATTATGGACAGTATATACAAATAAAGAAAATTTCCCTTAAGACTATTTTGTGGCTTTCAGGTGAATCAGAAAGTTTAAGTAGTTGGGGTATCCAAAATCCAAAATCCATTTCCTTCTGATAAAACCTTGAATTCTGAAAGAGGAATGCAAAACTGTGTGTGTGTATATATATATCATCCCTTTTATAATTGAAACAAAAAAAATATCAAATACTTGGGAATAAACCTAACAAAAGAGGTGAAGGACATCTACAAAGAATACAATAAAACATTGTTAAAGAAATAGAAGACACAAAGAAATGGAAAGATACCCCTTGTTCATGGATTCGAAGAATTAACATCATCAAAATGGTCATCCTACCAAAGGCAAATTACAGCTTCAATGCTATTCCAATAAAGATTTCAATGACATTCTTGAAAGAGCTAGAATAAATATTTATGAAATTCATATGGAGTCACACACACACACACACACACACACAAATCCAAAAAGCCAAAGTTGTCCTGACTCAAAAGAAGGGGAATGGAGGTATCACACTGTCAGACTTCAAATTGAACAGAAAACCCAGAAATAAACCCACAGACTTATAAATAACTAATCTTTGACAAAGGAGCAAAGAATATTCAATGGAACAAAGACAGTATGTTCAATAAATGGTTTTGGGCAAACTGGACTGCTACATGCAAAAGAGTGAAACTAGAATACTACCTTTCACCATGCACAAAACCAACTCAAAATGGATTAAGGAATTAGACATAAGACCTAAAAGTACAAAATCTGTAGAAGAAAAAGTAGGCAAAACTCTACATGACGTACACCTCAGTAACATTTTTTTAAAAAAAATATTTATTTATTTATGTATACAAGAGCTAGAGTATAGGCCAGAGGCACTGGGGCATGAGAGGATTCACCTGAGACAAAATGGGGAGCAAAACAGGCAAAGTACACTGCTGAGGAGAACAGCAGGAGAGGCTACTGTGCCATGTGGGCCACCCCCTGGCCCAGGGATCAAACTCACACTGCAGTGACTGAGGAAGCTCCACAGCATGGTGCTCAACCAGCTGAGCCACCAGGGAGGCCCCTCAGTAACATCTTTAAAGACACAGTACCTCAAGCAAAGATAGTTAAGGGAAAGATAAAGAACAGGGATTACATCAAACTAAAAAGCTGTACAGCAAAAGAGTCATTAACCAAAACAAAGTAACATTCCACCTACTGAGAGAAAATTTTTGCAAACAAAACTACTGAGAAGGGACTTATCACAAAGATCTACAAACTGCTGACCAGACTAAACAAAAACAAAGTAAACAATACAGTCAAAAAATGGGCAGAAGAAGTAAAAAACACTTTTCCAAAGAGGAAATGCTAATGGCCAACAGGCGTATGAAAAAATGTTCAACATCTCTTGTAATCAGAGAAATGCAAATTCAAGCCACCATGAGATACCACCTCACACCAGTGAGAATGGCACATATCAAAAAATCTAGCAACAACAAATGTTGGCGAGGATGTGGAGAAAAAGGAACGCTATTACACTGCTGGTGGGAATGAAAACTGATCCAAACCCTCTGGAAAGTGGTGTGGAGGGTCCTCATACTACTAAAAATGGATCTCCCATATAATCCAGCAATCCCACTCCTAGGTATTCACCCAAAGAACACCCCAAAAAAGCTAATTTAAAGGGACACCTGCAGAACAATATGTCTATTGTGGCTTTTATCACAATAGGCAAGCTATGGAAACAATACAAATGCCCAAAAATAGATGACTGGATCAAGAATATGTGGTATATATACACCATGGAATATTACACATGAATCAAAAAGATAAACTCATGCAATTTACAGCAATATGGATGGAGCTAGAAGGGATTATGCTCAATGAAATAAGCCTGAAAGAAAAGGGAAAATATCAGATGATTTCATTTATAGGAGGACTGTAGAGGAAACAAACAAGGGACTAAGGAAAAAAATCAATTACAATAAATTAAAAATCAACAGACAACTATAAATATGAGACATTCCTTAGGGGAGGAGGAGGGGGAAGGAACAAAATGGGTGGGAAGAGCACAAGGGACTATGGTGATGATGCACAGGTAAATTGGTGGTGGTAATTCTATGGGGACTACACCTAAAAAAGAAAGCAGACATAAGAAAAATAAATAAATACAATTAAATATATATTTTCAAGAAAAGAATAAAGCTGTCAATTCAGTAGCAAAAGTTCTATCACTTGAGAATTTATTATTTCAACTTGAACTACTCACTGAGTGAACTATGTTTTTCATTTTCTTTAATTGCATCACTTAGTTACATTAATTATACAAAGGCAACTTTAGGGATATAGGAAATAATTCCTGAACCAGCAAATCCTTAGCAACATATCCAAATTTAAAAATTCTAGGCATCATAGTCTCATTGTCAACTCTATTTTTCAAAGAAAAAAAATAACCTCATTCACTTTAAAACTTGAATTTTCACTTGATATATAACTTGGGTTTTTTTTTTTTGAGATTAAAAGAAACAAAAATATTCTTCCTAGAATGCTCATTTTATATTTTATATAGGGTCAGAACCAGACAATTCTGACTATTAATTTATGCCTATCTTGTTTGCTCGGTTGAAAGAAATGAGCAAACCTAGGCTTCTTTGTACCCTAAAAGAAACTATTTAAGCAGAGTCCCACAATAATCTATAGAAATATATTCTATGCTGATATGAAATTGCTAGCTGGAGAATTAAAAGCACCACAAAGTTAAATCCATACCGAGAACCTTTGGCAGTTTGAATGTTTTGTTCGTTCATTTGTTTTGCAGAGGCAGGAATAATGAAAATTTTGCTAAGAAGTTTTGATTGCAGGTAAAAATAAAACCATATTTGCAGAGATCAAAACAATGCAGAGACTAATGATTTCAAATAGCACGGTACTTTGAGGCAAGGAGAGCTGTGGTTGTGAATTGTTGGGCTGACCCTCTGTGATTGTCTCATCCTCCAGCTTGAGCAAGGGGCTCATGCCCTTCAAGGCAGCATACAGGTCAGCTAAAACCAAAGCTTTCGCATTCTGCATCTCTTACTGAGAATGAAGAGTCCTTCAGATTTCCTGACCGACCACCATGTGTCACATGTTTATTCATGTTGCAATCACTGGCAATGGAAGTGGACCATGGCCATTCATTTAGACCGGCAGTTCTCAAGAACTAGATTTGGTCTTAAGACTTATTTCCACTCTTGTAAATCCTGATGAGAATTTTTATCTATCTATCTATCTCTCTATCTATCTATCTATCTGTCTGTCTGTCTATAACTAGATCTATCCATTTTTATCTATTAATATTTATCCTATCAGAAATTAAAACTGAAAATATTTTAAAACAAGAACCCACAGCACATACTCCATGAGCTCTCTATGGGACAACATCGTACATTTTGTAACTTCTGACATATAAGAAATAAGAGACTTGAGCAAAAGAAGGAGAGTAACAAAGATGAATAATATGAATTATATTAAGCTGAATTGAAAATGAAAATGGTTTGGGTCTTATTGATTCCCTGAAAAAGTCCCAGGATACTGCCCTCCCAATGACCCTAGATCAAATGTTGACAACTTCTGGCTCAGAACAATTAGGAGGAAGTCCCAGGGATTGCAGATGCAGAAAATTTTCCCAGGGAACTCAGGAATTCATGGTGGAGATAGAATGCTTACATACAATTATTATTTTAGGGTCTCCTGGGTGGCGCAGCAGGTTGAGCACTGCACTGTGAAGCATCTACTGCACAGCAGCGCCAGTTCAATCCCTGGCCAGGGAGGGGACCCACACAGCACAGCAGACCTCTCCTGCCTCGCCTGCTGCTCTCCTCAGCAGTGTGTTTCAGTTGATCTTCCTGAGTCCCCACTCGGTCTGTGGTGAATCCTCTCACCTCTCGTGACTCTGGTCTGTACCTCAGCTCTTGGATGCATAGATAAATCTTCTTAAAATATTATTTTAAGAAAGAGGAAGGGGTTCAAAATGGATGAATGATCTTCAATTTGGGTTGTGTTGAATGATCGAGATGTGACTGCTCTCAATAAGAAAAAAATGGAGCCATTATCTAGGACTAAATGGAGATCAGTTGTAGGCAAATTTGCCCCCACTAGTGATGACCATATTTAGTGTTGTGTTTTTGTTTTTTTCTGGTGGTGCCCACTGTACTGATTCTGGTGCTAACCAGCATCAGGTCAGACACCATAAAACCATAAAACCGAACTGGGAAGAAAAAAAGTCATAACTGCAGTTTCTGGAACCCCTGCCTATTTCTCTGAAACCTTGCTGATACAGACCCATTAGTTTTTCATGAACCCTAGTACTAATAAGCCCCTATTTCCCTCCAGTTTGGGACAAATGCCTTTGGAGCATGAGTACACTTCTCTATTCTTTGGTTAGTACATAACACATAAAATTGTATTGTGTGACACATATGTATTACATAGTATTATGTAATACATAAAACTGATTCCAGTGTGGTTTCTGGGATAGTCGGGGTATTGGATGGTAAAAGAACTCAAATGGTTGGTAATACTTGGGGTGACTGGATTTAGGGGTAAGGTGCAATGTTCTTAAAGGCTGCTGTGACCTACTTCTTGCCTCCCTGATGACCACTGCTGAGCCTGACACCCATTCAGCTTCCAGTCTGGCCTGTCTCTTCTGCAGACCTTGAGCATCCTGGCAATGGCTGGGGGCTCTGGTCAGGTTGCAGGCAGGCAGCCACATGGGGGATGTTGAGTTGGCATCCAGTTTCTCCTACCAAACGCTGTTCTCCTTTTGGCAACTGTCCTTTCAGTTGCACCTGCTTCTACCCTGGCCTCCATGTAATTGCAGGTTTGGCATAAATTTCCCCTGGGACCTCAGGCAGCTGAGGCCAGGCTCTGACATTCTGCTTCTTAGCTGTGTCCCTGCTGATTTTGAGACAGAGACCTGACACTACTTCCTTGCTGATCTGGGTGCCCCTGAGGGCTCCAGGGTCTGCTGATTGGCCTATGGGGGAACAAAGTGCAAATAAGAATCTGTGAAACTTGCACTGCAACTTTTCCCTGTTCAGTGGCATTGCTGTTTCCTTTGTGTTGGAGTGTAGGAAGTTTGCCCCCTGGGCAGGTTTGTAAGAGCTCCCTGTGTTGGAGGGTCTATCAAGCACTGTCCTGGGATATAAATTCTTCCCTGTGCTTGGGTACAGACTGTTCCTGTTCTGGGTGAAAGACAGAATGAATGCCATGTTATGACATCTGTTTCCAGAAACACAATTTTCAAGATATAAGAAGTGAATATTGAAAAAAAAATGTATATAGCCACTATAAATTGGAAAAGAAAAGGAAACAGATCATTCCCTAAAGTCTCCAGAAGAAACACAGCTCTGCTGACACTTTAATTTTAGTCTCATAAGACTCACTTAATTCTTCATGCCTCCAAAATTATAAGATAATAAATTTATATTGCATTAAACTACCAATTTTCTGATAATTTGCAAAGCAGCAACAGGAAAACAATGCACATAAAAAACTCTATGAATGCTAACATAGTTCTGTTTGTACTTTTAAAATATGCCCAGATATTAATATTTTCATGGTTATAAGACAATAGTAATATTTTTCTTTAAATATTTTTGTTCAATAAAGTCAGGAATTTGAGCCTCACTAGCAAGATTTCAGTATGAGTGAATTTCAGTTACCATACTTCAAATAAATCCAGTCTCTTAACATTGTGGTTCAAGTTTCAGAGATGAGGTTATATTAACTTTCTGTAGCAGCATAAAGTCTATGTCCCTACCAGATACTCAGTCCATTGCATCATGATTAGTGACCAATCACATTATTTCTTTCAAAAGTCCATGGGCAATTGGTCTCCCAGTCATCTGTGATTCAGCGCAAACACAGCAAAGCATATAGTTGTGTTGCTTTTCTGTAATAAACCCACATGATATTTTACAAAACCGAAAAGCTACTTGGTCAGTAAAGCTGCAAGTGCAACAGGATACAAAAAGTGATAACACTGGAAATAACATTGAGGGATTTATAGAAAAAAGTAGCTGACTATGGAAATGCTGGCATCACCAGTGTTTTTGGAGGTTCTAGATCTGTAGCCACAGGAAACTAGGGAAGTGACATAAACTAATAAAAATGAAGAAAAGTGTTCAAGCCCAAAAGAATGAGTTTCCCAGAGGAATTAAGCCAGCAAAACCCTTCACATTAAAGGAACTTTCTGAGACATTTTAAGACATTGAAAGCACACAGGATACGCTATAAGGAGGAACAGACAGTTTAGTAAGACTTAGAAAAGATGCTCTGTCTATATTTTTCCATATTTATTCAGCCTGGAAGCTAAACAGGGTGTCAGGCTCAGAATAATAATAAATAAGCAGCTCTCTACACCTTGAGAGGACCAGATTTATATACAATAGTATTAGGGGAGGTGGGAGTGGTTAAATAAGTATTTAACCTAATCCTCACTAACAATAAACACTCTAGATAGAAGGTTGCATTACATCACTATGGTCAAGAGCTGAAGGACAACAGTTGAAAGTTAGAGTTCAGTACTTTTCAGCATTACTGATACATTGAAATGTAAATTGCAATTGCTGACAACTTAGATGTGACTCAGAAAATTCCAGTACTTTCAGGAGCAGAGCCCAAGGGAAGATAGACATTTCATATCTCATTTACATATGAAGGAGGCATTTTTTTCTGACTTCCAATGACTAAGGGCAGTTTCAGAAGGGGACCTCCCACTGTATTAGTCATGGTTCTCCAGAGAAATAGCCCCAGTAAGATACAGATATATAGAAAGGGACAGAGCTAGAGCTGGAGACCTATAACTGTCACTAGATCTCTAGCTCTATGTCTATCTCTATCTATATATGTATGTGTATGTGGATTATGTATAGAGAGGTTATCATTTCTCTCCATATATAGAGAAATATAGATATATTTCTATATCTCTCTATATAAGTATAAATATATAAATATTTCAAAAGATGATGTGGAATTAGTTCATGTGATTGTGGAGCTGACAAGATCCAAGATTTGCCATCACCAACAGGAGGCCCATGACTGCTGATGGTATAGGTTCAAAAGTTAGCAGACTCCATTCAAAAAGAGTCAGAGTTTTGATGCAAGTTGAAGGCTGAAACATCTATGTATCCTGTCCCAGTTCAGCAGGCAGCTTTGAATTCCCTTTTGCTCATGCCTGCCACTGATTGGACAAGACCCAATCACACTGGAGCATGATTTGCTTTATTCACTCTACTGAGTCAAATGATCACTTGTCAAGAAATACCCTCACAGACACACCCAGAATAATGTCTGACCACTCCATGAACTAGTGAAGCTGGCAAGTAGAACTGATTATCATACCTACATTCTACATAGGTCAATACATCTTCTGTACTACTTTGGCTGGAAATTTTCTTTCCCCATCCTCTTCCAATGGAATTATTACCTTGCCAAATATGAACATTTCATAGTGAGTCTATTATTATGACACAAGATAAATATAAATGGAACTTAAAGACTTTTTTGGTCACAGAGAAAAGACAACCACAATCCTGTGACAGATCATATGGGGTAAAGTCCAGAATGATCCTCAAGATGAAGAATTTATCAGAGAGCACAGAGTGGGCTGGGAAACCCTGATTTAAAGTCCTGGGTCTTATTACCCATCTCTGCATCCTTCATTGTCATACCTAATATCTTGAACCTCAATTTCCTTCAACTATTCACCCTGAAACTGGAAACTGAGTGATTCATATAGTTTGTAACTATATGGGTATTCTTTACCCAAGTGGTTTAAGAATTCTCAAAGCAATCATGTTGCAGAAGTAAGACTTTATTGGATGTTGGGGTAAAAGGCACCAAATTCTATATGCTTTCAAGTATGTTTAAAAAAAAGAAAAGAGTGGAGCCAAAAAGTAGTCAGAAAACATGCTGAAGAAATGACATATTTCAAATAAAAACAAGAGTTCATTGACAGGCAAATGACCAGACACATGTTTGCAAAGGGAGCAGACCAATTAAAGGACCACTGATGTGGGAAAGCTAAGAAGCATCTAGGGACATACGGTGCAAGGTATGAAATAAAGGAATCATTCTTTCTAATGAAGTGGTGAGGGAGATTTTGCAATCCCATTGGATAAAAATGTAAAGTATAAAATATGCAAACCTCTGTGTATGTGTAATTATTGAATACTAATATTCAATATTATCTATTATTATTGAAAATTTATGAATGCTTCACAATGAGTCTATTATGAGGACACAAGATGACACTTAAATGGCAGTTAAAATAATTCTGGCCACATTAGAAATACAACCAGATCCTGTGGTAGAATCATATGGAATGAAGTCCCATATGTTAATAGTTTAACTCAGCGTATTACAAATCTCAGGTTTCCTTTTTATCAATATTGATGAGCATTTTTATTTACAGCCCAGCAGCTCCTCAATTTGGGCCAGCAAAGTTGGTTTACAGCTTCTCTTTTTTATTTTGTGTTTAATATGGATAGTATTAAAAATGATTTGGGGTCTGCTTTGTTATTAGAATTTTTGCATATCATGAAGTTATATCATATTTAACATTAGAAAAAATTCAGAGGTCATCTTGTAGACTTTGTCATTTCAAACAGAATGAATTAGTAGCCAAGAATTTTCAAGAGGCTGCTCAGTTACATAGGTCTTCCGCTAGCAATCCTACTACTTACTCCAAGTCTGAGTAAGAACACAATTTTGAATCACATGTTGCAGGAGAAGTTTGGGATGTTACTCAGTAATAGTTACTATCCTAATTATTTAATATTTGAGAGTAGGTAAGGTATACTGGATATTTGCTCTCTCAGGAAATACATATAGGAAGGGGCTTCAAAAAAATAAACACAATCATGAATGTATTTTTTTAAAACCCCTTTGTAAACCATAAGGCAAATATAGATAAGAGACATTCCATAAGGGAGGAGGAAGAAGGATCAGGACAGGGTGGGAAGAACACAAGGGACTATGGTGGTGGCACATGGGTGAACTGGTGGTGGGAATTTCATGGGGAAATCATACTTTGTACAAATATGAAGGATGACATAATAAATATACAGTAAAAACAAAAAGAAAAAATAAAAACCCCTTTGTAGTGACAGAAAAGGGGATATGAGTATTGGGAACACAAGTTATAACACAGGATTTCATACTTGCTCCTGCATGGCTAACCAACCCAAGGCTGCGATGTCTTTCCATCCTATATATCTACCTAACAGAAATGAAAATAGGTACTCAAATAAATACAAGCATACCCATGTTCATAGCAGCATGTCCACTGCAGCAACATTTAGAAAGAACCCAAATGTCCATATGCAGACAAATGGACAAATAAAAGGTCATGTCTCCATACACTGGAATGTAAGTCAATCATTCAAAAAATGACTGTAATGTTGCTGAGTTTCAAATACTAAGCTAACTTTTAGAAGTCAAACACAAAAGGTCGTAAATTGTCTGATTTCATTTATATAATATCTCCTGAGTGGGCAAGTCAATAGAGAAACTGATTAGGGGTTAACAGAGGAACAGAGTATGTGGGAGTGGGGACTGACTGCTTACTGGGTAAGCAGTCTTTTCACGGAACACATTTTGGAATAAGATACAAGTTTTGAATACACATCATTGTGAATGAACTAAATATTCCTGAACACTATACTTTGGAATAGTTATTTTCATGTTATGTGATTTTACTTCCACATAAAAATTTACAAAGAAGGTGCTATGATAGTCTATTGATGTGTCAACCTTCCTAGGCTTAAGTCCTCTGTTAGTCTAGCAAACAATCCAACTGCTTCATTCTGTGATGGTGTTTTGTAGATGTGCATAGAATCTATAATCCATTGCACGATTAACTTATATTATCTGGGTGTGTATAATTCAATCAGTCTCTATGACTTAATGGTTGTTCTATGACTCTATGGTTGTTCAGGCTTTCATAAAAGAAAATCCCACCAGTGGGTAGCCCAGGCCTGAGTCCCAGACAGCACTTCCTGATGCCTACCCTATCGATGTATGACATCCTACTTTGTCTCCACTCATGTAAACCAGTTCCTTGATAGAACTCTCAATATATAATCTATTAGTTGGGCTTCACTGTTGAATTCTGACTAATCCAAGTGGATTTCAAATTTGGAAGATGTGGCCTTTTGTCCTCTCTGAGTCAACTCTTGTTGCCAACCCCGCACAAAAATAGGAATCCTAGAGAAAGAGAAAATAGTGCCACACACTGCACTTTGGGAATTCAATTGCCTGTACTTTTAGGAAAACAAATAAATAGGTGTATGAAACTGCAGGGCTGTGACACACAGGCAAAGGAAATGCCCATAGCTGAGATCACAGATGCGCAATGAAAAAAAGGAAAGAAAATGTTTTCTCCATAAGTAATGGGACCTACTAACTTTCTCAACAGGACTTTCAGAACCTTCTACTCTCTAACAAAATAGAAATTTCTTTGTAGAAAAAAATGCCCATCCCAAGAAGAATGACCTAGACCAAGTTCAATTTTCTCTAATTAGAGGCCTGATCATATACTTTAGTGTAGTTCCTAATCAATGCATTCTAGGCATCCCTTCTTAAATATTAGCAGATAGCCTACAATCATCAGAAACCTAGAGAAATTTTCTAGCAGTAATGAGACAAATGAAACGATGTCACAGAAAAAGATTCTTTGGAAAAACATCTATGCTAGAAAGCAAAACCCAGGCACACACATACAGAGACCATTAATGTACTCAGAATGACAAGAAAAGATAACTTAACCTTGAAACCCTCCACGAGCTAAGCTTAGTTCCCACTAGTAAAAATGTCCATTTAAATCTCAGGAGAGTCACTCTGCCGTCACACATCACCAAGGACCTCAACTCCTACCACACGGCAAAAGTAACCTCTGCAGGTTTCAAGACAGTGTGAGCTTTTGCTGGAATATAAGATAAAAATGAGACTTCCTGTTCAGTGATACAGAAGAGTTGATGAATTGCACTTGACCCCTAAGTGTTTGCATGGTATCTCTCCAGTGGAAAGGCACCAGACTTGGCATAAAAGAAATGATGTGCTCATAAACAAGGGTTTGACTCTCCACCCAGAATCTGCAAAGATATAGTATCTTGTAATGATTTTACGTTTTTTTTCTCAGAATGCACTTCAAAATCCAGTTTCTGTGAGTTACAGATCAATTGCTTCTGTAAATACTACTTATGTATATTTATTTTGTCTCCATTCAGTCCACTGGATTTTTAAGTGCAGAAAGAGCTTCATACCTTCTCTAGCCATCTCAGCACGTGTGGCTTCTGGGAGCAGCACTGCAGCAGGGGTTTAGTTAATATTAGCTGGTGTGCTGATTGGGTCATATTACTCTTTCTTCACCTGGCCCACTTAGGTATACCTGCTGGGCTGGTGGCCACTGTTCTCAGCTGTGACTATTAAATCAGGACACTCTGTTGTTCTTCTGGTGTTTAAATCCCTCAGTCCATTTCCATTAATCTAGTCAAAGCCCTAAACTAAACATGAGTGAGGGTTACTGATGGCCCTATTTGCCTGTCCGTTTCAGCTTTATCCCTGATAACCCAGCTCCCTGGAAATCCCCAGTTCCTTGGCAGATGAGAATGGTCATTGTAGTGTGGTTCATAGATGCAGAAACATGAATGCAGGTGCTTTTCACAATGGCAAACAGACACATTATCCTGCACTCATCAAAAATGCTGCACGTAAAACACACAGGGAGAACAGATAGAATACCAAGCCCTGTGTTGTGTGATGTCCATGATAAGACTATGAATAACATAAAGTCCCTGCTACAACTGCCCCCAGGGAAACAGCTACATGCACAGATAAGGAATACAAGCCAGGGAATTACAAGCAAACACAAAGGAGAAAGAGATGTGTCCTAGGCAGCAAGGACTGATGTGGAAATCACCCCTGTAATGGGGTGCACTTTCTCAAGCATGACCTGTACTTGGCGCTTTTCTCTGACCTGGATGAGAAAATTTCAGACAACTAGAAGCAGTTGTGAAGGCTTGGAATGCTGGCTTAAGGGAAGAGTATCAAATATTTGCTTTAACATCCATTATCATGTGGGCTTCATGTTAATAAACACAGGAGCTGATCCAGAATTGTTTGATTTCTCTGCAGTGGCTGGTTAAAGGTACCATTCTCTAATTTTCTTCATTCCACTTCTCTTAATGCTTCTATACACAGACCAGTGAATAACCCAGATGTCCCAGTTCCCATTTCATAATATTTCCCTGCCCCTTTTCCCAGTTCCATTGCTATCCTTCTGGCCCAGACTCTTGTCCGTTCCTACCTGGAAGGTAAATATTATTGACATAAACTCAATGCCATTCATTTTCTTCCCTAATCAACCTGCACTCACAAAAGAGCAAATAGCAGCTTTGACCATTAGAGTTCCCTTTAGGGGCTTCTCCCATGGGTATCATGAGTCTGTCCTAGAGGTTCCCTGCCAAATGCTTCTCACTGAAATTTCATGGATTTCTGAATGCTCCTTACTCCTCTGTATAACAAGGCCATCAGAAGATGAACTGGTTACTGTTTCTACTCTGCTATCTTTGCCTTCCTACTATCTTACTGGCTCACAACATCCTTCCTTCCAAAATTCATTCACACTATTGAGATCAAACCTGTACTTCAAGGCTAAGATCAGGGTGAGCTCCTTGGGAAGACTATTCTGTATCATGCAGCTGAAAATGGTCTCCTCCTCTAATGATTCCTTTAAAAAAAAAAATTAAAATTTATTTTGCATAGAAGAACTGGTATGTAGGCCTGAGGTACGGGGTGTGAGGATTTACCAGAGACAAAGTGGGGAGCAGAACGGGCAGGTAGACTAGACAGTAGAGGTCTGCTTTGCCATGTGGGTTAGCTACCTGGCAAGGGATTGAACTAGGGCCCTCCTTGTGACAGTGCTGAGACTTAACCCTTAGGCCACCAGGGAGGGCCCTCTATTGAGTCCTAAGTCCACCTTCATCTGCATTAACACTTAACAAAAGTTCTCCCTTCATAATTATTAAATGTTTTATCTCCATAGATATGTTTTATTACATTGGGGACAACCATCCCTAGACTATATTTCTTTAAAATTTTCTCAGTTTCACTTAATGGGTTACCTGGTAAATAATAGGAACTCAAAAAGCATGCATCAAATAAATTATCCATAAATAATAATAGGAAGTAACTTTTCTAATTCCATACACTTATATAATATTAATCACTTCAGACAGACATGAATTTATGCAAAGTTTATATTCTGCGGATGCATTTTGTAAGGACACAAATGTGAAAGATAAAACACATATCCAAATGTTTGGGTAAATTAGAATAAACAGCAGTTTATCTTTAGGGATGAACCCAAATTTTTTTAAGTATGAAGATTTACTAATTTGTCTTCTCCACTGGAAAGGAAGCAATATAACTCCTTATCAAACAAAAATTTAAGGACATTAGCATATTAGACATGGGTCTCAAATTGTAGCAGAGGAATCTTCATAAAAAGGGGAGGTTCTAGGTTCCCTGCCCCACCTAGTGAGTGGTGGACCTGAGCTGCATGGTGAGACTATAAAACACTTGGAGAAGATATAAGACGTGAGACATGTAGAGACTCTTGGAAGAGACATGTGGGTGAGAGACATGGCAGCCTTTGCATGAGACTGGTTTTTCTCCCTGAGACCTGGGTCCCTCAACTGTAAAACTGCTGTGGAAAGTCGGACTGGGTGGTCTCAGAGTAGCACCCACCCACATTACTTCTCTCTGGACTTGATCACAGATGCCCCGCCTCACTGAACTCCTGGCACCTATATCAGAACCTCACAAAAGACAGAGAAACCCCAGGAAAAACTGGACATGAAAATGGCAGCCTTTATTTTGATTAGTATTTTAATTTTTCTTCTTTCATCCTAGACTTGTCTGGCCCTTTTTGCTCATTTTCCATGGTTCCCTAGCAAAAGGCAAAGTTTGGGGCCTCAGTGGCCCTTCTTTGGGCCAAACCTGTTTATTTTTTTTTAAAGATTTATTTATACATACAAGAACTGGGGTACAGACCAGAATTCAGGGCGGAGAGAGGATTCACCAGAGACAGAGCAGGGAGCAGAACAGGCAGACTGACTGAAACACACTGCTGAGGGGAGCAGCGGGCTAGGCAGGAGAGGTCTGCTGCGCCATGTGGGTCCCCTCCCTGGCTGGCAGCAGAGATCGAACTCTTGCTGCAGTGGCTGCGGTTTGCTTCATAGTGCATTGCTTAACCCACTGCACCACCAGGGAGGCCCGAGCCAACCCTGTTTAAATGGGCATTTACCCAGAAGGGGATAGGTAACTCTGGGTGTTTCATCAGAAAAATATAGATTCATTTTCTTCTCTGTACGCAGTCATTCTATTAAAGATCTTTCACACTAAGACTATGCTTTGTCTTTTGGCAGTGGGTGGCAGAATGACTTTATAGCATGCAAGTTTGCAGGTTCTGTGGTGACTTTCTATCTGCCTGTTATCAAAATCCTGACACTAGATCACTGTCAGTATTGCTTAATGAAGTGAAATGAAAAAATCCAGGGACTCAAGTTAGAGCTGAGAAATAGAAGTCCTATACTTACTCGTAAGTGGAAATGAACTCCACGAAGTTTGAATCGGCTTTGACAATTTACCATTATAATATCTCCAAATATATAATCCCAATAGACTAAATGAGCAACTGATGGCCATATGACCCTCTTTGAGCCTTGATTTCCTCTCCTTCCCCATGGAAAGCACTTGAAGCTCTCATCTGTGCTTGTCCTACTGTTCTCTTTAGCTTCTGACCAGATAGGTGCTTTCATTTTCACCAGGTTCGTAAAGGATTCCTAAAAGACTGCTGCAGACAGTTCATTACTTTTAACTTGGATCCTCAGCACTTCATTACCTTGTCAACATTGACATTTTATAGCACTACCCCAGATTCCCCAGGCAAAGGGTAAGCAAATCAATAGTAGTGCCATTGGCAAGGAAAAGGAATATTAGCGATAAAAATCAATAGACAGAATGGTTCTATGATTTTTTTTAACAACTGTTGCTGTTTTCTAAAACCACTTTGAGCCAGTCACTTTACACACCTTATCTCTCATCTTCATAACAAAACAACATGGCAAATATTACTGTTCTGTTACAGACATGGAAACTGGGACTCAAATAGGTAAAGTGAATATGAGTGGCATAGCTAGTAAGTAACCAGTATGGGATTTGAGCTCTGAACTGTCTGATCCCAAACCCACTCATCTTCCACCTCATTTCCAGACATGACTGAGAAAACACAGTGTACAGGATGCCTGGAGAGACTCATTCAATATCTAGCTACAGCTAATTCTATGATTTTGAGTCTATTAATTTGTTATAGGATGGAATTTTGATTTATACAGCACTAATATTTTTACTTTATAAATTATTTTCCTGCAAGAAACATTATGAGGAGTTTAACTAACATAATTACCAGGTTCCATCTTTGGAACTCTATGAGAGTTCCATGAAACTCCCTCCATGAGAATGGGGAGGGATGAGAGTAATGGTCCATAATATGACTGGATCCCATGTTTCTGAACTTAGATTATCTATCACGGATCACATTGAAAACCCAGGAAAGACAAATTTACTCCTGAGAATATAAAGTAATGCCAGGTAGGTTTAGTCTGGTTTAACTCTTGACTTCATCAAAACTAAGAACTGATCATATCAGTACCTTCATACCTTATGTATCAATTAATGTCAAGGGCACATATTTCCTATTCATTGCTTCCAAACAGGAAGGAATGTTTGTTATGCAAATTATGGGCAGTCATTTTTCTCAATTCCCTTCCTTTAGGCCTGGAAGTTAGAGTCCACTGCCATTCTCAAAAGAATACCATTGTTACCTCAATTAAAAAGTAATTTAAAAAAATTAAAATAAGTAAAAAAATTAGTCATTGGTGGAATTTGGATTTGTACTGAGACCAGCTGATCTTAAAGGCCACTTTTTAACCTGATTCTTTTATACTTTCCCTAATTAATGGGCTTGTCTCAAAGAGCCAAACTTTTACATTAAGTACATTTTCCTGGTAATGAGTGGTCAACGGGAAACTGCTTGAGTTGATTGGATTATTTTGCCAATGTAGTTATACATGAATAAAACAGTATGAACTGCAAAAGTCAACTTACATGTAGATTTTCTTATAAACAGTATAGTACTGTGAACATATTTACTTTCATTGGTTTTCTTTAAAACATTTCTTCTCTCTAGCTTACACTATTCTAACAATGCTGTATATAACAAAGAAAGAATACAAAATATATGCAATTGACTGCATATGTTAATACTAAGATTCTGGTCAACACAAGTTATTAGTAATTAAATTTTGACTCAGAAGTTATACAGTATATTTTTCTTTATGGGGGGCATCAGTACCCCTAAACCCCCACATTGTTCGAGGGTCAACTTTTCCTTTTGCATGGTTAGAAACAATGTTATAATACATAAGCTGATGAAAGCTTGCTTGCTAATGAACAAATTTTCTTCATTGTCTATTGTATCAGGTATTAAATTATTATTAAAGTACAGAAAAAGGAAAAGGGGTGACTTCTTGTATTTGTTATTATTGCTAATATTAGCATTACAATTATTACTGCTATTGTAATTGTATTGATATATTATTATATGTCAGGCATCATGCTAGCCTCTTTATTTTCATTATTATCTACTCTTTCAGAGAACAGGCATTGTAGTAATACATACTTATATTCTAGCTGAGGAAAATGAAGCTCATAGAATTACATAATTTTTGGAGGTCAATTTGTCAATGCTAGAGCTACAATTCAAACCCCAGGCCTATTCCAAATTCTGACCTATAATAAACTTGCTATTGCCCACCCTCAGCCTCCCCTCATGCACCCCATGATTAAAACCTGGACTGCATTCTAATTTTAAGCATAACATAGTCAAGAAAACAAAGTTTTAACTCAGGATCCCTCCTCAGAAGAAAGCATACATTGTCTAATATATATCATGCGATTCCTTAAAAAAACAGAATATTGTGGGACTCTTTGGGTGTATAGAATCCAGTTTCATAAGGTCTAACTATAAACAGTAAGTCTACTACTAGTTAGTTTTGTGACATTGGACAAGTCACTTAACCTTTGTGACTCCGTTTATTTATCTATAAAATAGCTATAATAATAGTATGAACTTCCTGGGTTGCTGTAAGAAAAAAAAATGAGTTAACATAAGAATTTAGATCTAGCATAGAACATTATATTATGAAGCACTAATACTAAAACTATCAGTTATTATCATAATATTGATAGCTATGGATGTTAGGAGTATCATTATTACATTAGTGAGAAAAACATAGGATTTAGCATAGCTGAAAGATAGTGCGAGATCCTAAAAAAGCATTAAGACTCCATACCTCGGGCCTCCCTGGTGGCGCAGTGGGTTAAGAAACGCACTATGAAGCAAACTGCAGCCACTGCAGCATGAGTTCGATCCCTGCTGCTGGCCAGGGAGGGGCCCCACATGGCGCGGCAGACCTCTCCTGCCTAGCCCGCTGCTCCCCTCAGCAGTGTACTTCCATTGATCTGCCTGTTCTGCTCCCCGCTCTCTGTGGTGAATCCTCTCACCCCCCAAACCTCTGGCCTGTATCCCAGTGCTTGTATGCATAAATAAATAAATCTTTAAAAAAAAAAAAAAAGACTCCATACCTCATCCAGACAGCTTTCCTTTGAAGGAGGAAGACTTTCTAGACAGGGAGGACTGTTAGAACCGGGACAATGTTTGCACTGTGGATGCTGCATGATCCATAATAATACTCAAGCTTTTCAGTTTAATGAGAACTAATTTGAATGTTTTATTAATAAAAGTCATGTCATCTGACTTCTGCCATAACACAGGAAGCATCCCTTGCTAACAAACCCAGCAACCTTTTTACATTTACACGCAGACAGTGCATTTACAAGAACTCAAAATCAGTATAGTGAGGCACACACTTTTCACTTATGTCTATATAAATTGTACTGAGCTTTCAGAAAATGGCATTGACTCATTTTTGACAAGACTGGGAAGTTATTTAACGTAAAAACAGACCACCTCTCTGTAACATAGATTAGTAATGGTTCCCTCCAATTTAGAACAGATTGTTTGTGGAATCAGAAGTCACATATACATTCCCTTCATTTATTATCCACTATTATACAGAGCATATAAGGGATTATATATTTTATTTCTGTTTTCTCCTTTTATTTTTAAATTTGATTTTAATATATTTATTATTTGTATGATGTATGATTTCCCTGTGAAATTCCCACCACCAATTCACCCATGCACAACCGCCATAGTCACATGTGCTCTTAACACCCCATCCTGATCTTGCTCCTTCTTCCTCCCCTATAGAATATCTGATTATATTTGCCTGATGGCTTTGATTTTTATTTTATTATATTTACTTTTTTTAAGGGATTATATTTAATGAGTAACTGAGGGGCATGCTGTTCAAAGGGTGCTTTCACTTTTACCATAACACAGCACATACACACACACACAGAGAAACTTGACTTTTACAGAGCAGTACAGAATACAGAGTAGGTCTGAGTTCTCATCATGAAGTGATTCATTAAAAATAAAGTAAAACTTCTTTTTAAATCAGAAGATAACATACAGGCCTACTGCATAAGACAGAACAAAATCATCCATTGAATTTCTTCATAGGGAAAAGTCCAGTTCGTTATTTTTAAGAGAAACAGCAATAAATCCCATACAGCTCAGGTACAATTCTATGTTGATTATCTTCAAGGAAAAAGGTAAAAGACATGTGTATTTAGGAAGGTGATGACTATTGAAAACTGATATTTCAGGATGCTTTAAAAGACATTAACAGAAGGTCAGATTAGATTATTACATATGATATAGTCTATCACTCAGAGATATAGTATCATTAAAAAAAGTCTGGACACAATATGAGATAATTACATGTAATATTAGAATTTGAGCCAGTAGGGACAGTGGTTTGGAGACTGCTTCATATATTCAAGAAATGGGCATGGGCCATAAACAAAGGGAAATATTACTTAAGAAAGCTATGCACTTGAAATGAAATAATTCTTCAGAGGAATATCTTGTCCAAAGAAAATAACATGAGATGAAAAAAAAAAAAAATGTCCTCTTTTTTTCTGGGCCTTCCTGTGGTGTAGGGATTAAAGTCTCAGTTCATCAAGCTAATACCAGCCATGTGACAAGAGTTTGATCACCGGCCAGGGAGGCAACACACATGGCACAGCAGACCTCTCCTATTTTGCCTACTGCTTCCCAAAGCAGTGTATTTCAACAGACGGGATTGTTCTGCTCCCCACTCTTTGTCTGGTGAATCCTCTCACCTCCAGCACCTCTGGCTGGCACCTCATTTCTTGTATGCAAAAGATTAATTAAAAAATAATAATAATAATAAAGAAAAAAAAAACCTTCAGTTTTGTCTTGGCTCTTGCAACCTCCTTGGATTGATGATGAACACAAGCCTAGTGCAACCCCAAAATTCTGCACAGTCCCGAGCCTGCCCTATGAAACTTCATCTCCTTCCTTCCTGCTAAAAAAGAGACAGCAGGATGCAGATGAACAAAAGCAGTGGCATTATTGGATTATTGTTGCTTTTTCTTGACAATCCATTTTATCGCTGGAAAGAACACCTCGCTTCTTTTGACAAATAATTTTTCCCACTCCTCAACATACGTGGGTGTTGCTGACATGACCCAGTGCACAATCCAGCATAATCATTTAGACTCGTAATCAGATAGATTGTCACAAATTGGTCATTTGAGACTCAATTTGGGTCTTTTTCTGGAAACATTAGAAATGAGCGGTTTTCTTTCCAGCAAGGTCACTGGAATAGTAGTAATTAAACATGAAGTCACTGATTCCACCTTTATTTCCACTGAAAGCCTACCTGAGTATGAAGTCCCACAGAGAGGTGAGCCAAGTCAAAAGCAGGATAAGCAACACATCTCAAACTTGGGCTTCTACCTAATATTGCTGTGCCTGAAGCAAAACTTACACTTTGAACCTTCCCTTTCCCATACAATTATATTCTCTATTGTTATCACTGCTTTAGTTGGCCTAAGCATGATAAGCATTTGAAAGAGCTCTGACTGATAATGAGTAATGCATCCTCAAGACTCACCACAGTTTGGAATCACTCATTGAGAATGTATCCGAGTGCCTCTGGATGTTACCTTTATATTCCACAGCCTTTAAAAATTAAAAATTGCTTAAAGCAACGGTCACTGAGGATGCACTAAATAACAAAAACTGAGCATATTGTGTCTCACTTAATTCTTCCAGAGGTCTATGAATTTTTATCATCTTCATTTACTAACAAAGAACTACAGACAGATTAGATGATTTCATTATCATCATACACTGGTAATGCAGGAAAAAAATAAAACAAGACTAAGTTTGTCTCTAAGAACTGAGAGTATTTCATTCAATAATTTTGCTTCTCAGTTTTATATCAGTATTGTAAGAGGGGCAAACCACTATGTACAAATTTGAAGAGAAATTAGAGTAAATATCTTCCAAAAACAGTACATTAAGATACCACCTTTCATATTTATACATATATATGTACAGACACACATATATGTATATATAAATTGTACTGTGCTTTCTGAAACTTCCATCGACTCATTTTGAAAAGACAGGAATGATTTAACATAAAAACCATTGAGGTGTTCATTCAGTAATTCTCTGATGTGGTAGAAGACACTGATGAGGTAGAAAACTGAGGAGTTGGGGATAATTTATGAATCTTTTTCTACAGACATTCAGAACTCACTTTGTCTTAACAGACCAAGTACCCACAGGTAGCCCTGTAATTTCCAGATTAGTTAGGTTTTACACAGTTTGAATTTTTTTTTTCAATTTCTATCTGGCTTCTCAGGGTCAATCAATCTTTCAAGCTACAAGGGCAAACAGTCATCACAATCGAAGAAAAAAGCCTCTACCGGGTGTGAGTTTTAGCCGATCAAACTGGGAAGAAGGCGGGGAATTAATAAATGCTGTCTGCCTAAATAAATATTCCTAGAGCATGCACTGAGCACAGATCTCATTCAAATGCCTACAAAGAATGTGGAAGTTACAGTTTAAAAGCAGTATTACAATTTCTTTCCACCTAAACATTTAACTTCTCTCCACTTACTAAATCTTTCCTGAGAACATGGCTCTTAGGAAAAAAGAAAATAAGTAGTAGTAGTAGTAGTAGTAGTAGTAGTAGTAGTGGTAGTAGTAGTAGTAGTAGTGGTGGTGGTGGTAGTAGTAGTAGTAGTGGTAGTAGTAGTAGTGGTGGTGGTAGTAGTAGTAGTAGTAGTGGTGGTGGTGGTGGTGATTTTTCTTTACGATTCTGTCAAAGACAGTTTTTTTTTAAAATTTCACAATCAAATGTAGTGATATATTTTTGGTACAGTAAAGTAGGAGAAAGCAGGTCTCGGGAAAATCAGTTTGTTTGTTTTTTTTTTAGAATTTTCAAATGTTTGAATTCATAAATCTGTTTGAGTGTACATGGTCCTGTGTCAGGATCAACTTAAACAGACATAGAAACTCGCAGAGAAGCCATATGATTTAAATCTAAGGGACATGTCTATTTTATTTTTAAAGAACTAAGTGATTTTCCAGGAACAGAGTATCTTCTCCAGAAAAGTGAATTTCCTATGAATATGCATTCTCTGCTTTTATTTTTACTGTTAATTTCTCTTACAGCAATTGTTACACTAGGCCAGATTCAATAAGTCTTACTTAAAATTTAAGTGAGTCTTAAGTCTTCATGAACTAATCTTTACATCATGGAATTCTAGGAAGAACACTGTTTAATTCATCATGGTATGTATATAGCAGATACCATATAGCACCATGGTTGGTATGAGTGTGTATGAAAACCACTACCCTCTGCAATGGTGAATTGGCCCTTCCTTTAAAGGAAAGGAACAAACTTGTTCTTGTTTTAAAATAGAATGCTGCTAATGATACTAAAGAAAACAGAAAACAGATTTACTCTAATGGTTTACTCTTGGTATCTACTGTGAAAAAATGCTTGCAAATCCTTGCTTTAGATTTTAAAATGTCCAACAGAGTACCAAACTTTTATAACATTGTGAAGCAGCGTTACATTTCTCACCAATGTCATTTCATTTCTGCACCATCTCTTTCTATATCCCCTATCGCTACTCCTTACTTGTTCTAATACATGAGGTTCATTTCCAAAAGGTGTTCAGGATTAGCATGTTTTCTAAAAAATTAACCTGATGTTCAGTTCATGTTTCTTCAGCCCCAGTTAGAGATTCCTCATAGAGCAAAAATGTTGAGGTTAAATTGGGTCCAAATCTTACTGTTTAGTAGCATTTTGAATGGGAATGAAGGCCAGCAGCTGGAAGGCTCTTATAACTGCATGATGAAGAAGTTTTGCTGGGTAGTCTTCAACCCCAACTAAGTTATTTTCCATCAATATACTTCCTCACAAAGAATCCACAAAAAAGTGAAAAAGTATCTCAATAATTTAATACCTTGATTGAAAGTGTCATCTTTCAGTCTTGTGTATATATTGTGTTTAATCGTAAAAATGGTAAGGTCACAGGAATGTCATGTACAGTGACAAGATTAATGAAGGGAAATATTTTAAATGAAAGGATGTTTCTAGAGCTTCCATTGCACAAAGCAGGAACCAAGAAAAAGCCTAAGTGGATCTTATGATCATAGAGCTTAATTGTCTTTCCTACTGAGATTCTTCTGATTTGGTTGAACTAAAGATTAAATGATCCAAGATATAGCTAGGCAGCATAGAAAATATAATAGACAAGACACACTAAAAAGTAATTATGCTTCATTAAAACCAATGAACATGTTTAATGCTTTACTGAGTTTCAAGCAAAAAAAAAAAATGATAATAAGTTTGGGAAGGATTTTTAGGATTTTATACCTGAACCAACTTGAACAACTGGAAACCATGAGTCACTGTCAAGTGAAAGTTGAATCTGAGATCCCCATAACATTAATAGCTTTAATGAAAAGTGCACTAGAAAAATAAATCACCTAATAATAAAGGGGGGATATAAAACTTGTCCACTTCTAATATGGCTCTATATTGAAAAAGAAAACAATAATATAAATGATAAAAAATTAATTTTAACATTTCTACTGAAAGTTCAACAAGAAGTTTCAGGCCTGGAAACCATTCAGGCCTGGAACTCAATTTTATATTTACTCTATTCGGAAAAAAATCCAAAATGTGAAAATAAAATAATCCTAAACTGGGTCACAGGAAGAGAGATGGATATAGTCAGGGATTTTACACCAAAGCTGGTTCTCTCCCTTAGGATGACAATTGAAGGAAAATTTCCCCTGTGCTACCTTTGCCCCCTGTGCACATGCAGGCCCTGAAAAATTAAAATCTAAACTCCAAAACTAGAGCCACAGTGCCACCTACTGAAAAAATAGCAAATTTCAAAATATGTAAAATCCTGCTGCAAAATAGATGGAAAAGGTAAGTCTTCAGAGACTGAATTACTGACAGAAATAGGAAGTCTATTGGAAAGGACTTAAACTAAGTATTATGAAGAAAATCAGCAATATATATCAAATGCAATATAACAGAAAAAAAAAACAGAACAAAAATTTGAGCACATCAAAAGGTAAAGAGAGAGAAAATGTAACAGATAGACTAAGTAAACAATATCTGCTAACTTCCCAAACCTCATAAAAGAAATAAACATATAAGTCCAGGAGGATCACAGAACACCCAATTTCTGAATTCAAAAGATAGCTTCCAAGACAAATAATAAATAAATTACAAATATCAGTGATTAAGAAAAAATATTAAAGTCCTCCAAGTTGGTGGAATAGTAAAAGGTGGTTAGTAAAAAACAAAAGGCAACCAGATAGGCTATTGACATATATTTCAACAAAACCTTTATAGACTAGGAGAGTGTGGAATGATATATACTCAATTATAAAAAATAAAATCACCAGTCCAGAATACTCTACCCTGCTAAAATATCATTTAAGAATGATAGATAAAGGTTTTCCCAGAAAAAGTAAAAGTCAATAGAGTTTGCCACCACCTACCTGCCCTATAATAAATGTCAAGAAATATTATTTTACACAGAAACAATAAGTACAAAACCCTGAAAAAAATGTAAATCAATTATTAAAATTAATAACTCAGAATTAGCATTATCAAGTTAAAATGAGAAAATTATAAAACATTAAATGGGAGTAAAAAAAAGGACAAAAACTTTCATGTTAATTAATATAAGCACAATTTTATATAAAGAAAGGCTGATATAAGGTACATACTAACCACAAAACAAAAATATAGAATAGAAACACTTAGGTAAAATGGGGGGGGGACCCTGAAAGAATCACCAGGGGGAATCATGCAAAAATAAAGTCATACATATAAGAAAGGCATATCAGAAATATAAAACAGAACCAAGATAGAATGGCAACATTTAAGCCCTACATATCAATAATCAATAATTACCCTAAATGCAAATTTTCTAAACTCATAGATCAAAAGATACAGAGGGGAAAATAGATAAAAAGATTCATTTATATTATTCATACAAGAGGCACAGATCTAAAAATGAACATAGACTCAGTGAAAAACTGGTGTAAGGAATTTGAAGTAAAAAAAAAAAAACAGAGAAAAGGCAGAAATTGCTATTCTCATCTAATAAAATAGGCTTTCAGACAAAAATAGTAATGAGAGAAAAAGTTGGACAAGTTGTAGTGATCAAAGGAACAATTAACCAAGAAAAAATAACTTATTAACCTATATGTCCTGAACACAGATGTACTTAAATATATAAAGCAGTTAATAATAGACCTAATAATTGAAGACATTGATAACAACACAATAATAGAGGATCTCAAGCTACCCTTACATCAATGAATAGATCATTCTAAAAGAAAAAAAATTAATAATAATGGTTTTAAGTGAATCAATTGATCAGATTGACTTTATAGATATTTACAGAAATTTCCATTCAAAAAGAAATGAACAAACATTCTCAAATTCACAAAAAACTTCTCAAGAATAGATCATATCTTGGGACAAATAACAAATCTCAGTAAATACATGAACATTCAAATCATTTCAAGCATTTTCTGACTGTGACAGTATGTAGTAAGATATCAACCACAAAAAGAAAACTGGAATGACTTCAAACACGTGGAGACACAACACATAACAACATACATACTGAAAACTATATGACATAATAAAAGTCACAAAGAAATGAAGAGATATTCCAAGTTCATAGGTTGGAAGAATATTGTTAAATGGTTATATCACATAATGAAATTTATAGATTCGATGTGAACCCATTCAAAATCCGATAGTATTTTTCAAGGAAATAGAACAATTCTAAAATTTATGTGGAATGACAAAAGATTGTAATGTGCAATGTGTCACTGAGAAAAAAGAAAAATGTTTCTTCCTCTGTCTTCAAACTATACTATAAAGTGATAATATTCAAAACAGTATGGCACTGAAACAAAAAATACATACATACCAATGTAATAAAATTGAAGGCCCAGAAATAAACATTTACATTTATGAATAGTTACTATACAACAAAGGAGGCAAGTCAATACAAAGGAGAAAGGAAATAGATGGTGCTGGGAAACTGACAACTACATGGGGAAAAGAAACTAGATCATTATTTTATATCACACAAATGTTAACTTAAAATGGATTAAAGACTTAGGTATAAGCCTTGAAAGTGGTAAATACATAGAAGAAAATATAAGTCATAAACTGATGGACACTGACACAGAAATATATTTCAGACAACTCCAACAGCAAAGGAAACAAAAATAAAAATTAATAAAGCTCAAAATCTTTTTAGATATATATACTGAAAGAAGTCACCACAAAAACAAAGGCAAAGTACTGACTAGGAGAAAATATTTGCTTATCATGTATCTAACAAGACGTTAAGATCCAAAAAACACAAAGAAATCATACAACTCAACAACAAAAAGGAATGAATGCAAAAAAGAAAAAAAGCCAGAAGATTTGAATAGACATTTCCCAAAAGAGATAAACAAAATATCAACGGGCACATGAAAAAATGTTCAACTTTACCTAACATTTGGGAAATGCAAATTAAAAGTACAATGAGATACCACCTTACAGACTTAAAACAAAAATATGTTGACAAAGGCGTGGCACAAAGGAAAACCTCATTATCAATTGATATAACTGTACACTGGTGCAGTCTATATGAAAAATTGTATTGGGATTCTTTACAAAGCTAAAACCAAAAGTACTTTATGACACAGCAAAGTCACTCCTATTTTTCTGAAGAATGTGAAAACACAATTTCTAAAAGACACATACTCCCCTATCATAGCAGCAGTTTTCACAATACTCAAATATATGGGAAAAACCTACGTGCCCAACAATGGGCATAAATGGATAAAGAAGTCAAGGTATATATAATCAGTGACATACTATTCAGCTATTAAGAAGACAACATCTTGCCCTTTGCAACAACATGAATGGAACATGTGGTGATTATGCTATGCAAAACAAGTCAGAAAGTGAGACAGTTACCAGAGGTTTTCTGTTATATATTCTGTTGAAATATTAACAACCAAAACAAATGAACTAACAAATCATGAGAAAAGTATTTTTGACTTTGAAAAAGGTGGTGGTTACAAAAGCCACTTTGGTGCGAGTTTGATCCTTGGCCAAGGAGACCCACATGGCACGGCAGATCTCTCCTGTCTCCCCGCTGCACCCCTCAGCAGTGTATTTCAGTCCATCTGCCTGTTTGGCTCCCCACTCTGTCTCTGGTGAATCCTCTCACTGCCTACCCCTGTGCCTTTGACCTGTACCCCCCAGCCCTTGTATGCATAAATAAAATCCTTAAAAATAATAATAATAAAAATTAAAAAAAAAAAGAAGGAAGTCAAGTCTGGTAGAAAGTAGAAATTTCTAAAATAAAGGAAGGAATGAGGAACCCACAATTTAGTAACTCCATTGATTTATAAAAACAGTACTGTCTACATAAAATAATAATTATTAATAGGAGAATGAAATAGAAAATAATACAGAATTCAATCTAGAAGTCAGATTCTATTGATTGACTCATTCTATTACTGTTTTGGAAAGTAAAATTGACATACAAACTTGGTTTCTGGACATACTTTATGTTCTAGAAATCAGATATGGTTCATGAAAATGGAAAACTTTAGTAAGACAGGATTTATTTTCCTTCTTTGTCTCCTTTTACTGGCAAACAAAGTCATGGGTACATGAAGAATTCCCTGTCACTATTTTTCAGGCACTTCCTCCTGCCCTTTGGGAACTGTCATGTGGCACTGGGGCCACAGCTGTCACTGGACTCTAGCCTGGCCTCAGCAGTAAGAGCTTCCTATTAATCAGCTCAGAATTGCTTGGGGAATCATCATAAAAGTCACTAAGGAGAATTCACTTTAAATGTGTAACAGTTTTATAAGCTATTCATTTCTGGTATTAAACCCATTCCTGCTTAAAATGCCTCCAGTTATTAATGTTTTCTACACTGTACTGTAATTGAGTGAGAAAGAACATAATTACAGGAAAAGTTGAACAGGTAAAACTAAAGAGACAGAAACAAATACAACCATAGAAGTAACCCCAAAACATAAAGGGTGTACATTTGCCAATTTATGTAACATGACCTAATCAGATAAAAAGGAAGATTGGCCCAGTATGCTCTTCACATGATCATACCTAGGCTTAGAGAAAAAAACTGGAAAAACATAGACCAGGTACAACTAGGGCAAAACCAAATTAGTTGTATTGATAACACACAACACAGATTTAAGCATAAGATGATATTATAGTTAAAAAGGATCACTTTAACATGAAAAATAATTCATCAAGAAGACATAAAAATTTCATTCTTGCTGGAAGCAATAAATATACTGTTATGATAAATAAAATTAAAATTCACTCTTCCAATAGGGGGGGAAAAAAGGCCACTACTATAGTAGGAGATTTCAATCTTCTTACAATGGGTGATAAATTAGTAAATAGACTAAGGATTTGAGCAAATAAAAAATTAAGTTTAAGATTTCAATTGAAGTAAACATTTCAAATTCATTCATCAGAAAATAATTAGTTTCCATAATTTCTTTGTTAATTTATTTTACTCTGGCTTCTTAGTTATAAATGCCAATTCCCAACCTGGTCACATATAGGTGGGTATCTTTTATACCAGAAATCTTGGTCCTAGTTCTTGCATATTATGGGAACAACAGACTAAAGCACTGAACACCCAGGTGAATATTACTTACTTATTTATTTTAATAAATCTCACTGGAAGGCATGGGATAAAACCACAAACCTGCAATTTTGCCTAAGGTAAGTGATCTCACAGCTTTGAACTCGACTTCTGGGGAGAAATTATAACTGAGTCGGAGTTGCTGGTCCACCTGCAGGAAAACAGAAAACAAAGGTGCATCAGCAGAGGTCGGCACAAAGTGGGCATAAAACACTCCCATCTGGAAATAGCTTGAAAACACAGAAGAGACTGCTCTCTGGGATTTTCTCTCTGGAGAGATGAGAAATGTGTGGATTATTCTCCCACAATGCACATAAAATACCCCTTTTTTTCTTCCAGGTGAAATAAAGGCTTTCACACAACTCTTCTCCATGGGAAATCTGTACAGCTTTTGACAAGTATTTATCTCCCCACTGAGATTTTCACACCAAATTTTTCACTGCAAACAAACAGATGAAGACTTCTTAGGAACTGCTGTGCAGGATTACCTTAAATGAAAAGCAAGCATTCCCATCTTTATAGACTTGCCCCGCATCTTCCCTTGTAACCTTTGCTTCTATAACTATCCTGGGTATATTCAGGAGCAGATCATGTCACATCAACAGTGATGACCCCACCTTTCGGGCTTGAAAACAAATCACCCCGGGACTCTTCTGGGCTATATGTCTTTTAGGGAACCTTTCCCACCTCACTCATCACTAAGTCCTGTTCCTTCCCCTTCTCCCCAATCCAAGACAGGATTCCCCATCCCCCTGTACCTTTTTCTCAGTTTAGTCAAATCGTATCAGTTTCTTAAGGTTTTATCTGAATATTCTTATGATGTTACTCTTGGAAAATATTCTCCTTATCTCATAACTCCCACAACAAGTCAAGAATAAGACCCCTTCAGGTGAATGCTGAACACAGGCTATCTGGGGCAAATGATCTGGGAGTAATAACCAATTCTGCCAACTCCTACTGTTGGGACTTTCCTCTATACCCACATGTTCTCGTATCCGTCCTCCTCCTGGAATCTCTGGCTTCACCAGTGGCAGTGATTTTGACTGTGAGAAAAGTCACTGACTCTGTCTTTCAGGATGAGATTAAATACCTTCATACTATTTCATTTATGATTTCAGACATATCATCATATTTGTTATTTATTAAATACATGGAAGTTATGAGGCGCCATGCTAAAGTCTTTTCACAACGTATACCTTCTTAGACTACTATGAAATAGGCATCATTATCCCTCCATTACAGACCTGGGAATTGATGTCACAGAAATCAATAACTTGGCTAAGGCCACACAATGCAGAGCCCCTTGCCATGCACCCACCTATCATGTGATATGGGGTTTATTTTTCCATACTCTCTAGATTTTTGAGAACTTTGAGAGCCATTGTGTTTCTCTGAATTTCTACAGAAATCATTCAATAAATATTTCAATATCTACTACATACCAAACACTGTTACTTGTACGCCCAGGGTCTACTCCCTGAAGGAAGCATTCTTTGAGCCTTCTTTGGTTAGATTAACTGATCTCCTTTCTGCTCTCATAGTCTCCTTTTTTCTACCTGTAAGCACACATCTACAATACTACATTATCATCTGCTTTCACCCCTGTCTTTCTCGCTCCCTCTCCACATACACACACTAAACTATATTCTCTTTGAAAACACAGACTACATCTCATCCATATGTGTTTTTGTTGGGTCTAGTACAGCAGCTGACAGAGTAAATTCTAACACAGGTTTCCTGTGTGAATAAATAAGCAACCTCTACTGATTCCTGTTCTACTTGGTGGGCTATGAATACAGAGTGTATCATGCCAACAGTATGCCTCTGGCCACCCTGGTGGCCCTCACACATTTAGTCCAACATGGAGTTTTTGGTCTCCATGCTGCTCATCTACAGTCTGTTAAATGTTCATAGATTTAGTCTTTATCCTGAAGGAATTTTCTTTCTGCTATACTGAAAAGTCCTCACTTGCCTTTCCTACTCTCTGGAAATGCTTCTTTTAGCAGGGGACAAGGGCCTCATGCTTTGTTGCCCAGGTTGGAGAGGGCACCAAAGTGAATATGAATTTCCTGCTGAGTGAAAGTAGTGAAAGGATTTTTAGAATTAATGACTGAGTCGAGATTACCTTAGCTTGGGTCCCTCATGTCTTTCTCAGGCTCCACAAAGTCAATTTTCTAGGAAAATGGTTTCCTGAACTTTGACAGGCCTATGGTCTGACATCACACATTGGAAGAGCTGATTCAATTACATGAATCAAGCATGTCCTATTGTTCTTCCTTGTGGGAGCTACCTGATCCTTAGCTAATTAACCAGATGACTTAGGAAAGAGAGAAGGAAAGGACTGAAAGAAAACTAAATGGGCCTTTAAGGAAATGAGTAAATGTGGTTTTAAAGAGGAAGGGTCAATGCTCAAAGGAGACTGGTGGCTATTATCGGGCTTGAATTTCTGTGGGTGGGGGTATCTGTTCACTGACCTGGAGTGAGGCTCCTGCAAAGCTTCTGTTTCAGGAGTTGGGGTACCAGTTTGAAAATGTTCACATATGTATAAAGCAAAATTAAAGTGATAGGTAGGTAACACAAATACTTATTTTTAGAACTTTAATGTTTATGACTTGGGCTAGGCTATCATTGAAGTATCCCGTGATAAATGCATTATTTTGTTAGACTTTCCTTTTTTATAATTAATATTTTAATTACAATTGTGAGATGGCAAGGGGTGAAGCACCACAGTCGTTTAGTGTATCTACAGGGCATCTTCTGGGCAAGAGAAGCTTTGAGGATGACAGAATCTAGAATTTAGAATTCCCAGTGGTCTTGTCAAGTCATTAGCTTTTATGGAAAACAAAGGAAATGGAACAAAGCTTTTTGGTGCCAAGTTTCTTGCTTGGTCCTTCAGCTATGTTCTTTAATATGTAATCTTTAAAAGAACTGGCTGAACTCAGTTGCATTTGCACCCCTCCCCCACAACATACTTTTTATAGATCAGAGATTAAAGCTCAGGGATGTTAGTAGCTGGTCTAAGATCACACAGCATAAGTGGTGGCATCAGGCAATTCCCACACAAGAATCTCACTCTAGGGTTCCCTCTTTAGATTTCAGAATCTTCTTCTCTCAAAGGAAGTAATTAACTAAGTAGGTGTCATTCACAACTTGTTCTGAGGGAATTTTTATGAACTGTCTGTTTTAAGTCATCAATACATTTTTAAATTGGGGCACTGAAATTTACTGCTATCATCAATATATTTAGGAAACACCTGTGCCTTAAAAAATACTAGTTGAATTACAATTTTCAAATCAACACCTGGAGTTTATGCTCCTGGCTACAGGCCCAGTTACCAAGGCTTTCTTCCTAGAATCACAAAGTACAGAGAGGAAAAGGAACAGCAGCTCAAGGCTTGTGATTTAGGGGGGATCTGTAGGTTCTGGAGACCTGCTTTCCCTCTCCAGTAGTTTCTGAATAATACCTACGGACCCACAGAGCCTAGACGTGGAACTGGGGATGTGAGAGAAGTCTATTCTGATTTCACTAAACAGCTTGCTCTAAATAGGGAGAAAGGAGACAAGGTCTAGATAGGGTCATGGGGTTGGAGTGTCAGGGAGGAAAGTATGGTTCTGAGTCACTAGACTGATTTAAAATTAAAAATAATAATAAAACAAGTCTGCCACCTGTTCTTTCTTCTTCACTTCTTTAAAAAGAATATGCACTTAATTAACATATGCTTGTCATTGGCTATTAATAAAATTTGTGGAAATATTTTAGATGGAGAAGAGAAAGAATACTCTGTTGTTATCCAATAGAGACAGGAAATATAAAGAAGAAAAAGGAGTCATATATACAAATGTACAACAGAACATGGCTCGGGGTCACACTGTGACCTCAGTCAGTATGTTTAAAAAAATCATCATTCCTCTTCCTTCCAGCCTCTGATCCATCCTCACCCCAAATTTGTTACAAAGGCTTTCGCCCTTATATCAAGAGAAGATGCTAAAGACATTGTTTGTGCCATATATTTGCAACTATTCCTAAACTTCAGCAAATCACCAAAATTAGTCGTGGCTTCTTCCACATACCCCAAAGTCATGGAATAGCATGAAGGCTAGAGGCACAGTGGAATTACAGAGGGAAGAGTACTAGATCAGAGAAGGAGTGGAGGGGAGGGGTTTGGCAGAGGTGCCAAAACATGGGAGTCCTCTTATAGACTGCAAAGTATTTTACCTTAAGGGAACCCATTGAGGGGTTTGGACAGGAGGAGACCATGAGTTCACCAATTTTTAACAGGGTCAGTAGGCTATTATACTGAGACTAGTCTGTAGGGGAGAAAGTTAAGAAGCAGCTGTCTTTCAATGAACAGTCAAGGAGAGGAAAGGGTGGCTTGGGCAGGTCATTGCTTATGAGAGAGAAATGACACTAAGGTTTAGCTTTGAAGATTCTTAATAGATATTCAAATAAATATGCCAAGCAGGTAGTTGGATATATAGATCTGTAATTCATGGAAAAGATTAGAAGTAGACATACATCAGAACTGATTCACCACATTTTTCCTACTTCCAGGTGTTAAGCACTGACACCCAGATGATACCAGTGCTGTCCTCCTCCATGCTCCCAAATCACCT
The DNA here is from genome assembly GCA_019455555.1 of Galemys pyrenaicus. Classification (NCBI taxonomy): domain Eukaryota; kingdom Metazoa; phylum Chordata; class Mammalia; order Eulipotyphla; family Talpidae; genus Galemys; species Galemys pyrenaicus. Next base: position 935,645 of record JAGFMF010011774.1, on the reverse strand, counting down.
GTGCACATCTCCACCTTTGCCCTCGTCAGTACCTGTGATTCTCGCATTGCCTGTGGTTTTACTCACACTCTATTTCAGGTGTTATCAAACCTGAATGGAAAGAAGCATCACATACTACCCCCCACTTCCCTGCAAGAAAGATTCTGATTAAGTTGATCTGATGTGGGACCTGAGATTTCATTTCTAACAAGTCCCAAGTAACATTTCTATGAAGGGAAGAACACACTCCAAGAACCACTGTTCTCATTCTTTCAAGCCTGGGGTCAAATGTTCTTCACATCTGCTCTTCAGCAGAACTTGTCTCCACAGTTGGGTCAGGGTAAAACTGCAGAAAAGATTTAGCAATAAGCCAAAGCACATTCGTCTGAAGAAGAGAAATAGGTACCTGAATGCTAAGCTCTCTTCCCTCTCGGTTAATCTTTAAGTGGTACATCCTTCTGTTCGCAAAGTTTTCTCCATTGATGGTGAATACATGGATTTCTCCCTTGCTCAGATGATAACGAACTTGTAAGCTTCCTTGAAATAAAAAAAATGTTAGAAATTAGAATTAAAAACGGGACCCCATAACGGGCAAAATTATTATATTGTCTTTATAGTAGGTCATTATTATTTTCTAAAGACAAACGTTTCAATCTTTCCATCATTTACATTTTTAAAAGCTATTAGATACTGTTACTATAGCATCTAAATCTGTCAAGAAAATAATGCAACATGTATGTTTGTGTGTTCATATGATCAGAAACTAAAATACCAGTTTGAAAAATTAAAACACACATACATGAAATTGGGTTGTGAAAATATTAATAAGATTGAAATAAGCCCTTTTCCAGTCTTTATTCAATAACTACTACTCCCTATAATTCTTTTTCCTAATCCCCTTTATGGAATTGCTGAATATGCAATGTAAAATAAGGTCACAAAACAATCTCTGTCACATTGGGAGAAAATAACTTGGGTCTATGAAGCTATTGCCTCCAGTGTTACTCAACAGCAGAGATTGACTACAGTTAATCCTGTCTTTTCTCGTTCATTCTCTGCTTTTGGTGTTGACTATCACTGATGTAATAAAAGTAAATTAATTTGGTTATTATGTTAATTCCAGCACTATTTATAATAAAAAATTTATAGAAACAAGCCAAGAGCTCTAGGAAAGTTGAGTGCATTAGGGATATGTAGATATACAAATATACCACATGGAATACTACTCAATTATTACAAAAAATTCAAAATCTTGCCATTTGCAGAAACATGGATAAACTGGAGGGGTAACATGCCAAGGGAAATGAGTCAGAAGGAGGAAGGAAAATATCAGATAGCTTCACTCATTTATAAAATTTAGAAAAACAAAATAAATGGTCAGATAAACTTGAACCAACAATAAACCCTAGAAATCTGTTTGTAAAATAGAGGCTAGAGGAATGGGAAGAGTAGGTGGAGACTGAAATATGAAGGGAACCCTATGGACTATGTTGGAAGACTTTGGGTGCCTTGCTGGTGGTTGTAGTGTGGTAATAACACTGAAGAAGTGTGAACCTATACCTCTGAATCATATATTGTGTTGTAAACCAGTGCTAGGACCATAAAAGTATATATTCACTTTAAAACTGACAGAATATCATTAGCAGTAACATATTTGGACTGACGGTCGTTGGGCAGGTATAGTGACGTGTACAGGCACAGAGGCCAAGTGGACCCTGACTCATCTGTGGTGGGAGAAGTTCCATCTTGCACACTAGTGGATTGTTGGCCACCTGGTATTCCAGACTCCTAATTCTAAGAATCTGGTTGTTAAAAGAGTAAATTCAACATAATAAATCATATCAGCATATGATAGTTATATATGAAGCATGGTAACACATGGCACATTCCTTTAGGATGTTTGGATTCTTACATATCATACAGTTTGGGTAATTCAATATGTATTCCTACATGTTGCCATTTTAGAAAGTATTGCCATTTTGAACATCCTTGGTAAGACCTGCCTCACAACCATTCATCCCAGATGTAAATAAATTTCTCAGGGACTCTCTAAGTTAAAATATTCTAAGCTTTCACCACATCCTGTTTATGTCTAAAACACCTTAGCCAGTTCTAGAGTCATCCAAATGTTTATCTCACCTTCTTAGGGATTCTGAGTCAATCAATGCCTCTCAGAGTACTTCAACATGATTATCTGGAACCTCTCACTAACTCGTTTTCACATAACATATAGGAAGAAAAAACTCAATCCCAAATAAACTTGACACCAATGAGGACAGACTTTCAGTCTTCTGTGAGCTATTGAGGTGAGACAGAGAAAGGTGTGTAGTCAGGGGCGGAGGTTCACTGTTCACTATGCCCCCAGCTTCTCTTCTGCAGCTTGGTCAGAGAGCTGAGAGTCAGTTCTCAACTTCTCATGTAGAACTTCTGGGTCAGCAGACTACTGCCAGCTTCGGGAGGCCACTGTCATGTGCACTAGTCTCATCAGAACTCTTGGACCCAGAACTGCTCCCTGACCTCAGGTCTTCTCCTAGCTCCTCTGGGTGCTTCATCTCAGTGCTTCCATTTCCTCCTAGAGTTTCCTATTCCTATCCTCTCCTAAGTCTTTAACATAATGGTAAATACCACAAGTCTATAATCCCACAGATGTGAACTGTCTATGACAATGTGCTATCTATAAATGTAATAAACCAAAACCTGAACTGTCCTGGCTAGGAGTTCACTACAAATTATCTAAGACTACATTGTGTTCTCTTCTATTGATCCTTATTTTTCTGTTCATATACACTAATGTTGCTACATTATAAAGAACACAGTCTTTGTGTCTATGTAGACTGGAATGGTTACCATGTGAACATTAGAAATGAATTTAGTTGGAGCCCCATTTATATCATCTGCCAAATCATCTGGGGGACCTCCCTGGTGGCACAATGTTTTAAGTAGCAGCACTATGAAGCAATTCACATTCACCATGGCACTGGTTCGATCCCCAGCCAGGGAGGTGACCCACATGACACAGCAGACCTCTTGTCTCGCCTGCTGCTCTCTCAGCAGTGTATTTCAGTATTTCTACCTGTTCTGCTCCCCACTCTGTCTCTGGTGAATCCTCTCACCCCCCTACACCTCTGGCCTATACCCCATATCTTGTTTGCATAAATTTTTAATAAAAAATTATTTTTCTAGAACTAGCAAATCTATAATGACATGACCTTCAGTCACTAACAAACACCCAGTGAAGCCTTAACAGATACTGTTAATGCTGGAAGAACTCCAGATGTATACAATCTCATTTTTTGTGTCCAAAACTTTGGCTAAAATCCATGTCATTATTGATAGAATTAAAAAAAGTTACTTGAAAGAAGTAGAGGTAGAATTTAGAATTATGAACAAAGCATTTTAACACATTTATAAGAAATCTATCCCATTAAACTTCCTTGTTGCTTTGTGGACAAAGTTATCATCACTTTCCTAATATCATGCTTGAGTTCCTGCTTATGACACCATTTTCTAGAAAACTAATTTTTTCCTTCCTCCATTTTATAGGTGAAGAAACAGAGGTACTGAAAGATGAATAACTTCATCATGTATTTTATGTGATGGCATCAAATTTAGAAACTAAATGTAGCGAGCTCCATAATGCATGGTTTTCTCATGGATCACAACTACCCCAGCCCAGAATTCTCTCGCTCTCCAACTTTTCTCATTAAGTTTATTTCTATTCGTCCTCTAAAATCTCATGTAAGGATTCTTCTTCTCAGAAGGCTTCTTGGGCTTCTCCAGAGTGCCCTCTTCTGCTCCTTATATGCCATGCTGGCCTCTATCCTAACATAAACTGTCTATTCACTTGCTTGTCTTTTACACACATCTGTAAACCCCCTGGGCTATTCATCTTAGATTCTCTGGGCTTGGTCTGTGACAAATACTCGGAAATTTGAAGGGGAGAAAGAAAATGCCAAAAAATTCAGTGGGTCTTAGAAAATTTTCTCATCTCAAGCAATAAATTCTCTGAAACAGTTCACATACAAGTGATAAGCATTCTCATTAAGTTCAGGCACCATTTAATTGTTCTTAGACACTGCCTCACCCTGGTGTTTATGTCTCTGGAGTTTAGAGAACACTTATATGGAAAGTCCTTAGTTTGCAAGTCAAAGAAACTGGATAATTCCCGCAGATGCCATCAAGAATTGAATGGTGACTTCACTGGTTTACCTTCCTTCCCACCTGCATCTGAGGTCACGATGCCACAAGATTCATTCAAGTTCAGACCCCTACCAACCGCCTTGAACATTTTGCCTTCTGTTAATATTTAAAGTTCTCTTTCTCCTTTATTCTGGATTGGACTTTTCCAGTATTTTCAAGTTGTTTTTAAATGAGAACCCTTATTTAAGTGAAATCTATACTGAAAACCATACAGGGCATAAAAATATGTGGAGTTGCTTTAACTGAAGTAGGAATGGGAGTCTCTTTCTGGGCTGTACTGTCACTTCCCTCTCTTATTGGACCCACCCTCACCCCACAACCTCAGACCGGATGACAGATTGCCCTGGTCTCTCAGGAGCATAATGGAAACACTTGTCTCTTCAAAGAGACAACTCAACCTACCAGAATTTGGTCACATCCTCATTTAACAGATTTTTGTATCTTGTCTTTATATAGCTTATCTGAACCCCACGAGCCACACCCCATAAAGCAGGCCCTCACTGTGGGTTTGACACCTGGGATGTCATGCTCCAAAAGGCCAGAGTACAGATTTGACAAGCTTAAAATTGAATTTGGTGAATTTTTGAGTTGTTCATTGCTAGACTTTGTACACATTTAAGTAGACACAGCTGGCTTTGGAAACAGAATGTTATGTTAAAAAGAATCTGCTCACCAGAGATGTTGAACCATCTTCCTCCCTCCCTTCCTCCCTCCCTCTCCCCACACCCCTCTCTTTCCTTTCTTTCTGTCCTCCTAAAGAAATTAATTGTCTCTAACTCTAGAGGCTAGAAATCTCAAAGCTCTAGGCTTGGTTTAACTCTTGTTTCTTCTTAGTTTTTGATGGATATGATACCTGCAATCCTATGCTCCTCGAATGGCAGGTGCACCGCTAATGTCCACATTTGTGGGCATGGCACTTCCCCTGTGTGCCTCCTTTGGACACATTTTCAAATCTACTGTAAAAATCAACAAAAGGTGCTCATATGTAACTTAGAAAGACATTATACTATTTATTTACTGCTTGACTATCACCCACTCATGGGGATGGGAAAAATATGTACTAAAATCTTAAAAATGAAAAATCTAAATAATATCCAGGTTAATATCTTGAGTTGAGGCTTAAGGTACAGTCTCACTCCTCAATGAGCCACTATGCTTTCCTTATCAGATCCCAAATAAATATACGTCTATCTCAGGACTTTAAACTTTGTTTTCTCTGTGTGGAACACTTCTCTGTATAGACACATGATTTCCTCATTCCTGAACTCCTTCAAATCTTTGCTCAAAATAACAATTTCAAGAACTGTTCTCTGGTGATCATGTTAAAAAATGCAAGATCACCACCTCTTTCATATACATTCCTGGTTCCTTTACTATGTTATTTTTTCCAGTAGAAATTAATATCTTATTGTATTATGCTTACTATTAACTTTATTATCTATTGCCTAATTGCTAGAATGTATGTTCCACAAGGGCAGAGATTTAATAAGAGTAAAGTCTAAAACAGAAAATATGAATATGATACCATGTTTAGGAAAATTATTGTTTCAGATATAGCAATATATTCTGTGTCACTACAGAAAATGTTGCTTATTTTGCCAGACACCATTGCAAATGACTATCACATAGTTGATCATTTCTTGATTTGTACATTTTTAATTTTTTTAGTAATTTTCATCTCCATTTGATTTTAAATTCCACAATAACAGATCTTTACCAGCATTTTTACCAGGATATTTCCAGTGTTAAGAAAATTGCCAATTATATACTGAAGAGTTCAGACAATATCAAAATTCAATGATGATTTTCTATAGAAGAACTTTGTATGATATTTGAAAAATATTTCCTTTTTCCGATTCAAACTTATACAAGTGAACATATATATAAAGGCTGATAATGATGATTTTAATAATTATCATTCTTAGAGCTATAAATGTTAGCTATTGCTATTGTCATAATCAATATCATTAAAATATCATTAGCTGTCCATTTTTTAAGGGATTGTGTTAATGCTGCTCTCAAATTTCATCATTTAGACTTCAAAATTATGACATAAACATTATTATTTCAAGCTAATTTCACATGTGGGGAAAATTTAGTGTTTTAATCTGTTTATATATTTAAATATCAGTCATTTTGCATAGATTCTTTCTCTAATCTGATTGAGTCTATATTTCCCTAAAGAGTAGCAGCTCTTTGTATCTCTTCCTCAGTACCCACCTAATAAAGGAAAAGCATTTCATAAAAGTCTTTTGGATGAAGACAGATGTCTGCATGCTAATCCCACTTAGTGAGACTTCACAGAGAAAACAATAAAAAAGAATTTGCAGTCATTCTGAAGCCCGACTTAGTTGTTCAGAACTTGTCCTCAAATCACTGTATATACAATAGAATCCTAAATTGAAAAAGATGTTTCCAAATTAAAAACAAATCTTAATTTTAAGCTTATTGGAAAAATACAGTTTATTATTCAAAAAATTGCAAATTCCTTGGAAGACAGTCACTTTATGCGGCAAAGTTAACATTAAGGCTGTTCTCCATGGTTTCTAACTTGAGCAAGGTGAGGACAGATTAGAAATGAAAGGAATCAGCTATCCTAAAGAAACATTCTCAGCTCTTTGAGAATTTCTCATGAGTCAGTAACTGCAGTGCGCTGAGCATTCCCAGATCCACTCAGCTATGATGGTTTTCTGGTGCTCAATTCATTGCTTATTCAAAAACAACCTTGAAAACTCTCAGAGGAAGTAATAAGCAGGTACCAAATCCTCTAGCCTATTCAGTGATGGGTTCTGGTTTACTTCATTCAGACCTATTCTAAGCATCTTAATAAGCAACAATTATCTTCTTCTATTTCAGTACTTCTGTTTACGTTTGCACAAAATATTCCACAACCTGTCTTACCTTTAACTTGAAAGTCATTTGCATAGAAAAAGAGGGCCATTACTGGGAATAAATGCAGACCAATTACCCTTCTTCTGTAGCACTCTTTCCAGATCTCGGTTTTTTTATTAACTGCATTGTGGCAAAATTTTTAACAAAAGGAAAACACATTGAATTATGAAATTAAGATTTCAATGTTTATTTTCCACTTGATATGTATGAATGAAACCAAATAAGTTCCCTTGCTTCAGGCTTGTCTTCTGAATTCTTTACAGCATGTATAAAAGGCACAGTCTAGAATATTACATTGGGGAGACTGTCTATGCTTTATTGCTTAGAGATTACATTCAGCTATTAAAGATCTGTTTTCCTTTCTTCTGAGACCCAATTAGAGTCCACTTACATTTAAAACTCTCTCTCCTCGTATTTGTATATGACTTATGGTATTTGAAGACATAGTCATTAGAACTCAGTATAGTAATTAGTATTTGAAGTATACAGAATGAGGCGGCTTTGTAAATTTTATGTTCACTTTTTATAATCCAATTGCTTTGAATATATATGTTTTTGATCATAGCACTTAAAACCTCACAGTATTTAGAACTAAGGATAGTTTTAGGTAAGTATATGTGTTTGAAGATTTCTTAAATTTTGATGACCACAGATACTGACAGTACAATGCAATGTACAGGATCACAGGTTGTGATTTGTCACCTGATTGGCTAACATGCCACAGAGAGCGACTACTTCTTTTTAACAAGGTGCACATGCTTATTTCCTCATATCTCCCAGTGTCCAGTGCAGAGATCAGCCAGAACAGAACCTCAATCAACATGTGGCAGACAGAAGATCTACCACTGTGACATGCCAGGGACAGCATTATGAAGCATGTCTTAGGCAAGAAAGACAAAGCTTTTTTTCCCAAGTAATGAGTGAGAAAATCAAAACAATCAGACTTAACACATAGTGAAGAAAAATTCTGGAAGAGCATATGCAGAAGGAGGAAAACTGGAAAATCAGGGAAGATTAACCTGATAACACTGAACTGAAATCCTGACGGACACAAAAACACCTAAAGGTATCGTTTGCAATAGCATGGTTGGAACTGGAGGGAGTTAAGCTAATGGAAATGTCAGAAGGAGAAAAACAAATATTCAACTTATTTTTTTGCTTTTTCTAAATATTATTTAAACTATTATTTCATAAATCTAAAAGCATACAGCAGGGGAGAGGTAGGACAAGAGGTCAAAACCGGAGAGGAAAGAGTACGAAGCATAGTAGAGATGAGTCACAATGTTATGCTGTTGGGAGAACTATGGGGGTGACACCAGAGGGGAGAAACCAAATACTGTCCAAAAGTGAACAAAAGTGTAAGAAAAAATAAAACCTGTAAATTGAATTGAATTTAATGAATAAGTAAATAAAATTTCAAGATGGGGAGGGCAAGAACAAAGGCTAAGGAAGCACAATAGACTATGGTAGTGGATTTGGGTGATGGTGGCTGAACTATGGTGATGGTACTTGATGTAAGGGATCGTGATATCACCACATAAATAAACAAACAAAATAAAATTAATGAAAGATAATTTCAAAAGCCTTGGGTGACAGCCCTAACACATTCTCGAACAATGTCACTTTAGGCAGTGCAGGCAGCAGTGATTTGACCCATAGCACAAATGCATCCATATATAGTGGTTGAGCCATACTCATAACATAATCAGGTCTGAAATTTATTCGAAGAGCCAATACCATTTGCACTACTTAATAGAAGTGGTCAATAAGTCACATTAAAAATGTCTTTTAAACATGGACAGTCTTTCTTATTTTAAATTGAATGTGAAAGGTGTCACCTGACCAGAATGGTACCTGCACTCATGGGTCTTTTCAATTCCCAGTGCCTGTGAGTCCCATGCAGGCTGCCAAGGGCAGAGACTGCAGAGCAGTTAGTGTTGGCTTCAGGAACTTCCACAAATGAAAATATAAATGATGGTCAATTAGAGACAATTTCCTAAGTCATTTTCTACAATCATTAACAAATAGTGTAACTAGCCCATGAATAACTTCCGGCACTTTACATGATGCTCAAGCATCAAGACTTAACCACTGCATCTCTTTAACAGGACAAAGATAATCCAGAAAATCAGATGAAGCGCTTACTGAATGGTGGGAGTCCTCCAAGTGCTACTATTGGAGTCTCGCCTTATTCTAAAATGAGGTGAATGGTCAGGATTTTATCCATCCTTAACCCTTTTTCTTTCTTATTACAACATTGGTCTTAGAACTGAAATGCTGACTTGCATCTGGAGGATATACTTAAGTAAGAAGATGAAAGTGAGGTTTATTAAATGCCTGAGATAGATTAAGCCTTCTGAGTTCTTATGAATTTATCTTTGCCATTTCACTCAGTGAGGGAATATGGTAGCCTTTGCGGATGCCATGATGCAAGCACACAGTCTGGTTCTGCTCCTCCCCAGGATCTGTCCCAAGACGCATCCCCCTGTCCTCAGGAACCAGACACTTCTCTGGGTAGGAGGCTCTGACATGGTAAAAAGTTACAGTAGTTATTTTCTCTTACAAGTGAGAGGAAAGTTCTGGGAAGTCGAAAATTCACCTAAAGTCTCAGGGGTCACCTGAGGTTTTTGAAGCCAAGGCCTCTATGATTCACTCTAACCCCCTCCATGGATTTGGAGTACGTGAGAAGCTGTACTTGGATTTTCTCCACTCAATCCTTTCTTACTAAACATGGGGTACTAAAGAATTGAAATAATAATAAGGAAAAACATCTACTCCCACAGCATAAAAACATATACTTTCCCTGATGTACTCATACACTCACTAAGATATGCCAAGTGCTCTCACATGCCCTCACATTTTGGTAAGTTTAGCTTTGCCAAATGTGGGAGCAGGCAAATTAACAAGATGGCAGAGTCACAGGTAAGTTTCATAATCCCATCAACTTGTAAGCATTCGTTTCCAGTAAAGGCCGCTGCACACGGACCTAGGTTCTGCACCCGGTTTCTGCACATGGACCTAGGTTCTGCAATAGGACTGCTCCCAACCTCAGCCAATCCTCAGCCACAGTGTGAACTACAGCACAAATCCAGACCAATTGCAGTGTGCTAAGAATCCCACACACAACTACTCTGTAAACCCTATAAAAATCTCCCTGCCTGTATGTTCGGGGCTCCTGGACCTGTCACCTAGCTGTTCCGTGAGTCTAGACTTAAGCTTGAAATAAAACTTCCCTCACGCTCTTGCTTCTGAATGAATCTCCTGGTGGTCTGTAAATTTGCAGCACTGGGCAGAACACCAAAATATATAACTATTTGATGGGAACTACTTATCTATGCCGTGAGGCAAAAGCCCATCATAGGGGAACTTTCCTGAAAAATCAGAGGCTCCATAGCTGGCCCTTGTTGAATTCCTTTTTGTTTTGACTGATTTTATAATTAAAATTTTTTAAGTTGCTAAAAACGTGCTTGCTGAAATATCATCCATGGGGGTGGTTGTATAATTGGCTATTTTACTAAACAAAGTAATCGGTCGCTATGCATTCTGATGACGTACTACTAATTGGCTAATTATAATACAAATTCTAGAAAATAAACACCATAAAACCAGGTAAAAATAGATAAAATTGGAATGTGGTTATCCTACAAATTTTAAAATTAGATATTAGGAAAATTTTCAGACTCAAACATTTACTATGGGCTACAAGCCTCGGGAACCTAAGCCTGACCTTCATGACTGCAGCGGCAGGAAGGGGCGCACCAGAGCAAGGTTCGGGATGGTTCTGGGAAGACGCGTCAAGGAAGGGAGTCTTGGAGCCCTCAGTGGCTTTTTGGCCAGGTACATGGCAGGCATGGGCGCATCTCACCTTCTCGGCTGCTTTCCACTGCTGCTGCTCATCAGTACTGTCGGTCCTGGCATCCTCTTGATGCCACCCATTTAAGGCCAAGTCCCAACTCAGGTGCGCCCACTTGCGCATGCGCACCCTGGAATGCTCGCAGCACAGCAGGTGTCCGTCATCACACCAGTGGTGGGAGGGTGGAAAGACTTGATAGTTCTCTGACCCTACAATAACTCAGGCCATTGTGAATGGTTTTGCATTTCTGCTTTGCCTTTGTGAAAAAGGTTCTGTATTCTTCAGGTGATAATAGTTGCATGAACCCTCCCTTCCCCTTTTTGCTTTTGTGTTAAAATTTAATCCAATACAAAATATTCCTTACATACATTATCGATCAAATCTAAAAGACAATGAAACTAATGATACCTATTGAAAGCCAAATGCAAGGGTATAGATTCAATTCAGGTGTTAATTTGGTGTCTCACAACCATCCCAGACCTGGTAGGAGGTTCATCATCGGTTCAAGCAGTTTCTTTGTCTTCACCACCTTCACACTATCCCTCACACTCCACCGCACCACACCACAACGCTGGTGTCCCCAGACGCTAGCTTTATACACCTCGTGTGTCAGCCCAGGTGCATCCACCTGCGCATGCCCACCCTGGAATGCTCGCAGCACCGCAGGTGTCCATCATCAGTGGTGGAAGGGTGGAAAGACCTCATCAACTTTTACCCTACATTTGGGTACCTTCCTCTTCCTGAAGGTCTGTAGTTCCTTAGAATGCTGACACCAGTTTGACCTTAAACTAATTATCAATCTTATACTCAGAGTGAAAATAGAACAATTAGTTGTGATTGCATAAAAGTAGTACACCTGCCATAATACAGATTAATCAATCATAATAATTCTAACACTAGTGGGAAAAAGCTGTCTTGATTTTGTAACTGCCTATGTCATCTATCCTGGCTGAAGGTCGCAAGACCCCAATCTGTTCTTGAAAGAAAAAAAATGTAGTTAACTTCCTCATTAATGCACGTGTTGATGTAATCCCACCCCTTTCTCCTAATGCATAAAAAAAAAAATCTGCTGAGATTTTGATAGGACGCATACCATACCCCAAGTTGAGTTTTGTATCCTGTAGGGTCAGAGAATGATCAGGTCTTTCTACCCTCCCACCACTGTGATGATGGACACCTGTGGTGCTGCGAGCATTCTAGGGAGGTCATGTGCAAGTGGGTGCACCTGAGTTGGGACACAGGCTTAAATGGGCAGTGTCATGAGGACGCCAGGACCGACCGACCGACAGAACCAAGAGAACCAACAGGACTGACAGTACTGACAAGCAGCAGCAGCAGCAGAGAGAGAGAAGAAGCAGCCTAGAGGGTGAGATGCGCTGGTCTCTCAGCCCCCCGGCACCCCTGCCTGCCATGTACCTGGCCACCTCTACTAATAAAAGCATGAAAAGCCACCGAGGGCTCCAAGACTCCTTTCCTTGACCCGTCTGCCCAGAACCATCCTGAACCTTGCTCCTGTGCCGCCCCTTCCTGCCGCTACAAACAGCAAGGAGCATCAATAAAATTTGCTGGGGGACTGGCGTATAAAAGCAAAGGAAAATGACTTGGGGACTCTAGGTCTAAGGATGATCAGAGGCTCTCCCCACAGCCCCCACTCTCATTCTTTGAGTTAGATAGACCATCTTCTAGTTCTTCTACCTGCCTTTCCTACTCTAAGAGAAACTCTGTAGACAGTCATCCCTTCTACCACATTCAATCCTACTCAGTCATTTCTGCCCACCCTTCATATCTCAGCACAAATGTCTCTCCCTTGCAGAGATCCACATATTCTCATGCCCCCCAGTTTTGATATGAGCTTTCATAGTACTCTGTGTTTTCTCACATGAAACATTTCAGTTTGTAATCACATTTCCAGTAGTATGATTATTTATTAATGCATGATGTTTCTAAAGGAATGTGAGCTCAGGGGAACAGAGACCCTGTCTAATTCACTCACCTATATCTTCAGTACTCATCAAAGGAATCTGACATATCTGCCATTGAATGAGCAACTGTATTGTCAGTCTTTATTATATCTCAAACAACTCATATTTATGGGTTTTGTATACAGTAATGGCTATTGCTTTGAGTCGGAGTAAGTCTCTCCTGCAATTAAAACCAAATGGGCTGCTGGTGACACACCTCTCTTCTGAGCAAATAAATATAATCATAGCACATGCTTCATGAAATTGTGAGGACTGAAGCTATATTAGACATTTCAAGACTATCTGGCACATAGCATTCACTTACGTCAACATTTACATAGTATTATAAAGATTATTTTGATTGGGCCTCCCTAGCAGTCTAGGGAGTCTTCAGTCTCAGTGCCACCACAACTGGGCCTGAGTTTGATACCCAGCCAAGGAGCTGACCACATAGTGCAGCAGACCTCTCCTGCCTCATCCGCTGCTCCCCTCAGCAGTGTATTTCAGTAGATTCTCCTACTCCTTCTCTTCACTTTGTCTCTAGTGAATCCTCTCACCCCTTGCACCTCTGGCCTACACCTCAGTTCTCTTATGCAAAAATAAATAAATCTTTAATAAAAAAAGATTATTCTGATTATTATTTAATCTCTCTGAAGCTGCATTTGCAGGAATTCCATGATGAAACAGGATAAAGAATGCATCATCATCATCATCGTCGTATTATTATTATTATTACTATCACTTTTTGGTTTGGATTTGATTCTCTGTATCATCATTTTGTTATTGTTAAAATGATGCTGCAAAAAAACCCTATTAATGCAGCACCATATTTAAGAGCTCCATTTACGCAACAGGGAATTGGAAAGAAGCAAGTGTGGCGCTGAACACTGAAACAGTCGCCTGGAGAGCTGGTCTCATTACCAATTGATATCAATTGAATGTGTACAATTTGCTAGGTAGGCAGCAGCCTAGAAGAATTTTGAAAAACCTAATCCTCATTTCAAGTTAAAATTTCTGCCTGGTGGAAGAGAAAATTTGGAATGGATGATTTCTTGGGAGAAACAGTTTATATGGAAATAAACTAGTGGTTCTTATTCATTTATTGCTTTGTAGACAAAACAGTGCCTAAAATATCCTATTTACTAGTTACTGATTCAATTGTAGTTGAGTTCTGTGCAAAATAAAAAAAAATGATGAAATAATTATTCCATCACTTTCATTGGGTAAGGAACTAAAATTACAAGGTGTGAAACAAATATGTTTCCCACTAAAATAATCTTTTATCTTATCCAAGCTTTCCAGAACTGTGTTATAGTCCTTTAAAATGTTCACCTTCCTCCCACAGCGCATATCTCTCCCTGCTTACATTTCATCTGGATAATTCCCTTCAGCAGGAAAAGAACTGTGTTATTTTAACTCAAGATGAGGTTTAGTTATTCAGGTACTTCAAAGTCCATGATTAAGTCAGGATTGTAAAATTCTTGCCCATGCTTTGCCTCCTCATTCTCCCCTCATCTTTATTATTGATTAAGGGACATTTCTGATGGCATAAATTGCTATCAAACTATCATTTTCCTATTAAAATCCACTTAGTGTTACCAATCTAGCATTTTAGATATAGTTACAAAAACATACTTTGGTAACATAGGACCTTCTAATCAATATTCCCTGACTCTCTCTTATAGAAGATGAGGGGGTTTACTCTTTTTTTTTCCCTAAATATTTATTTAGTTACACATACAAGAGCTGGGGTACAGGCCAGAGTCACGGGAGGTGAGAGGATTCACCAGATAGAGTGGGGAGCAGAACAGGTAGACTGACTGAAACACACTGCTGAGGGGAGCAGTGGGCGAGGCAGGAGAGGTCTGCTACGCCATGTGGATCCCCTCCCTGGCTGGCAGCAGGGATGGTGCCACAGCAGCACTGGTGCTGCAGTGGCTGAGGTTTGCTTCATAGCGCATTGCTTAACCCACTGAACCACCAGGAAGTTTACTCTTGCCTTTAGCTTGTGAAGGCTTCAATCTCTTAGAATGCCAGAGAGGTATCAACTTAAATCCTCGGAGATTTGTGTCTTAGACATCAATGGAATTATTTATTGTTTGCAATTCATATTTGCAAAGTGCTTTGAGCTCCCTGGGGATAGCTGGAACACAAACATCAGGAATGTGTATAATTAATAACTCTTCAGTGGAGATCACGGTCTCTTGGAGTAAAAATGTACTTAGACATTGACACACAAAACAGTTAGTTAAACAATTTGAAAACAACCCAAGGCAGGTTCCCCTGGAAGGAGAGAGAATTCATCTGGAGAAGGCTGAAGAACAGAAAAGGAAGCTGTCACAGTCACAGCACAATTCAGTCATCTCTCATCCTAAGAGACCACAGGCCCGTGCTCCACAGGAAATGACCACATCCTCACCTGAGGACTGGCCAGAAGGATCAGTGATGGCCATTACCACTAAATGTGCTCAAATTTTCTCCTGAAAAATGCAAACCAAAACAGAAAATCAATCACTGTTCCCAGTTCTTCAATCTAGAAACAGTGTCCCACATGGGCACTACAGAAGTGCAATGTGTAGCTGTGAGGACAGAGCTGCTGCGGGAAGCAATACCGGTCACGTTTTACAGGGCACTTTAATTTTTCAGTGACTTTATGATTCTGGTGACATATTAGCTCCTGAAAAAATGTTACTAATATACAATTTTGTTTTTGTGGGGTTTGTATTTGTGTGGGACTCTGAGACTTACAAAGCAATTTGTTAAGCACCCATTCCAGAGTCCTGTGAGAGTTCAGAGGTGAATCATACTCAAATCTGCCTAGGATCTTTTTTTTTTTTTTTCCTTGTAGTCATCCCTTGGAAAATTTTCTATTTTTCTCAATGTCTCTTTGTTCTCCTTTCTACCCTCCATACATTTAAATCCTTCTCTGGCTCACCAGAGAATACAGTTGAAATTTCCTACATGGATTTCCAGACTCACTTCCAACTCTACTTTCTTCCTCTTCTATGCTCTCAATGAAATCAGAGGAAAGCAAGATGTTTCACTCTAACTGGAGATGGGAAGAGGCAATATGTTTGCATCACATTATAGTTCTTCTTCTTGATGACAGTATGTATCATCTGTTGAAACAGATGCACATCCTTAGTATGGCTAGGTGAATTAGGTGGCAATTTGCTGTGTGAGTTTTGACAAGTCACCTAACTTTTCTGTTCCCTAATATAAAAATATTAGCATCAACCAGACATTTTGGTTGATTTGTTTAAAAAAATAGCATGATCTTAGCCTGGCACAGGATGCAATATACAATAAGTATTAACTATCCAGAAGTTGGACACCTAGCAGCATGCGTTAGGGACAGAGTATTAGTAGATTCCATACCAAGTTTCAATTTTATAACTCAGAATTCATTAGAATCATGTTTCACCTCTGGACTCTAGGTGCTTAACCAGGGGTGACATGCTACATCCTCCCCAGCTCCTGAAACAATGTTGGCAACCAGGCAATACATATCCAAGACCATTAAAATATATGCATACATGTTGATGTAGCAATTCCACATCCAGACATTTACCCAAGGCAATCATTGATGCCCCAAAGATTCAGCAGCAAATAATCAGCATTGCATGAAAAAAAAAAAAAAAAGCAGCAATCAACCTAAATATTCAATAATTGGGAAAATGTGAACAAATTGTATAGCTAATACAATTATCTGTAGTGGATATCAAAATAGAAAGATTATACAACATATTATTAATCAAAATATTAATCCAAAACAGCCTGGACAGTCTGTTTTTATTTTTAAGTAGAGATAGATCTAAGTAGGTAGGTAAACAGATAAATACACACATACATACATTCATAGATGGAAACATAGATACATAGAGACAGATAGACAGGTAGAAGTTACCAATAATTCTCTCTCTACTAGACATTATATTAAATGCTTTATCTAAGGTAGCTTATTTAATACTCACAATAAACCTTCAGAGGAGATATTAGTTGTGAGTCATTTTGAAGATGTCTTGAAAGCAAATCTATTAGAGGAGATTCAAGAAGACACCTGCTGGATGTATAGGTGCCCCTTCTATGCCATGGCACATTTGAATCCATGGTTAGGATTAGCCCAGAGCTTCCCTGACATGATTTAGGGGAGCCTGCTGTCCTGTTACTTACAGATCGTACCGTGTCAGTCCTGCTTCCTGTGCCATTCAATAAGAAATATCTCCTGGCAGCTTTCAGAAGCCTTCTGCTGCAACACCTCCCCTTTATGGTCTGGATATTTAAACATGAACTACCTCTCTCTGTGTGAAACAGCTGGCTAGGAAGCCTGTGCCTTAATTAGCTGTTTCTCCCTGGGGATTTGTGCTCAGTAAATTCACTCTTCGGAGAAAGTACAGCTGGTGAGATGAAACAACAGAGTCAATTGTCTAAAAATTTGTTTTTGAAGGAAACATCATTTGTGAATGTGTGTATGTGGAGGGGGTGGGAAGGTCTTGTATAAAAACACTAGACTTCAGGCTTCATATTAAGAACCACTTAAAGCTAAAGTCTGGACAATTGGGTGTCAAGAATATAGATTTCTGAGTGGAATATCTGTTGCAAATCTGGGATCTGCCACTTTATCAGCAATTCATTTGAGCCCACTCTGCCTGAGTCCCATTAGTGTGATGATATTCTCAGCATTTTACTCCACAGTGTTGTAGTTAGTGCCTGGTAAGTGAAGGTGTTATATAAATGTGTTCCTTTGTACTCTTCTTTCATCTCCTGGTGTGCAAGACCCGTAGTAGGGCTTTGTTAAACATTTGTTAAGCTAATACTTGAGAAGACATTGAATGTTTCTTGAATGTTTTGAAATGGGTTGAATGTTTCTGAAAACTTCCTATTGGGTAGGTATGCTAGGTATTCTACATGTCCTTCCCTAGACATTACAAACTTCTGTTGTTGTTGCTTAAAGAGAATATATGTCATTGTAGCACTAAATGGCCATGGAAGTGGTCTCAGAGAGAATAAATAGCTCTTGCCACCCATGGCTGCACTGGCTCAAGGCTCCACAGATCAGTTGTCAAACTACAACATTCCATCAACAAAGGCTGTTCACCCACCCTTTAGCCAGCTCAGAGGAAGAAAAACTTGGGGCTGAACTGGAAACTGTTTCCCTTAGCTTCTTGTCTATTCCTAACACAAGGAGTACATCACCCAGCTCAGTGTTAGCAATGAAGACAGTAAATTAAAGAGCTTCTTGTTTAACAAGATCTGTAGTCTGAGAGCATTGACAGCAAGGAAGGCATGAGAGAAACTACAGATCACACACAAGAGGACTCATTTGCCTTAAGGATTACTCTATTATAGCACACAACAAGCATTAGTATTTATTATCTTGACATAAAACTACTTACAGAAGGATTTATCACATTTAGGTGATAATTACAATAAAGAAACAAAATCTGCTGTACCAAACAAATATGGAAATAATGGTGTTTTATTTAAAAATCAAATGAGGATATAAGTGGCTAACAGTGTCTCTATCTTCCTCCCTTTGTGCTCAAATAATTATGAAAGGTCCAGGGAGGCTCCAGTGGTTGAGTTTTCTCAAGGAACATGAGGGGAAAAGAGGGTCTCTGTTACATCATGTTATCCAAGGGGGGCTATAAAGTCAGGTTTTGAAGGTACTTGAGTTTCTCATGTTATCTGTAGAGACACTTACTATACAGACTGGACTGTGTGGTGCAAGCACCTCAGTCCTGGATACTGTGAGGGCTAAGGGGACACAGTGAGGAAAGCCCCATGGCACACTGGGGGCAAGCTTACCTGGTGGTCTCCACATCTACTAATAAGAATCCCCCTCATCAGTCATTAACTACCCACATTTCTAGGACCTCATCCTTTCCTAATTAGTCTTCTGGAAGAGACTTGAAAGATATGATTTTAACCAATTTCCCAGGTGAGTTTCATCTCAGAAATGACTTGAAAATATAATCTAGTTAAGGTAGAACATCAGAATCACTTAGAGTCCTGTGGAAGTAGATTGCTGGCATCACCACAGTCTCTAATGTAGGTCTCAGGGGTGGAGGGTATCAGAATTTTCATTCCTAATGAATTCCCAAGTGCTGCTGCTCCTGGTAGTCCAGTGACCACAATTTGAATCCCCTTGGGGGAAGAGAATATTTCTTTCCGTGGAGCAAAACAAGGGAAACAAGAAGAAGGAAGCCTAGGCAATGTTCCACAACAAAGCAGGCAGAGGCTGAGGATTAATAGTAGGCCTGGCAGCCCACTCACAGTTAATCTTCCCATCTTCTCTCGTTGACACCTTACATACACACTTCTTCTAAGCACCCCTCTCTCCTAATTCTAAGCCAACACCACCAACTAATCTAAATATCAGCGAGCTTCAAACAGACTGAGTAAAGATGGTGCAACTAGATTAAGACATTCAGTTTTACTAGGAAATTGAAACTCAGGAAATAAGTAAGATTAAATTATCTAGAAAGGTTTTCCACAGAGGAAAATATGGTCATAAAGTTGTTTAAACTAAGGTCCTCTTTCAATTTTTTATTTTTCATTCAGTCATAAACTCTGAGTAACGTCTCAAATTCCAAATGATTCGTATTTTTTAAAATAGCATTTAAAGGTAATGTCTTCATAATACACTCATTATATATAGATGCTTTGGTTATGTGAAAACAACAAAGTATACTAAAATACAAAAAAAAAAAATAGATAGTTAAATTCCTAAAAGTCATCCTCTTTTATTTAAAAACCCAATGTGATTTAGAAAGTCTCCTGATTTCTGATTGCTGAATAATATTCCATAGGGGCATTTATAGAAACATGGATGGAACTAGAAGGAATTATACTTAGTGAAACAAGTCAGAAGGCAAGAGAAAAATATCGGATGGCTTCACTATTAAGAGGAATATGAAAGAACAACAACAACAATAAAGAATAAGCTCAAGGA
>JAGFMF010011774.1:871568-906249 GCA_019455555.1 Galemys pyrenaicus | reverse complement strand
TCTTTCTGCTCTTTACTGAGGAAACACCAAGGTGGCCTTGACCTAAATAATTTATTTATAAAACCTACAAAATACCACACTATTCTTTTTCCATCGATAGTACGACTCTGCCTTTCCCAACATTCATTTTTGTATATGAAGTGTGTGTGTCTGTTGGCTCTGGGAATTTTCCCATGTGACCTCCCTTAGGTGGTCTCCGCAGCCTGCCTCCTATGACATATGCTAGACCAAGCTAAGTCACAATCATAGGGGGGCAGTTGCCTTTTACTATCTGTTTCTCCTGAGCCTTTTCCTATAATCCTATCTTCTTTTGGTAATTCTGTTTTACTTTCTGTCTGAATAAGTAATTCTTCTTATTGCAAGTTATTAACAAAATTTCCAGGATTATGTGCATTTTGTCTGGCAGCCTTAACTATAAACTTAAACAGCAAAGAAACATCTGAGGGAAAAGTGACTTCAAGACCAGGTGTTTTGGTGAGTGACCAACTCTGCGTATTCAATGGTCACGGTGCTGTTGTTGAAGCACCTGATGTTCTAAGGGATACAATATATTAATGCCAAATACAAATTACCAAAAGAATCAAACAAATAAGCAGAAGGAAAAACAGCCAAGAACGTAAGAGGCTGACGGTGCACCACCTCCTCCCACGTGCACACTTCCTTGAAGCATTTTGCCAAGTCTTGCACAATTGCTCAATCAGACTCCACAGGAGGTGGCGTGACAAAGTACCATTCGTTTTTTATAACTATCATTTACATATTTCCTCTAAGAACCTCTGTCCAAAAATCCTCTGATGCTATGCCATTCTAAACCAGCTTTTATCAACTTTTAAGCTATTTGACATTTTGGTCCATACAATTTTTTGCTGTTGGAAGCTGAAGTGGAAGAGACTGTCCTGTGTCTTAAGATATTAGCAGCATCCCTAATGTTTATCCACTACCTACCAGTAGAACTCCCCATTTTGACAGATTAAAAAATGTCTCCAGATATTGCCAGTGTGTCCTGCAGAGGGGGTGGTAAATTCATACTGAGAGCCATTGGCCTCGACTAGTTGCTTACAAGAACTTTGACCTAAAATTTAGCCTAAAATTGCCTTGCCAGCTTGGGGGTTGTTTTCTGGAACTCATATCTTTCTTTTTATATAGTATTTTTAAAGTATGGAGCACCTGTGGCAGGAAGCTTCCAAGAATACCCTGAATGATCCCTGTTTTCTGGTATTCTTACTGTTTTGTAGGCTCCTCCACAGATATAGAACTAGATAACACTGCTGAGTTAGGCTCCAGAAGGTTTTGATTACTATATTAAAAATTCTCCCTTTTGTTCCTCATATCTTTCTTACTTTCTGTCCTTTCCTCCCTCCCTCCCTCACTAATTTCTCTGGGGAAAGTATACTGAGAAGCTGTCTGAAAAATGTTACTTCATGAAATTCAACATATCAAAGAGCAAAGCTTGTACCAAGGGACATGTGATGAAACTTGGAAACATATTTTCTAGTTCCTTTGGATCACTGCAACCCAGGAAAAAAGTCTGACCTCAGCAGAGACCGTAAGCCAGTATCATCCAGCTAAACAAATACAAGATTGCTAACTGTTTTCAGAATTGTGGAAGGTGATACATGATTGTTGTCTTAAGGTGCTAGGTGGATAATTCTTTACATTGCATTTTATAATTCATGCATACATCTGTATATGCTAATTATGCAATTAATATAATAATGATATTTAGAAAGTCTGAAACAATGATACAAGCAACCTCAGCCCTTTTATGTATGAAATTGTTCTGACTCCTCTATCACACATGAATAATAATATGACTAAACATAGGATTATAATATGAAAACCATTTTATTTTAAAATTATGGGATGTGTTCTCATTATTTACACATTTCTCTTAAGAAATTCTAAGTCATATGATTCTTGACCCTGTTTTTAGCAGAGTTAAGAGCTTGACATTGTTTTTGTGTGTGTGCTTCTGTTTGGTGTGGTAGAGAAGCAAACTTTTTATCAACTTTCTTTTATTTTGTAAACTATTGTCAATTACATCTTTGTCAATATCCCCTCCCGATTTTCTTCTCTTTCTGTAAATCATATTAGATATTGAACTTCATGTTTATCATCTGACTCATAAATCTCTTCTGCTCTCATAATTTCTGTTTTTTAGTATTTTTATTCCATTTCTAAGAATAATCTCAAATTTTATCTTCCAACTTTGTAGATTTAAAAAACATTCTCCATCTGATTCCCAAAAATTCTTTCTTATTGTTTGTTATTTTTTTAAATTACCATGTTCCTGTTTAGTAGGTTTATATATTCTCCTTTCTCTCCAAACATTATGATTTGCTGTTTCTTCTGCTTCTTACATTATCTTTATTTTTTCTCTCTCTCTTATCATTTATCATTTATCCATTTATCCATTTGGAGTTTTTATGGAAATAACTCACGGTCATTGTTATCTATCCACACTGATGCTCAAGATACTACAAATTTGGTTGAAGTTTCCATGAGTAGAGACTGAATTTGTCAACACATGAACTTCACTGTCAGGTGACCATGTAAGTAAACTATTATTTTCAGTGGGGGTATCTCTAAAATTCAAGTGATCACATATATTTTTTTCAGTTCTTTTATAGAAAAACCTTTTCATCTCTTGTGTGAGGAAAGAAAAGTCTCACTGTTAAGGTGAGATAATACAGTCCAGTACACAGAGGTCACTTTCCTTCTGCCTTTAGTCCTACATCTCACCTTTGTCCATTGCTTTGGATATTCTTTATTTCTACAGGCTACAGAATCAATTTTGTCTTCTGAGATGGAGATGGAAAGGAACTTACTTATCCTCCTGGACAACGAAAATTGAGACAATAGCTCCTTGTAAAAACTTTGTACCATCTTCCCCTGTTTTTATGTCTCAGACAAGTCTTTATTATACATAGAATGCCCCAGATCTGGCCTTTCCCAAGACATTTTCTTATTAGCATAGCTCCATGAACTTAAGAGAGGCAAGCTTACTCCTCCATCAGTTGTCCAAATTCCAAGAATGCATTTTTGTGTGTTTGCTTTACCCATCCAAAAACTCTCTTCTGTTTTCTTTTCTGTCTGAATTCCTACTCTCTTATTTTTTAATTTCTTAATGTCACTGTGGATAAGTTAATGAAGAGAAATCAGCAAATCTGTGCATCATCCTCCATTTTTAAATAAGAACAAACATTATTGTATGTGATTTTTGCAGCCTCCCAAAACTCTGCCATATCTTATAAACATTTTTAAAAACACATATTCTGAGAAATTTGCACTCCCCATTGCTATGTCACATGACAATTTTAATTGACAGTGATTGTCATATTTAGCTGGCTAATCTCAGAATGGGAAGCTCTAGCTGTACCTGAAAATTGCATCACAGAAATTAGCATCAGTAAGGAATTCTTATTTCATTTGATATTCCTGCATGCTTTGCCATGCACCAAGGTATAATTTGCCAAACATAAGGAGATATCTCACAGCCTCTTTTGTTGGCAATGTATTTCTAGATGTTCCAGTGGGGTTGTCTCAGTCCATATATATGCTCCATCATTTCTCTTTGGCCCATCTTTAAATAGAGTTCTATAAACAAAGCACAGTGAGGATCTATCGGAAGTAGAATATTATGTTCCTAACAAAACACACAAATACATGAAAATGAAAGCAAACACCAGCAAGAAAAGGACAGACTCCATGACATTAATAACCAAGTACAATGATAAGTGAGAGAACAGAGCAGAGTCATATATGAGTTAAGAAGTGAGACTGGTAGGGTATGTTTTTCAATTCCATTGTATTTCTGCTGTGTGTTCTTGGATGAGTCATTTAACCTTTCTATGTCTGTTTCCTCATTTTCAAAATGAGAATTACTTTTACCATTTCCATAGTCATTGTGTTAGAAAGAAATGAATTCATGCATACAATTGCTAAATCTGCACCATTGTATACTTTAAGCACTTTAAAAATATTAGCTGTTGCTTATAACTGTTTTCTAACTGGGGATCAAGGAAGGTCTAAAGTGGGTGGTGATAGGAATTAGAACTAGACTTATCAGTTTGAAAACCTATTGGCCATGTCTCCACCAAACCTTAACACTGTGTGTGGAGAGGTGTCTTCCATTACCAGACTTCTCATTTCTAAGCATCAAGAGGTCAAGCTATTTATTAAAGTGAAAGTACATCTTCAATGACTTCGAATTGAGAGAAATAATGATAATCCGAGGCCTTCTTGCTGCACAAAAGGTAATTAACTTCTCAGAGAACTGACTATGCCCCAAGCTTGCACCTTCTGCTGATTTGTTTCACATCTCAAGTTATAAGTATTTACAGGTCAAGTGGTCTAAGAAAAATAAAACATGTCTTTTCTTTGAGCAAAGCTTTCTTTACACAGACTCCAACTACTTTTTGTAATCCTTAAGCCTCTAATTAGAGTTCTAGTCCAAAAGCTAAACATTTTGTGCCCCATTCTCACCACTTCTGGCTTTAAAAAATAATGTGACTCAGTAACCACCTGCATCTTTGACTTGTTTTGTAATAAGCCTTGTTTGAATTCATTTCACATCTTTCATCTGAATTACTCCAAACCCTTTACAAATAGGATCTCATTAATCCCCAACAGCACTGCCTTGAGACCCTTGACCACTGCAATTATCCCAAACTTACAGATGAAGAAACCAAGACACCTCACAAATGCTTTTTCTCTTTTAACAAGCAGTAAAGCACAAGAGTAGATAATAACTCCCTTGATTTTCACACTACAATTGTAATCAACCACCCTTGTTGAAAAAATAGTTAATTGATTATTAGAAAATTTCTGAAGATTTATTTACATGGAGAAAGTGCAAACTGTAAAGATTCCTAAGGTCCTCAAAAATAGCCAAGAAAGACCAGCTCCACAGAACCCTACTATCCAAATAATCTTGCTTCTGATACCTAACTACACACAATAGAATGGAATCTCGGGAAGAACTGCATTAAGAAGATTAACACTCAATTACTATATATCCATGCCTATCTTCACTAAGTCATTATTGATGCACGGACCGTGGCTGTTCTCTTTCCCCAATAGGGCTCCACTGTGACCCTATAAAGTTTTCTCTAGTATCTCTCAGGGGATTCTCACACTTGCTGGGTATATACCATTTTCTTATATAAGACTCAAAATACATCATTCAATTCAAGACTACTCTAAGGCCAACTGGGTGCTAAATATGCTGCTAGAGGCTGATACAAAGATGGATTACATATGGAATCTAACCCCATATATGCCTGAAATCAGTTGCATCATGCTCACTTTTTCCATTATGAACACACAGAAGAGCATCTAGCACATGCTAGGCTTATCAACTGAATATTTGTGAGTTCTCAAATTCCTGCCTCGAAATCTTAACACTCTGATGTAACTGTATTCGGACATGAGAATTCAAAGGAAATAGTTATGGTTAAATGAGTCACAAGGTGGGTCTCTGCTCTAAGAGTATTAGTGTCCTTTTCAAAATAGACATTAGAGGGTGATTCTGTCAGTCTCTCTTCCTCCTTCCCCCAACCCTGGGGGAGAGCTCTCACCAGCTACCAGTCCTGCTGGTACACTGATCCCAGACTCAAGAATGTGAGAAAATAAATTCCTCTAGATTAAGTCATCCAGATTGAGATATTTTGTTATGGTAGTCAGCAGGCAAATGCAGAAGGCATGAAAATAGGTATTTTTGGAATTTGTTATTTTTGTTAAATGTATTTCCATGCTAGTCTTTGATTATTGCTCTTCACCCAGGAGCTTAGATTGCTGACCCAGTAGTTGATCTTCTCTGATTTTGTTTTCTCTGATGCTGGCACATTCACAGGCAGAATGGTTGAGGTTCAAGCAACAGTTTCCCAGCCACTGGATGATGTCCCCTGGAGTATTTTGCCCCACCTGGCCTGGCAGTAAGCAGACCTCTTCATTGGTCACTCTCCCTCTCATTTGGAAACATCAGACAAGTTTCCCAAAATTGTGTTTCACAGGACATTCGAGAAAGACATTCTTAAAGGTTTTCCTTTTCCTGATTTGTATACCAGTGCTGCCTGCATGGAGATAAAACAAATCTGCAACTGCCCCATCTCTCTCCTTTCTCAGGGTACAGTCCCAGCTATTAGATGTGCTGCCTCCTGACAGCAGACACTTTTCATGTCTTCTGTGTATCCAATTTTATATAACCTATCCCAAATCCTGGTCTTCACATTCATGCTTTCAGCATCCAAGTGTGTGGAGAATTCTTGTTATTATTATTATTATCAATGAGGAAATACAATGTGTTTAGTACTTTTCAGTTTACAAGGCATATCTACTTGCACTATTTCACTTGATCTTTGTCCAGGTCTGATTGAGCTGCTATAACAACACAGTAGACTAAATAGCTCAAACAACAGTCCTGAAGCACACAGTCCTGAAGACTAGCATGATAAAAGTGCTGGCCAGTTTACTCTCTGCTGAGGACTTTCCTTTTCATTTGCAGATAGTAACTTCTCCCTGCACTGAGAGAGAGAGAGAGAGACAGACAGACAGATAGGCTCAGAGAGATAGAGCATGAGGACACTCACACTATCAGATTCAGTTTTCCCTTGTAACCTCATTTAACCTTGTTTCCTAACTATAAATACAGTCACACTAGCAGACAGTAGTTAATGCATGAATTTTAGAAGGAGATAATTCACGCCATAGAAATCTTCAAGGATCTGTGAGCACAGCACAAGAACAATGAATCCATTAGAACAAGGAAAATGAAACATGAATGATTGTCAGATCCAGTTTACGATCACTCCTCTATGTCACCATTCAGGCCCTCCCTTGGCACTATGGACTCACTGTGTGCTCCTGGAGCTGCCATTTGTTGCTGTTCAAATTATTGTCCATCCTCCAGGTGGGAATAATGAAGAGGAAAGTCTTCAATACGTCACAACTACCTTCTTACGAAATGGAAAGGAGTAGATCCCTATGTGTCCTAGGAAAAGACTATTGGAAAGCCCAGAAATATAGGACCAAAGCAAGGTCCAGGCGATGTGCAAATATTGGGGGTAATTTTAAATTCAAAGGCAGTAAGTGTTGTGTGAATAAGCTGAGACTATAAGGGTCACCACAAAGTAAGACCCAGTGTCTCCTGGGGCAACTTTTCCTTGTGTTGTTTATTCAGATTCCTGCAACTCTGAAGCACTCAAGAATGTGCCAGTGTCAGAGAAGAGGTGGCAGGAGGCAACATTAAGCTTTGAAGTTCTGGAGAAAGCAGCTGGATGGGCATGTTCCAGGGTCAGCCCAGCCCTGGCTAGCAGCTGTTGAGGTTAGCACTTTGAAGATGACACTCCCCTTCTAATTCCTCCTTTCTCCATTTCCCTTGAGTCAGACTGTTGGAAATATAAAGTGTCTGGGTTCATCATTATTCCCTCCAAGGTGTGTGTAATCACAAGTGCAGACAGTGCATCTTATGAATGTATATGTTAAAAAAAAAAAGACTGATAAGAGGGAAATGCTGAAGCAATGTCAGCCAAACCATTTGGTGCCAGAGGGCAGCTGAACAGCCACCCTGGGAAGGTGACCTATAAGTCCTGCTTGGATTTTGTGCCTAAATGATTTCACTGTTGATTGATGACTATAGAATTAGTACATATGCTCTTATTTATATTTTTAATTTCTACCATAACGGAGTTAAGGAGGACAGATGATGAAGAGGAGCAAAAGGAATCGACTGAGAAAAGTATATTACATATGCAATGGAAATAAGATGGAGAAAAAGAGGATCACTCATACGAACATCTTATTTTATTTAAAAAACATGTAATATCTCTCAGAATAACACTAAATTATCTTTTATGACCCAACTCAAAGGTCACTATGTCCATTAAGCCCTATCTGACCCACCTTCTCAGAAAGAACTAGTCACTCCTTCCTAATGGGTGTCACTTGGCCTGGGAGAGACTCTATCTTAATATATATGATACAGCATCACCCTTACTTATTTATGACTCTATCCCTAGGTGGATTTCTTAAAAACAGGTGAGGGTTCTGTATAGCTTTTCCTCTCTAGTCTATTTATTCAATGACAAACTCAAAGGAGATCTCCCTGGTACTGAAGAGGAGGCAAAATTGTTGCTTGATAACATGCAGGTATCTTTAGAACATTCCTGTCTCCTCCTTTTAATGTCTCCCTCCTCCAAATGCCATCTCTTTGAGAAGACCCCAGTCTCCTCAACCCCAGACATGGAACCACAACCTCATTCTCATTCCTAAGGACTTTCTGATCACAGAAGCCTTCCTTTCTGCCTCTATTCTCCCATCTCAGAAATTAAAATGATTTTCTTCATTTAGGAAGAAGAACTTGTTTTGGAAAAGACAGCAGTAGCTTAACCTGAATAAGTCTCTGTTGGAGAAAATTCAAGAAAAATGATAAAGGTAAAAGGAGAATTCTAAGCCTACCAATTAAACCCCTGCTAGGATGAAACACATATGCACTACTATGAGTCACATTGTTCTTATTGCCTCTGGCCTAAATATCCATATTAAATATATTTGCAAGCCAAAAACTGTTTTCAGTATTTACACATTCCTTTCACCTCTCTCCACCCTTGGTTTCTTATCCCAGAGAGCTGAAACTAGAGATACTCTGTGTGACATAGTTGTAGACATTTTCTTCTTTCTGGAGAGAATAAAAAGAATCCCATCTAAAAGTGACCCTCTCATCATAATTTTATTATATACCCAAAAGTATCTTAAATCAAAATAAGGTCAAGAAACCTCTACTAACAGAAGCCTCTTACCTTCATCACAGAAAGGTGTGCATCAGTCTTATCATAAAACCCTTCAAGAAGAAAATTTTCCTCAGTTAACTCTTTATTCTTTTCTCTATCCTAATCTTTATTTTCAGTCTACAAGTATTCTTAATTGCCACTTGTATTTTCAGAGATCTGTTTTACTGAAATATACCAAAGTCACATTAAAAAATGTCCCTAGCTCTTCACATTATAGTTCCTCATAGAAGCATTTCAAAGTCTATAAAGGAACCTTTAGCAAAATGAGATATAAAGGTAATACTACACTGGAAAACAAAAAATCAAGATATAAGAATTGGAAAGAAATTCAGAGATCTTCATCTTCTTTGTTAAGTTTACTACTAGGCATTTAATTCTTTTTGTTGCAATTGTGCATAGGATAGCTTTCTTTCTCTTCTAACTCATTAATTGCATATATAAATACAACTGCTTTTTAATAAAATGATTTTGTACCCTGCCTCTTGCTGATATTTTTTAAATAGCCATACTGCCCAAAACTATATATACATATTCAATACAATCCTTTAAAGCGCCAATGGAATTATTCAAAGGTAAAAAATAAACATGACTGAAATTCAAATGGAACCACAAAAGATCCCAAATAACCCAAACAATTCTGACCAAATCACCAAGAGTGGTAATATTATACTCTCAGACTTCAACTATTCCACAAAAATATAGTAATTGAAAGTTTGGTACTGGAACAAAAACAGACATACAGATAAATTGATAAGAACTGAGAGCCCAGAAATAATTCCACACATATATGGAATTCCACACAGTTATTCTATTGCAAAGGAGTCAAGGGCATACTTTGGAGAAAGCATTAATAGCATTAAGAAAATAGCATTAAGAAAACAAGACAGTCACATGCAAACAACTGAAGCTAACTATCCATCTCACAGCTTCCACAAAAATTTACTCAAAATGGACTAAGGATATATATGTAAGACCAAAAACTATAAAATGTTTACAAAAGCATAGGCAAAACATCTATAACATTGCCTTCAATGATGTCTTTGGGTACTCACCCCCAAAGGCAAGAGAAACAAATGGGGTTATACCAGATTATAAAAAGCCTACTACACAGGGAAAGAAACAACCAGTAAAACATAAAGTCACTCAATCGAATGGGAAAAATATTTACATATGCTACATCTGACAAAAAGCTATTATCTAAGCTATACAGACAGCTCATGCAATTAAACAAAAGAAGAACAAATAAACCAATGAAAATGTGGGCAGAAAAGGTAAACAGGCATTTCCCCCAAAGAAGACAGGCATATAGCCGTCAAGCACATGAAAAAATTCTCTTCATCATTTATCACTGGGAAATGCAAATCAAAACCATAAAGAGAAACCATTTTATACACATAGGAATGACCAATACCAAAAAAGACCAGAAACAACAAATGCTGACAAGGGTGTGGAGAAAAATTAATTATTGTACAATCTTGGTGGGAATGTAGAGTGGTCCCATCCTTAGAAAACAGTGTGTAGATTTCTCAAAAACTTAAAAATAGGTCTACTATATGATCCAGCAACTCCACTCCTACACATCTACCCAAACAATGCAAAATACACTAATTCAGAGGGATATATGTATGTTAATTGCAGCCTTATTTATCATAGTCAATTTATAGGAACAAGCTAGGTGCCCAAATACAAAGGAGGGAATTAGAAGAATGTGGTTTACACACACAGTGGATTATTACTCTGCTAAAAAGAAAGATTAACTCTTGTCAGTTGTGACATGGATGGAAATAGAGGAGATAATGCAAATCAAAATAAGACAGAAAGATAAAGACACATAGTGATTTCATTTTCATGTGGAATATAGAAAAGCAAAAGAAAGGGTCAGATAAAAGAAAGCTAATAACAAACTCTAGAAATATGACTGCAAATTGAGGCCACAAGATTGGAACGGAGGAGGGAAAAGCACAATGGGAAGGAAGCAAATTGGACTATGATGAAGGATTATGTTTGCTTTAGTGGTGGGTATTGTGTGATCCCAAGCCTTTCAATCACATACAGTGTTGTAAACCAATGTTATCTCAAATATATATGTGAAAACAACTTACAATAAATAAGTAAAAATAATTTCAGAGGTTTTTTTTTTGTCATCCACTGCTTTATTCTTATGTTTCTTTCTAAGATAATGGCATTTAATAATTATTTGAAAACCTATAATGACAAGGAACTTGTGATCACTTAAGGCATTTTATTCTACCATTATAATCTCTGAATCCCTAGGAGAATTTTAAAGTTAGGCAATACCTAAAATTTCAGAACATTTAAGGCAGTTTTTGAGTCTCTCTTTATCCTTATCACCTTTAGACAGTACCCATTCCTGTGTATCTGTCTCAGTCTCCAGTTCTTGAATGCCCAAGAGGGTCAGTGGAAGAATGACTGAGTGAGCACATATCAGTTGCTTCTCTGTAGTATAAGGTGATGGCAGGAAATGTCCATCATCTTAAATCAGAGTCATTCATCACTGCCTACTAAGATAAGAGTTCCCTAGAGCAATGGTGTGTGTGTGTGTCTGAGTGTGTGTGTGTGTGTGTGTGTGTGAGAGAGAGAGAGAGAGAGAGAGAGAGAGAGAGAGAGAGAGAGAGAGAGAATAAGAGAGAAAGAGAGAGAGATCATCTGAGACTGAGGGAGGTAGTCATTCTATTTCCAATTATGGCTTCTGCCATTTCCTTTAAATTACACTGAGCATACTGGTTTTAATCATTCGAAGGTCCCTGATAAGTAAGAATTCCATAATATTTTCCTTCTTTCTTGTAGGTTCTTCAAGACCAAATAATATTTAAATGTCAGCCATTATGCTACTGTCTCTCTTTTTTTTTTCTCTTCTACATTATTCTTACAATGAAAGAATGGCCTGTTAGGTCCAGGTGACCATTTTTATAATGGAATCAATCTTGATTCAATGCACAGACCTACTAGTTTTGACCCTTGATATAAGTCTCTACATCATTTTTATTTTAAATGTCATAAATCATTTAAAAAAAAACAAGATGAAGCAAAGAATAAATGCAAATAAAGGAGAACAAGAGAAATAGATGGAATCTGGATCTAAAATCTAGAGGGAATAGAGTTTGTTGCTAGGCTATTTGTGCTTTCTTCTAAATCCATCACATTCTACCTGTTCACAATGGTTCTAAAGCCAGGACTCATCTCATTATATCAGAAACTACAAGAGAAGGAAAGACATTCTTGATCACACTGGGACTCACTTGTTCTTTGTCCAAGTTACAGAGAGGTCCATACCTTTGCCATCTTAGCTTCCAACAACCTTCCTTTCTCCTAGGATTCTGATCTCATGACTATATCAAGAGTCTTCACTATTGCATGGTGTTAATTAAATCATGTGGGAAGAAAAATCTAACATTTTCTGATATCAAAACAGGTATCCTTTACCATCCCTTATTTGAAGGGTTCTAGTCCATTTATCACTGTAAACTTTGAATATTTCATCTTACCCAATTTTTCTTTCAATATTTGATTTTCAGAATAAAGCTCTATATTCCACAAGGTAATGAATAGTATATACTTCTTCAAGTCCTAGGCAATCAGGTCTAGTAATATACTCTGCATTTTTGCTAGTTGTTGTAACAGCCCTCAGTAAAGGAGGCTTCTGTAAAGATGACACCATCTATGTGATGAATATCCTTCTGAAATCCAGATATGTTTATAGTCTTCACCTTTACACTTAATATATTCCATCACAAAATAAATAATAAGGAATTACTGCTACACAGTTGAAGTAAATTAAAGTCAAGGCACTTAAGATATCAGCAATGAATTGACACTGGTCCTGAAAACCAACTGTAACTCCTAAATGTGAAATACAATCAAGGGTTTGGTTGACTGGACACAAATTTCCCAGGTGAAACCAAATTTAGTCTGAAATCATGCAGTTCTCCAGGGCATGTTCTGTGTTCCAGCCCAGGATGGCATTCCACCAAGTTTCATGCTATCAACACTCACCATTCTTGCAAAGCAGAACAGCCAGAGAGTCCTGAGAAGAATTGATATAGAGCAAGAGACTGGGTGCCTGGGCTGTCACAAAGCTAAATGCAATGTTTTCCTTGGATAGAGATGTATCTGCATAAATTGCTGAAGACGAGAAGCTTACATTCTTGGTAACTGGGTAGGGTTCTTGAAACATGTAAGTAACTGAAGTGCCAGCCTCAAAAACAGCAGAAACCTCTGAAAAATATGAGAGGAAAAAGCACATTGAAACATTTAGTCAACATATAGTCAACTATTTAGGGTAACAAAACAATTGGTTTATTATTTTCTATGTAACATGCACTATGTTTGGGTTTTTACATGAATTATATGATATACTTCCCACATTAATTTTGAAATGTCAGAAATCATTCTTCTTGTTTACAAATGAGAAATCAGGACTGCAGAGGTTATACACCTTGAACAAAATTGCATAACTTAAAAAGATCTCAGATTTGCATTGTGACATTTAAGTAGAGTCTAGCATACATTTGCAGAATTACTACCACATGCCAGGCTGATTTCTTGAGAAGAAAAGATGAAGTCTCCATGCCCCCAGCATAATATAGAGAAATGTCACTGAGATCACCTCATGTCCATAATTGCAAATGAGCTATTTGGTGGTAAACTTAATGTGGTATATACACATGTTGATTCTCAACAGTGCACACCTGAAAATTAAATAATGTCACCATGCAATGTTACTTCACTAAAAAATAATAAAATAAAGTTTTGGAATTTTCAAAAAGAAAAACAAAACCAAGATCCTAACAATCCTGGTTTGTGTAATTTTGGTCAGAAGGATACTGAGTGGGTGCCAGTCAGACATGGGGCAGGCTGAGTACTCTCTATGAGGCTGTATAAAGTGTGAAGCATATGAAAACAAAAGAGAAGAAAGCTTTGCAAAGAATGGAAAAGCAAGTGATATCCAATCCCTACACTCATTCTTTAAAATGTCTAGGAATCGGTATTCGATTTTTCCCCCCAAACACGTAGTAAAGACTTAAGCAAATAGGTTTTCCTATGGAAACGGTTTCTGTAGCAGAGTGCATTGGCCACAGTTCTGCCTCCTGTGTGGGGAATGAAGCATTTACAAACTGACTAGCAAGAGCCTGCAAATCACACAAAACTCCCTCAATGTTGCTCTCACTATGACAGTTTTCATTTTACTTCAGTGGAACTCACACAAGTTTTGGCTGCAGCACTGATCTGAAGCCTCAGTGGATTTCATTCTAGCTTTGCGATTCCAGGCAAGATAGTCAGTCCTGTGGAGACTCTTGTTTTCTCATCTGGTGAAGGGAAAACATAAAACCTACCTCAACTATATCTCTGTATAGATAAATTATATGATATGTACAAAGGATGTAAGAGGTAGCTATAAAGTTTGACCCTATAAACTGTCCATATTAGGAGAGATTTTAATCTGAACTCATTCCACATCAATGCTCTCTTATGTAAAATTCATTTATTAATAACTTCCCTACTGCGCTTGAGATAAGGAATATATGTCATAGTTGGTAATCACTACCTAACTTTAAGATTAATATTCCTTTACATTACTTAGCAATCAATAAACAGAAACTCATGCCATTCACAGCAACATAGATGGAACTGGAAGGGATTATGCTCATGATATAAGCCAGAAGGAAAAAGAAAAGTATCCAAGTAAGGGATCAGAAATAAAAACTATAATAAATAAACAAAATTAAAAAGGAATTATAAACCAGAGACATTCTGCAGGGGAAGGGGAGGGAGAGGGATCAAACAGGGGAAGGAAGAGCACAAGAGACTATGGTGATGGTGCACAGGTGAATTGGTGGTGGGAATTTTATGGGGATTATACCTGAAAGAAGAAAGCATACACTGTACAAGGAATGAAGAATGATGTAAAATACATATAAATAAAATAAATAAATAAAAAATAGTATTCTTTTCTACCATGGAGACATCCAACTCTAGGAATCACTGTCTCTGTCCCTCATCACAACCTAGACTACCTTCCACTGATGCTATTTTTTTAAAATATATTTATATATCATTTAAATATTTGTTCATATATATTATTTGCATGTTTCTATATTTATTTATCTTCATGAAATATATCTGTACACCCATCCAAATGTAGAGATATTCTCTGCATTAAATTAAGGCTTCCCTGACAGACTTCCACTTTTATCTCTGCTAATGGAATACGGAGGAAAGGTTCCTAGCAGAGCTTAGCTATGGCAACAAACCTCTGTCCTGAAAACAGCACAATAAACATGAGCCCATATTGGCATGATTAATTTCCGCGTTTCCTGAATGATATGTGGAATGTTCTGAAATACCCATGAAATTCTCTGATTGAGTTGGTGGTAGATAGAACATAATCAAACCTGGCTTTTTACTTCCTAATTTTATTGCAAATTTGTTCTATCTTTGTCAAAATTTCTTAACAACCTGTAACAGTGCCAAAAAATTAAAGTTGCATATTTATGAATACCACTTAGCAGATTGGGAATACCAGTTCATTTTTACTAAGGGTTCAGAGAAAGTGTTTTGCATTTATCATGCAGGTTACAACATCAGTTCTCCTGATTACAATGATATGCAGCAGAGACATGTGACAGTGAGGATTCCAGCTAATCATCAGTTTGATAAGTACTTTCCTTGAGTGAGTTTCCTTAGGGACATTTGGCCTGAATTTTGAGCTACTATCTCCTAGTTAAAAAAATAATGACTGTCATTTGATGTTCATTGATGTGTGTTCAATATAAGGATAATTCAGAACATTCTAGTATGAGTTTCATACTAGATATGGATATATATGTGTGTGTATGAAATGTATATATATATATATAAAATATATATAAAGGATATTAAAACAGACAACATTTTTAGATTAGAAATCTCTTACTGATTTCTGTCCTCCCTTCTCTCCTGGCCCCAGTCTTAACAGTTTTTATTTTTTTTTAGCAAACACTTGGATTCCATTAGCGTTTGTTTCATACTTTTTATAATCTAAGAATTTAAGGTCTCTGATCATATTTAAACTCTGACTGAATTGTTTGAACATCAAAAATGATTAGGTTAAATGTAAGAAAAACCTTAATGTGAAGGTGATTCTAATGATCATGCTATGAGGGCCACACACCAATATTAGCAATATCTCTTGAGCATCTCACCTAGTGGAGGGTAAAATACTGAATAGATTCTGAGGAGATAAGACACATATTTAAGAAAAACGTAGCACCAGTAGAATGTACCTTAGGGTGAGATGTGTGAGAGACAGAGATGGATGTCTCCACGGCACAAAAAAATATTAATCATAAATTTAAGTAGCAATTACCAACCATGACATATATTCGTTATCCCTAGTCCAGGGAGAAAGCTAGCCATCCATGAATTTAACATAAGAGAACACTGAAGTTCACAGAAGTTTGGTGACTTGCCAATAAATATCGGACCTGGAAGGCCATCCAAAATCTTTTTTTATTTTCCTTTTCCCTTTGTGACCCTAACTTCATTCTCTACATGAATGTAGTAGCAGAATTTGAACACGTAATTTTTACTTTGTGTGATTATTTCTTACTATCAAGATGCAATTTTAGCGCCATAATAGCCTACGAAATTTTGAAAATGTACAGTTACGTATTTTTTTCTAGCATACGAACAAAGTTGTGGACTATCACCGCTATCTAATTTCAGAAAGCTCATATGCATGCTCAGTTATTCCCCACTCACTCCCCCCCCCCCCAAATCCCTGGAAGTCACTAATATACTTTGATCACTAAAGATTTACCTCTTTTAAAGATTTCATATAAATTTAATCATTTGGGACCATTTTTTAGAGAGACATCATAATGTCTTTTAAAAGTTTGTCCAGGTTGTAGCAGCATGTGTTTCAGTGACCAGTACAGCAGGATTTTGACTCAGGTGTTGGTAATGGGAAATGTCCCTTATTCCACTCCAGATATTTCCAGTATTTACATATCAAATCCACCTGTCATATTGTTAGTACCGAAGATACCCCAGTCTAACACCTTTGCTTAGCATCATCTTTTAGCTAATGACTCCCATTTCAGTTCCAAGCCACATATCTCAGAGACATTGGATATATCTATAAGGTTTGGTAAAGAGCTCATGAACTAATGTTTCCTCAAAATAATTATAAAGCATATGAAAAAAGCTTTAATATTACATATTGTGCAATTGCTGAATATTAAAGGGAGCCAGTCCATAGAATTGTGAGAATGGGGGAAAAGTTTGGAAACAGTGAAATGCAAAGCAAGCAGAAAAGTCTAAACACATATTTGTGTAATTCTTTGTTAGATCAAAATATAAAATGGATCAAGAGGAAGGGATATTTTCAGTACATGCTGTCAAAAACATAGTGGCAGGTCACGGCAATTAATAGGAACTCTTTTAGAGAAAAAAAGAAGACAATGAAAAAATAGTCTAAATTTAGAACAATATGAATCGAAATGTTTGAATAATGTCTCTGTGGAAATACAAAGAATATTTCTACTGTTCTGTCCTGTTTTGGGTTTTTTTCCCTCGTTGTAGACAGGGGTATTGATTCTGTAAAAAATGCTTGTGTACTATAGTGACTGAAACAGGTTGTATCTCCTGCATTTGCTTTCTAGGTCAGTCTATGGGTGATTACAATTTTCTAGGGGATTTTTTTAAGGTATATTTTTTTAAAAAGATTTATTTATGCATACAAGAGCTGGGGTGTAGACCAGAGGTGCAGGATATGAGAGGACTCAAAGAGACAGAGTGGGGAGCAGAACAGGTGGACTGACTGAAATACACTGCTGAGGGGAGCAGCAGACAAGACAGGAGAAGTCTGCTGTGCCATGTGAGTTAGCTCCCTGGATGGTGATCAAACTTGTGCTGCAGTGACTAGAGATAACTTCATAGTGCTGAGGCTTAAACCCTGCTCTACCAGGGTAACACATTTTTTCAGGTTTTTTGCAGTACGAAGAATCTAGAAGCACTTTTGGGATCTGCTTTATTTCAAGTTCCCAGGCAGGAACCAACACATAGTTACTCCTAAAATTTGTATCATTATTTTTCTCCCAAGGAACATGATGGTTCCAGCAATAATAAGCAAGTTAGTCAAAGTAATTGGGAAGAAGACCAATGCGAATGAATAAAGAGTTTAAATTATAGAGTTCTTCTTGACAATACTGGATGTTCCCTATCACCTATAATTTTTAAGTATAAACTCAAGTCGGGCTGCAGAGAGCATTGTTCAGTAGCAGGCCTTGGGAATTGTATTTTAATGAGTTGACAATAATTCTCTATAATTGCCATCATAGTGTGTAAATGCTATTTCAAACTGATTAAAATATTTTATTTTAATAGCTTAAATGTATCCATGAAATACTGTTTACATTATTTGGTTAACAAACATTTTTTTTTTCTCATCAGTAACATTAAGTTAAAATGTCTGATAATACTAAACAAAATCTTTTGTTCTTCTATTTGATAAATAGATTTGACATTTGGCACAAAAATGCATCCATCATGGTTAACTTTTGTCAATACAATGAACTGATAAGATAAGGGGGAGATATGGAAAGAGAAAGAGGGAAGGGATTTTTGACTCCTATTTCCATTCTCAGCCCCCTGGTGAACTCCATGTGAACTTTTGGGTAGGACTTTATTTTATTTTTTTTTTTTTAATTTTTATTATTTTTTTTAATTTTTATTTTTTTTAATTTTTATTTTTTTTTTTTTGGGTAGGACTTTAAAGCTGCAGATCCCATTCACATGTCCTATAGAATCAGGAAATTTTACTAGATGCATGATATTAATTTACTAACTTAGCAATATATTACCTATTATAAAAATTATCTTGTTTAGCTTAAGTGTTTTTAAGGTTCTGCTAGGTTCTATTATTCTTTGATTATATTTCTGGGCTGGAAGGATTAATGAACCCTCAGAATCTCGTCAACTCAACAGAAAGGTGAGTCCATCTTTGCCATTGCTCACCTAGGGAGTGAGTGTCCTGGAGAGAGATTGTCTTGTGTATAAATGGTGATAAGAGTGTACGTAACTATGTGGAGATGTGTGGACTATCTACCAGAGAGAAATAAAGGGCCAAGAAATGACCTTTTGAGGATGGTCTCATGGCCTAGATCACCTATGACTTTATTGTGACATGTAGGCACCTCTGCACAGCACAGGGGAGGATAGATGTGCCATGTGTACCTTTTCTGCAAAAGGGCCCTTCATATGGTGAGTTGGTGCAATCACAGAAGTAGCCGCTGTGCTTCTCCACACACTTTCCCCCATTTTGGCAAGTGCTACCATAACTGCTGCAGTGGCCTGGACAGCCTGGCCGAACTCCAGATGTGACCTTAGCCCTCTCCTCCAGGTCCAATTTCTGCCCATTCAGGTGTAAGGAACGTATACATCCTAGGAAACCTTTTTGCCTCGATGATGTTCCCCCTAGGAGTGCAAAAGAAAAGGGAAAAATGTCAGTTTCATAGGGTTCAAGGTTTTAAAGTTGGTAAGAGATAAACTATTATTCTGTTGTCATGCTGTGTTAAATTTTCCATTAAAATTAACTGTGAGAGTCAGAAGTTCAAAAGGCCTAGAAAAAATGCATGACTTTCCAAGTTGGGAAACCCAACCCCCATTCCAAAAACAAACAAAATGAACCTATAATTTGTGAAGAATCCTGTACTTAACATGTTTAAGATAGAAACTTCAGATAGTCATGTTCATTGCAAATGAAACAAGGTGTTGTTAACCCAAGGCAGCATTTGCCCAAAGTCAAATGCACAGAACAAGACTGTTCCTTCTGACAAAGCTGGAAGAAAGCTGTTAGGCACAGAGTCAGAAAGCTGCAAGAGTTTCATAATGATTATGTAGTGCAGTGCAATGTACTGGGAGGAGGTGAATTTTAGGACCAGACATGGACGATTAACCGTTATTGACTACTAAGTCATCTAAGCCTCAGCTACTTGATCTCTAAAACAGGAAAAGTTCACTCCATGTGATTAGAGTAAGGCTAAGGTAAGACCTTGGGGATATAGTACATGCTCAAACAATACTCTTTGCTACCCCTTCTCATGACCCCTCACTATGATATATATATATCATATATCATATATATATGTATAGAATTGGTCCAAACTTGCCTCCAAATTAGTTTTTGTAATAGAAAACATGACTGAACTTTCTTCTCAGGGTACATCATGAAGGATTCAGAGATACTCACCATGCTCCTTACAAATAATTGTAGAACAGAATAAGTTCAAAGTGCTAGAGTGTTGTATTACAACTGGAAATTCAGAATTGTACTAACCTATACCTCAGATAAAACGTGTGTTGAGCAACTAGCCAAGAAATTCAGCAAAGTACCACCAGCAGCTATTTAATTGGTATTGAAAATTCTTTTAAATACCAGAGAAGACAAAGGCCTGTCCATAAAGAACAGTCTTATTCCAAAGCCAGCACTTTGGGTCCAAGTCCACACATTTGGATAAATGGAGGATCTATCCAGGTATACTCTTAGAGAGGAAAGAAATGTGTTGGAAAACATCAATAAGATACATTTGACATTTACTTATTGCATTTTTCTCTAGGTCCTGAAATTGCAAATTTAATAACTCTTGGTTTAGGATATGACCACATTAAAATATATTACCACCAAGGTGGATAGAGATGAGAATTCTAAATGTGCTATCTCAGGCTGAATATAGATGTTAATCAAAAAACAAGACTATACATTAAATAAACAAAGATGTAGTAATATACCCCAAAATTTCTGGTACCAATCAGCCTAGCATGGTAAACAAAAAAAATAATCAGAAATGGAGATGGTGGGAGTATAGGTTCAAGTAGGGGAGGAAACTCTTCCTCCCTGAATCATACCAGGTCATAAACTCCTAGACATGTTTGGCAGTCATGAAGGACAGTCTAAAAACTGAGATAAAAAGTTCCTAAAGATAAACTAGAGTCATTCATAGAAACATGGATGGAGTTAGAAGGGATTATGTTCAGCAAAATAAGTCAGAAAGCAAAAGAAAAATACTAGATGGTTTCAATTCTAGGAGGAATATAAGGGAACCAAATAAGCGACCAAGGAAAACAATAATAACAATAATAAAAAAAAAGACACGGACAAATTGGGGACACTGTGGGGAGGGAGGAGGCAATGGGTGGAGGGCAGAAAGAGCACAAGGGACTGAGGTGATGGTGCACGGGTGGAATGGTGGTGGGAAATTCATGGGGATCACAATAGATGTCAATATATATAAATAAAGGAGAAAAAAAGTTCCTAACGGGTTATTCTAGACTGTGAAATACTGATAAAACACCATGGTATTTTCAGTTCTGATAAGTGATACCCAATCTAGCCAGAGGGCAAATCCAAATGGCATTCTCCTGTCTGTCTCAATTTTAGTGAGTAAATCTCCTTTAACCACAAGATAAATCAATTATAAACATTAGTAGATCATAGAGAAAGGTTCATTATTTTGTTCCTAAATGTGTGTAGTTAAGTGTTTTGTTTTGTTTCTTATTTAGTAGTCACTCCCTGTGGTGGATTTGAATAATTCTTCATAGATCTCAACAGTGGAATTTTTCTTCCAGCAGAGGTGAACAATGCAAGATCTATTGCACATTTTCTTGCATGTGACTTAATCGCCATGTTTATAAATGGAGAGAAGATAGGGGGGTGACTTCTTTGGAAGAAATGAATTCCTTGAGGTTTGAGACTTTTAGAACTTCTGAGAAGGATCCCAAAAGGGATCATTTCAATTTCAGATACTGACAAAACACAATGAACTATGAACTAACTTGCACAATGAACTAAATTTCAGTTTTCATCTGACTGCTTCTAATTATTCACGAAGGAGAAAAACTAGAGGCAAGTCTCCTTTTCTTCATGGAGAGGCAAATATGAGGCTAAGGATAGATTAATTTCTAAAAAGATGCTCCCTTCGCAGGTGCTCACACACAGTCAGATTGTGAGAGCTCACCATCTTCTGACATTACTTATTCTGATATTATCTATGTGTGTTGTTGAGGTGTGGATCTTCTGTGAAACTTGAACCCTCTGCAGAAAGGCAGTTACCGTCATCTTCCCTCTTCCTTTTCACTCACAGCCCTTATCCTCTCTTCCCAGTCCTGTGGATTTGTTCTCCCAGCTAATTCTGGGCCCACCGGCTTCTTTCTATACCCAGAGCATAGTCTTGCACAATTTCCCTTCCCCTCCCACTTGAGTCTCCCCAGCAACCATCTCACTGATGTTTGTATGATCAGTTTCCTTTTGTATCAGATAGTTCAACCAAGTTTGAAATTTTAATTCTGCCACTCCTGTTTGATATCTTTCAGAGAGGCATCGTTGTCCAAAGGCCAAGCTCAAATATTTTAGTACAGTTGATACAGAGAAAGATCTGGTCTTTAGAGATCTCTCCAGCTTCCTGCTCCCATAGTCCCACTCTAATGTCAGTGCCCCAGGCTTCTGGACAATTGATAGTTCCCCAGGAACCCATGATCCTTAATGAGTTTGGACATCTCCACTTGCTTTGGATTTGTGTGGTTTGTTATCTTCCTTCCTGCAGTCATAGGCATACGCACCTGCGTGCCTACACACATATTCATTAGTCACATATTTTCTATACATTCCACCAAGTATTTAATTATTTTATTTGATCACTAACTTTTAAGGTGCAGGTAATAATTCTAGTGAGTCTTCCGTTGACAGACCAGACTAAGACTGAATCAGCTTTCCTGAATGGCAGCTTCACTGGGGTCTTTTCCCTTAAGATGGGCAAAATACTTTTCATTGACCCACACCCCATACCAGGCAACTTCTCTCATTCAGATTGCCTTCCTGGCCCTTGCAGGTATTTGATTTTGCATCTGCTTTTCTAATATACTTTTAGTAATATACGCTAAGATAACATTATTAAAAGAGCCAAAAGTCAATTTTTTTGAGGTTCACACTTAATCCACAAACTTTTTGAGTACAGAATGATGTCTCAAAGAGAACCAGAATGAAATGATAACTCACACCTGTGAAAATGGCCCATCCCAAAAAGACTGAAAACAGAAAGTCCTGGTGAGGGTATGGAGGCAAAGGAGCACTCACACTCGTTGGGGAGGAGGAAAAATTGGTGCAGGTCTATGTAAAGGTATAGAAACTCCTTAAAAAATTAAAAATAGAAATACCGTATGATCCAGGAATACCACTCTTAGAAATTTATCTAAAAAATATGAAAACACCAATTAAAAACATAAATACACTCCTATGTTCATGGCAGCATTATTTCAACAGCCAAGACAAGGAAACAGTCTATGCTCATCAATATAGAACTGGATAGAAAAATGGTACACATAATAGAATACTTCTTC
Organism: Galemys pyrenaicus; assembly: GCA_019455555.1. Lineage (NCBI taxonomy): Eukaryota > Metazoa > Chordata > Mammalia > Eulipotyphla > Talpidae > Galemys > Galemys pyrenaicus. The sequence goes on along the minus strand of JAGFMF010011774.1, from coordinate 883,066 downwards.
AGTATAAAAAATGATGAAATCTTGCCTTTCCCCCCATAATGGATGGCATTTACTATGCTAAACAAAATAAATCAGCAAGTGAGGGTCACTAAGTAGATGGTTTGTCTCATGTGGAAAATAAATAAGCAGAACAAATGTGCTAAACAAAATATAGAATAAGTCATGGCTCATATAAATATAAGCTGGTTACCAGAGAGGAAGGGATAAGGGGTGAGATTAGAAAGTAGAGGGGATCCATCTGACAGTGAGACTGGGACTAGGAGTATGGTGGTTGGTGCAGTGAGGCTCATGACATTGAAATGCGAAAGCTATCTTCCTACAACATATATGATGTTATAAACCAACAATAAAGCAAGAAAAATATTTTAAAAGAGAAAAATCATTTTAAATAAGAACAATCCTAAAAAACACATTTAAAACATATTTGTAGTATGATAAAAACTTGTAATTAACTCTTAGGATTCTCAGTGGGAAAGGAGGTATTCTTCATATTGTTCACATTGAATAGTAGAAGAAACGTAATGTCAGAGTCAAGAATCTGACAGATATTATGTGGCAGAGGTAGAAGACAAGCTGGATCAATTAAAAAGTTTGCATGAATTCAAAGCCCAAAAATCCTGAAGTGTGCTCTTTAGTTAGGAAATCTGGCCCAGTACTACCACTGAGTCTTCTACCTTCTTTTATTTTTTTTCCTGGTCTTTTACATGATACCTTCCAAGTAACATATATGTATACATTTATCCTTCTGGCTTCCATATCAACTTTCTTGAACAACTTACACCACAATTTGGCAGGCCTACCTAGAAACAATTTTTAAGATTTTTTAAGATTTATTTCATTTTTTTATGCATACAAGATCTGGGGTGTAGGCAAGGGGTAGGGGGGATAGGATTCACCAGAAACAGAGTGGGTAGCAGAACAGTCAAATTGACTGAAATACGCTACTGAGTGGAGCAGCTGTGGAGATTGAAGAGGTCTGCCACGTCATATGCTTTAGCTCCCTGATTGCAGTGGCTGTGGATAGCTTCATAGTGCTGCTACTTAACCCCTTGCATCACCAGGGAGGTCCTAGAGGCAATTTTTTAGGAAACTTTTCAGTTGGACCTTGGTATCAAGTACGTTTATTATAATGATGTTTCCTGGTATTGGCTATGAATTAACCTCAAAAACATTACTATCATCACTCTAAGCCTGTCTTAGAAAAGGTCATGCATCAGCTAGACAAATATTTATGTTTTCAGAGGAACATTTCACTTTCTTGGGTCCTCCTTAAGAACAACCCTAAGAGACTGTTTCTCTCCACTGTGCCTACTCTTTTTCCTTCACATTCTCAAGGGGACTGTTTTCGAGGACTCTCTTCAAAAGCACTGAATGCTCTGGGTCCTGCTTCTGTTTCACAAAGTAAGTAGTGCTGGGCCTCTCTCTTTCTCTGTCTATCCCCCTCCCCAAACCTCTCCTCTCTCTCCTTTCTCCCTTACTTTCATTCTTTTTCCCTTGAATTTGAAGGAGCAGTGTTCTGTATGAAACATTTGCCTAAACTTAAATAAGGTACATTTACCACCTACATTATAAATTCTAAAGGCAGCACATTTAACATTACATGATAAATACACAAAGCATAAGTTATCTCCTGTTTTCATCCTTCTCCACCAAATATTAGAATCTTGGCACTGAAGTTGTTGTTAAGGACAAGGCATGTATCTTTTGCCAGATACTGATTTTGAACATATAAATTACTAATGAATTGATGAACACACATGATTTAATAATACCAGTGTTGCTAACTGATGTTTAAAAGGTAAAAATAATGACAGTAATAGTTAATTAGATATAAGGTTTACTTCTTAGCAAGTACTTTACACATACTGTGCTTGACAGGCAAGTTCTGGCTTATTTCTCAAGCAAAATGCCAAACCTCAGAAATTGAAAAATACATAGTTGATACTTAGAATCAATTAATAGCACATCAAAATTATTTCCTTGTTTGTTGGTTTGGTAGCAATGAATACCATGAAAAATTTTGAAGAATAATTCAATATGGATCACAAGTCATTAAACATTATCATTATTCCACTTTGTTCAAGGAAATACATATAATAAAATTAAGTTAGAAGAGGACTACACTCAGAAATATTTAACTTTATACACAGTTGTATACAACGTATACAAATACTTCATAATTTTCATACAAACTATTGCCATCTACCTAGAAGTTCGCCCAAAATAATAATGAAAATTACTACAATTTAAAAAACAGTATAAAAGGTGGATATAAATATCAATATACAAAATAACAATGTCCTTATACAACAACAGTAACAATTAGAAAATGTAATAACAATGAAAAATTCCTATTTATAATAACTAAAACAATAAATAATATAATAAGATCTGGGTGCATATAAAGAAAACAGTAAAATTTTACCTAGGATCCTACTAGAGTATATGGAGAGGGAGAGCCTTTTTCTAAATGATTTAATAATGTATGGTTATTTACCTTCATGCAGTAAAATGCAGATGAATAGCCCACAGAAAAAATACTTTTATAAGACATGTGAAACTAATACTAAAATACAGACAAAAAGATTAATAAGAGTTAATAGTGTTAAGAAGAAAAAAAAATGGATTGATGTTGTTGGTGGGAGAGAGGGAAACTTGTCCAAAACATAATCTGTGTAGGTAATATTTGTATAGTATTTGTGGGGAAAAAAAAAAACTACTTAAATAAAACAGAGTAGGAAATCCAGAAATAGACTATATAAAGGAACTTTTATGTTACAATATATTTTGAAGTTCTAAATAGTTAAAGAGAGCCATCTTGGTGGCCCAGCAAGTTGAGCACTGCACTGTGAAGCATCCTCACCACAGCGGGGCTAGTTCGAACATGGGCCAGATCAGGGAGGGGACCCACATGGCGCAGCAGACCTCTCTTGCAATGTCTGTTGTTCCCCTCAGCAGTGTATTTCAGTCAATCTGCCTGTTCTGCTCCCCACTTTGTCTCTGGTGAATCCTTTCACCTCCTGTGACTCTGGCCTGTACCCAAGCTCTTGTTTGTACACATAAATAAATAGATAGATAGATAAACAGATAAATAAATAAAATAAATCTTTAAAAAAAAGAAAAGGGCAGAAGAACTTAAAAGACACTTTAGATAGAGAGATAGAGAAAAGAGAAACCATGAAATAAATGGAGATAAGAAAATCATTTTGTGAAATAAATTAAAATTTTACCCTAAAATGTTAAATTCCAAATACACAAAATACATGAAAGTAGCAACAAACTTAGCAAAAAATACCCTGAAAATATATAGATACTTAAAAATCATATTTTATGGATTTTGGCATTCTAAAATTTTCATGGCATAGGTTAATTTAAAAGCAAATCAACCAACAAACAAAAAACCCAGCAAAAATCAGTGATATGGTATGTTTAAGTATATTGTTTATGAAAATATATCCATCAATGATAATATTTGATAGTATTTTCTAAGAGTAGCTAAATACATGCAAGTATTTTGAATAAGACTAGAAATTTCCATATACAAAATATGGTGTGAAAATTTCATACAAAAATTTCACTGGTTACCTCCAGGAAGAGTAAGGTGCCTTATTGAGTAATTTTATGGTGTGCAAGTATTTGCATATTGATTATATAATTTAAAATAAATCTTTTAATTTATTATAGTTTGTCTCCTTTTACTAAAAATTATTCAAGAAATTATTTATTTTATTAGGTTCCAAAACAGAACTCTCCATGCCTTAGAACTTAAAAGCCTATGCTAATCTGCTCATCCCCATAATTATAGCACATTCATGTGTGGTGTGTGGGTTGGAGTATATGGAGCCCCCAACTTGGGTTTTCTGTGAATGGATATCAAGACTACAGCCCAGAACATATTACATTCACTGTAGTAGAAGGGCAGTTGGGCACAATATTTAGCTAGTATGCTCTAAGAGCATTCTATGGAAATTCCCCTTTGGTTATTATCTATAATTCGAAGGAACAGAAGGAAACAAGCAAGCACATGGATTATGCCACCATCTTTTCTTGTTAATGTGAAACAACAGGAAATAAATTCCATTGTAGTTCAAGGTGGCAGATTTAGTGATACAACAGACTTGCTGAGATTCTTCCAAATGATGGCTCTGTACTCTATTAGCAGGTATCCTTGAAAGAACACCAGGATGATGAGAAGGAAATTTCCCTGTGCCCGAGCACAGTCTGGCACAGTCACACGAGCCATTTGGACTAAAAGAATCTTCTCCCATATTTCAAGTATGAGAGCCAAGTCACTCTTCATTAAAACTCCTTCATTCCTCACTATGCTCCCTCTGCCAATGTTGTCAAAGATGAAAAATTATTGCTAAAAGCACTATCAAGAATATCTTGACTGAAAAGTCAGAAAAAGCTCTGATGTAAGAGAAGGGGGTTATTGCCCTCTGTTCAAGAACAACAGGATAAGAACTTCCAGGTGTGTTCCCAGTCCTCTCTAGAATCAACTGGCATCTGCCTTCTTTAGTTGGGTGCCTGGCTAAGCCATTGCCCATTGACAGCAGTGCTGGGGTTTCCTGGATGCTGTAGCCCCTGGCAATCACTCTAATTAAGTTTATCCAGTGTGGAACTGCCAAGAACAGACGTTCTCCCAGAAGATAAATAACACTCATTTAAAGAAATACGTAGATAAAGTAAAAGCCTATAGCTTAAAGAAATTTCCCTAAGTTTTACTCTACCCAGAGTAAATTTTAGCAGGAACTTCAGGAGACCTTTTAATACAAAGGAATCCTCAATTCAGTAAGAGGATAGTAACAATCCCTCCGATCAGTAATACTGTTATGACATTTTGATATATTTGTGCCATGATCACTCTGGGTCTCTTTCTTTGCCAGCTTCCTTTGTGATTGCAATTTGACCAGGTACACCACATCACCTAGGCTGATAAGATTCTCTCTCTTGTCAGAAAAACTGGTTGAAACTTGGAAATAAAGCAAGTTATATGGATATCTGTCCAAAAGAAATGCAAATAATTCCTTTCTTGTAGAACAGAGCACTTCAAAGATCATCTGTAGAACAGCTTTATATTTAAATACTTATATTTACATAAAGTTTACCTTTATATTTATATAAAAGTTTCAAAACTGTTTAATAATCCAATGCTTTTTTGTTTTTCTTGAATTGCTTATACTTAGCCTAACCATTCAGATTTTCTCTGAACTGATAATAGTATTTTATAAGCTTCCTTATTATTCAATAAATATAATCTTTGACAAATGTTTATTTTTTATTTGCCTGAAATTCATAATTTTATCTTTTAGAATATTATATTTAACACATTGTGTTAAATGGCATAAGTTATCATTACAAAGTATCCAATTGTGATAGTAAGGTCAACACTGAGGTACAATAACAGAGAAATGTTACAGTAACAACAAAATAATAGTGTAACAGGGTGGTCCTGGGAAAGAGGAAGTTCCAGAATCTAAGTGGGTGGAGCTGAGCAGGGATAAGAAGATGCTGGAGAGAGGAGGACAGAAGGAAGGGAGGAAGAAGGAAGCAGGATTGAGAGCAACAAGGAGGCGTGGAGGAGGCACGTGGAGCAGAGGGACATGTGAAGAAACTGTGCTTGCTTCTTGTTCTTATCCTGGTTAGAACAAATGTGGGTGAGAGACCCGTGGGGAGCTTAATAATGGCAGCTTTCATCTTGATTTTGATTTTGCTCTTTTCCTCACGGATTTGTCTGACTCTTTCTGACCCTTTTCTATCGGTCGCTACTGAAAGGTCCTTTCAGCTTGTGGCAGGCTTTTGGGCCTTTCTTAGGGCCAATCATATTTGACTGGATTTTTACCCTCAAGGGGATGGGTAACTTTGGAATCTTAACTTAGTAACTATATTCTTTTTTCTTTCTGTATTGCTCCCTAATTGTATTAATGTTCCTTTCCATTAAAGGCCTTATATGTGTGTATTAATGTGGTGGATGGCAGAACCCATTTAGAAAGGGCAGGTTTAGGGCTTTTTAATGTGCCCCTCTCCCTGCCCTGGAAGCAAGGTAGCTTTGTCGAAGGCAAGAAAGGGCAGAAATGAGAGTGAATAGATAGAGAAACAATTAATGATGGAACCAGAACACATATTATAGCATACTCTGGAGGAAAGGGAAAGTGGAGAGGCCAGGGATTCCAGAATATTGGAGATGTTACAAAAAGAAATGAAAACTCACATAATCGGTTTTCTGTCCTCCATGTTACTTCTAGAGTGGGGATCTGCCAGGACACAAACAATTTCTTATCGAGGGTTGTATCATTGAGCACCCAGTGAATCTGCAATGTAAATCTGGCTTTGTCCTCACAGTCATACCGAGCTTCCATATATTGGATGAATGAATGACTGTGGGAAGGAATATGAGGAATAAAGGGATGGGGGGAGGGAAGTCTTGCTCAGAGGAGAATTTTGAGGTCAGGATTGGGAACAGCTGGCTTGATCCAGTTGTTGACAGGAGCACTGTTTCACTCTTTAAGACCACATGAGCTCAATTAGAAATCTAGGGCAGAGCCTCCTTGGTGGCACAGCGGGTTGAGCGCCATACTGTGAAGCATTTGTGGCACAGCAGCGCAAGTTCAATCCCTGGCAGGGTGGTGGACCCCACATGGCTCAGCACACCTTTTCTGCCTCACCCACTGCTCCCCTCAGCGGTGTATTTCGTGGATCTGCCTGTTCTGCTTCACACTGTCTCTGTTGAGTCTTCTCACCTACCACGACTCTGGCCTGTACCCCAGCTCTTTTATGCATAAACAAATAAATCTTTAAGGGGAAAAATAAAAGAAATCTAGAGCAACACAGATGGTGGCAGGGAATGCAATTCCTTGAGACTGCATGGAAAGTGGCTATTTGTGGCTGTTTCAATAGGCAACAGGGCAGGAAAATACTTGGATCTCCGAGGTTCTGGACATTTGGGCTTTAGTTGTATTTCCAGAACCTGAATAAAAGAGAGTGACTGGCTAAACCAAGGTGAGCACATAGCTCCCACACACATCCTGGGCTGCTTTGAAGGACTGCCTCCCTTCAAATTTCAATGTTAACCTTATGTTTGTAATAAGGAAGAAAGTCAGGAAATCATTTCACATGATGAGGAACGGAGTCAAAAACCTACTTCTGGGTGGACTTAGGGGCCACATACCTATCCCCATGCTTATGACTCTTAGATTTACAGCCATGTAACACATTATACAACTGCCTTAAAATCTCTCCTGAAGCTTGTACTTCTTGAATAGTGAATGGATCTTATTCATTTGAACATCCTTGTTGAACAGCACTGAAAACAGGACATGCACTCAGAAAATATTAAATAAAAATTATGTCATAAAAATAATATTAGGAAAATGAGGAAGACGTGTACTGTGACAAATGGAAGAGTACCTGCAATTGGAAGTGCTCTCTCCAATTAATCAAAATAATGCAAACTCCAATCTAAAAAACTGTCTTTTAAAGAGACTTTAGACAATGGTGTAGAGAGGAGGAGACTGATACTCATTTTTTCTTAAGAAAATTAGCTCACTTAAAGAATAATGAGACAAGGTTTGGCCTTTTACTGCTGTCTTAATCTTAGAGTGAGAGAAGGGTAACAGCTGAGGAATGTGCCAATATGGCTGCCACTCCAAATGTGTGGCAGATTTGGTGGTCTTTTAGTTTATTTCAGGATACTCAAGGTATGTAAGTCACAACTGGAGGGCCCATGGCTGGTTTGTGCATATGCTTTCACACAAAGCATATGCAGTGGATTCTCCATTAACAAGCCTGTGTTTACACATCAAAGCAGAACGAAAATAACAGAAACTTCCATATGACTCTGCCAATAGTGCTTACAAAGCAATCTTGTATATGCCATATTACTATCTGAAAATGTCTTTACCTCTGGAGCTGGTTGCAAAGGCAACTGTATTGTAACTTTCCCTTTTATAAAGGCTCTATTCCAGCTTTGGCAGCATCCACATATCAGATAAACTACCATTTGGGGACACTTGTGTTGATTTGTACCAAAAAAGCATAAAGCTAACTAAGAGGCATTATCCCTTCCCAAGAGCTATTGCAGCTATTGAATATGTCCTTTAAACATCAAATCCTCCAATCTTCCAGGTAGAGAAATGCCTCATTATCTTGCTGACAGGGAGAGAGCACATGTCATCTCCCACTTGAAATTGTCTTTGGCTTGCAACTTCTATTTACTAAACTTTAATAGGAAATTCCAAGTGGGAAAAGAAGTGTCCACTGCCACATTTAATCTTTGCAACTGACTAGGGAGGCATTAACTGTTAAGCTCAGTGGGCAGCTGGAAGAGCTAAGGCTCAGAAAAGTAAGCAACTTGCCTAAATCCATACAGCCTGCAGTGGAAGAACCAGTTTTTCTAATTTTGCACTCATTACTGTCATTAAACAATGAATATATCAGAAAATTTGCAATAGGCTCAGGACATAAAAATAATTAGATACTATATCTGTCCACTGAAAACCACTAGCAGAGGGAGAGGCAATAATCAGATCATTTTGATACAGCATGATGGGTGTGACCATGGAGAGAAGAGTGGGGAGTACAGTCCCCTTTGAGAAGAGTCACATGAAACATGAAAAATCTATATCTTCAATGACATGGAGTCTGCCAGGTAGGTCAGGTACAAAGGAGGGGGTGTCCATCCCAATTAGAGAACCATCAAAAGGGTATGAATGGAAGCAATGAAAAAAAACTCTAAGGAACTCATCAGTTTAATAGAGTTTTGAAACAGAAAGTGATGTCTCTAAAGTGTGTTTTTAATAATGGGAAAAAGAGGAGGAACTATTTTATGGATCATCCTTGGAAGATACAGAATCAATTTCACTTAAGAAAAATTACTTTCAGGGCCTTCCTAGTGGCCTAGGGGTTAAGTCTAAGCATCACCACTACCACAGCCTGAGTTCGATCCCTGGCCAGGGAACCAACCCACATGGTGCAGCAGACCTCTCCTGTCTTGCCCACTGTTCCCTTTAGTAGTTTATTTCAGTAAATCCCCCTCCTCTGCTCCCACTCTATCTTTGGTGAATCCTCTCACCCCTGCACCTCTGTCCTTCACCCTAGTTCTTCTACATATACAAAGTAATAAAATATTTTTTAAAAAGAAAATTACTTTGTTTAAAGCAATTTAAAGTAATCCGATTTAATTACTTTAAAAAGGGCATGTTTGTACATATATGTGTGTATGTGTATATGTATGTGTAAATTCATGTGTGTTATGTGTGTTGCACAAGAAATTTATTTGGTACTGCTTCAGGTTACATTCTCCAGTAAGTAGGCTCTGAGATGAAATAAAAAAGACAGGATTGTTAAAGGGTACTCTTGGGAACCACACCTACGAACACAAGGAAGCTAGTGGATAGAGGGGACATTTGCCTGACAACTGCATAGTGTATACAGTGCCAGAGCTTGACTACTGTATCATCTTGGACCCACTGCCAAGCACTTTATACCCAGGACTCAACCTACCACTGTATGTGAATTCCCCTGGAAGGACTTGACCTTACCCAAGCATCTCTCTGTGCTCAGAAAGTTCCAGAAGCAAAAGACACATGAGGACAGTCTAACATCTGCAGTGGCAGGGGACTCCTTCTTAAAGGGAACCTGGGAAGAGTAGTTTAAGTCTACCACAGTTCCTGGGCTTCTCTGCACTACAGACAGGGCCTGCAATGACCCTCACCCTTTCACCTTAGAACAGACTGAAGAACCAGAAACATGAATTAGCACATGGCACTTAAATTTCCTACAGAATCATCTTAACCTGCTCAAGTGATTTTGAAACCAAGTCCCTTCTCTCTTAATCAGAAGAAAATTGATAACAAAATGAGAAGAGTGTAAATCTGCCAATTACACTTGCAGAGGGTTTTGATTGCATCTTCTCCATCACTCTGCTCCACGACTTTTTCATCTCTGAGTCACGAGTTTTGTCACCAAAGTCTTGCAAGAAAGGAGACAGGCTGTTGTGGTTCTCCGTCTGACTGCACCAGCATACCTGTCTGGGTATGTCCCTTCCAACCTAGTCTTTCTCTGCTCATTCTGGTCACATCAGCATATCAGCTTAAAGTCTCCTTGACTTTGGAAAAAGGACAAAGAACATCTCTGTGAGAGACACAAACTATCCCTTAGGTTGGGACCTTAATATCCAAGGAGTTTGTTTGTATTTTCCAGTAAATTTTATCTTGACTTTCATTTTATACTTACCAGTCCAGCTCCATATAAATGATTCTTTCCTATTTGTTACTTTTTTTTTTTTTACTGAGTTGTAAATTTCAACAATCATCACTGTCAGAGGAAAGCAAAGGAATGCATCTAACTATGAGTTTGTTGTGTGCTCTACATCTCAGAGCTTTTCTTCCTGACTGCTTGAGAAAATAATGCCAAACTTCACTCTTTTTATAAAACACACACGCACATGCACACGCACATGAACAGAAGTATACTTTGCCAAAGGCAATCCATCAATCAAGTCAAATAAGAAAACTGCATTCTCCTTCAATTACCTATTATCAATCCTAACTCCAAATCAGAATCTTTAAGAAGAGAGAAAAACTGGCTCAAGTGATGACTTAATTATTCACTTCTCTGAATATAAAAATAGAATCAGTGTTCTTTAAAACACAAAGCTATAAGAATCTGAATTTATGGAACAGTGATCTCAAGAAAGGAAACTTTATGAAGTACCAGGTAGTTCAGCATTGTGTTTCTCATCGAAGAAATACTTTATTTTTTTTAAGATTTATTTATTTATTTGTAGAAGAATTGAATACAGGCCAGAGGTGTGGAGGGTAAGAGGAATCACCAGAGACAGAGTGGGCAACAGAACAGGTGGATCTACTGGGATACACTGCTGAGGAGAACAGCAGGCGAGGCAGGAGCGGTCTGCTGCACTATATGTGGATCAGCTCCTTGGCTGGGGATTGAACTCAGGTCTCAGTGGTGATAGTGCCGAGACAATCCTTAGGCCAAGAGAGAGGTTCTGAGAAGCAATTCTTGAGCAGCTGTCGGATGGTCTTGTAGGTACCAGCTGTGCAAACATGTAGCCAAACACTCGTGGGGACTGCCAGGTGGTGTTCTGGGTTCTCCTGCCAACTTTTTAAACTAATCAGAGTAATCGCTCTCCATTATTACATTAACACAAGAAAGCGTGTATTAGCTTCTTTTACTAAGAATAATGAGTCAAGTATACTTGACATTTAACTTGAAAAAGTAAAGTTTTTTTAAAAAAAACAATCTTTTATCTTTACAACATTTCTATGATGTTGAAAAGAGAATTATTTCACTTTCTGTTTCATCTTTGACATAATGATAAGCATCATTTCATGCACAATGACATTATGTCATAAATATGCCACCAGGTGAGTAACAAATTATTTTTTTAAAGATTTATTTATGCATACAAGCACTGGGGTACAGGCCAGAGGTGTGGGGGGGTGAGAGGATTCACCACAGAGAGCGGGGAGCAGAAC
>JAGFMF010011774.1:846168-871518 GCA_019455555.1 Galemys pyrenaicus | reverse complement strand
CCCACCCTGGCCGGCAGCAGGGATCGAACTCGTGCTGCAGTGGCTGTGGTTTGCTTCATAGTGCGTTGCTTAACCCACTGCGCCACCAGGGGAGGCCCCAACAAATTATTTTTTAACATGATAATATATACGTCCTCCAATGCTAAGAGACACATTATCTCTCCTGTAATACAAACCTCTAGTGTAATGCATCAGGAAAGCCATTCTCCAGAGGCATTCACAAAGAGAAATGTAAATGACCATCTTTTGGAGAGACTATGGCAGCCCATCTGCGTGTGGGCACATTTTGCCACAGAGCATAGTTTGTGACCTGCCAGAGCATATGAGCCCACTGTGTTCTGTATGCTTCCCCTGAGATAGGAATAATGTCCCTTTACATGGGCCTCCCTGGTGGCACAAGGTGTTAAGTTGCACACTGTGAAGCTAACCACAGCCACTGCAGCAAAGTTCAATCCCTGGCCAGGGAGACAACCCACATGACACAGCAGCCCTCTCCTGTCTCGCCAGCTGGTCCCCTTAGCAGTGCATTTCAGTCTATCCACCTGTTCTGTTTCCCACTCTGTCTCTGGTGAATCCTCTCACCCCTGCACCTCTGGCTGACCCAGATATTGTATGTATAAATAAATAAATGGTTAAAAAAATCCCCTTCCAGGATGGAAGGAGGATCAGAATTTCCAGGGATTTATTCAAACTTTATGATTTAGCAAGTCCTCTCCCCGAAGAGTTGTTAGTGACGAGTAACTTCAGATTATTTTGACACCAAAAGCATCTGTGCCAAAACAAGAAAGAAAAGGAAAATGGAAGAAGGGAGTTAAGTCCTACATAAATGAAACTCACAGGCCCACACCTTTACAAATGTCTACTCCATAATTGTATCATATTTGGAAAGAGGTCAGATTTGGGGATAATGAGACATTTTCCTTATGTTAGATACAAAACAAAGAAGATATGGATTATTGCCATTTCTAATCTGTATATGGAGTCAGAGGCTCCTCAAGTCTTTTAGGATCAGCTACCAGACTTTTGATTTTCATTCTGCAGGTAGAGCATGAGTGAACTCCTTGTTCCTCTAGCAAACAATATGGCTGTTGGCAATTGTTCTACATCCATACTCAGATTTCCTCATCCCACTTTCAGCAGTGAAGTTGTTTAATTTCTCTTGCCTCCTTCTTAAATTGTCTTACACACTTCTAGTGAACTACAAAGTAGAGTACTACTTCCAAGAGTTTCAAAGATATGACAACCACATGCTTACAACATACCCTTCAGAAGTTACACTTTAGAAAGTTTATCCTACTCTTAAAGAAATGTAAAAGGCATGTTTATAAATGCCCAAAACTACCTGGGTGATAAAAGTCTGAAGTTGATTCTGGGAATCCAATATGCATTGACTCAAATAACAACTTGTCACATTTAAAAGACAGAGGAGCTGCTAAGAGATTTACCATTTTCTATAAAACTCAACCTGTTTCCGCTATCTCACATGGGCACACCAGTGTGCCAGGGATTAAAATGCCCAGTGATGTTTTAATTTGATTTAAAGCTATTTCATTTTCTACAGATATCTATCTAGACAGACATATCCAGATTTAAGTATTACCATATTCATTTTAACCCATCAAAGGACATACTAATTTTATCTTTTGTTCCTAACAAACATAAATTCCCAGTGTCTCTAAATTTATTTTTTTAAAAAGATTTATTTATGCATTTAAGAGCTGGGGTGCAGGCCAGAGTCCAGGGAGGTGAGAGGATTCATCAGAGACAGAGTGGGAAGCAGAACAGGCAGACTGACTGAAATACAGTGCTGAGGGGAGAAACAGGCAAAGCAGGAGAGGGCTGGGAATCAAACTCGTGCTGCTGTTTCGTAGATGCTTCACAGCGCGGTGCTCAACCCGCTGCGCCACCAGGGAGGCCCCTCTAAATTTCTGAATAATAGGATATGCAATTTTTTTTCATTTTGGCTACTACAGCTGAGGTTTCTTTTGTCTTTGAACCACTGAATTATACAAAATGGAAAAGCTGGGACTAGCTTTTTCAGTCACTGACATTTCTAAATGGACATATCGCTGAACACTAAACAAGAAAATTCAATCCAACAAAAATAAAATGACCTCCAACAGCACCTTTTCATCTTCAAATACATTAAGACCAATTCAATAAAGCAGAATAACATCTGAGATGGAACTTATTGGGGAGAAACATAGCAGTAATGGGCACTCGGTGCAGCTGAACTTTATTCCTGCTGAAGCACGCCTTCTCATCCACTCCCATCATCTGCCCCTACAAATCACTTTATTTCTGATCAATCTGAGAAGTCTGGATTTAAAACCCTGTCATAAGACACACATGTGCCTCTTTTTCCCTTTAGACTTGCACAAAGTTTATACATATTCAGACCATATGATAATTACATAGCTACCTGAGATTTGCATAAATGGATTTTAAAATTGTATCCTTATATATACCTTTCAGTAAGAAAGACTCATAAATGCTGCCTGAAAATAAATTAAACTCTGGCATGGAATATAATTTATGAAAATTGCATACTACTTGAATTGATTTCACCAAAAAAAGGTATTAAATCTTGATGACTAACAAATTTCTTCACAGAAATAAAATGTGATGTTTAAATAGAATTAAAACCGCAATATAAAATTTTAAAAAATATTTTAATAGTAAATCATGCCACTTATATGGGTTACTAATTAAGCAAATGACTTGAAATCATAAAATGTTTTTGATCACTTATATCTTAGCTTCTTGGAGATAGGTAAAACATGGTAAGTGGAGAAAGAAATATTTCTGTTAAGAAGAGAGCACATAACATATTCTGTTACTTCTTTTCCTTCAACTGGTGTGCTTTCATTGACATATTTCTCTGAGTTAAAAGTTAAACAAACACAAATTTAAAAGAAACAATTGAGAAACATTCATTGATTTCATTTCCCAAAGGTAAATAAAGAAGGAAGAAAGGAGGGAAGGAAATTAAATTTGACTGGCAAATTTTGTGACTTATTTATATTACTGTTCTAAGAATTTGAAGTTCAAGATTTGTAAAGCACAGAGAACACATACTTTGTTTTGATAATATAATAATACTCCTAATATTGACACATTATTTGGCACTTAAATGTTTTATAAGCCCTGCTCAAGCCACTTTCAAAGAATCCTTTCTAAATTAGAATTGTGATGCAACTTTAGTATCTCGATAAATATCACTACTAATGTGGCTTATTCATTTTCTTTCACAGACACACACACATACACAACTGATTCTGTGCTCTTGAAAAAGTGGTGACAGACAATGCACAATTCATTTTCTAATCTCCTGACTTGTTTTAGGTACCCAATGACTATGGAATGAATGCATGAATGAATGAATGAATGTGAATGTCATCTGAGTCATCCTAATCCCCAAAATAGCATGGCAGCCAGTTCAGATGAACCACTTATCTAATGGTTGATTCCAAATATCATGGAAAGAATGTCCAGCATAGAGCCATCTGTTATGGGACCAGGGCTGCTTTTCTGTGCAAGTGTAAGGCAGCCTCCTAGTTTAAAATACAATAGTTCCTTCCCCCACCATGGTACTGTGACTGGAATCCCATTGAAACGCTGCAATATATTTAATTATACTGTCATTGATAATTAGCAGAAATCAGGTATCACTAGGGAAGTTAAAGTATGGCTCATTCACTGAGATTTAACACTAAGATGAAAATAAATTATATATCTTTATTCTCACAGAGGTTTTGATTATAAGGATGAAAAATAACAGGATCTATAGACATGTAAAGATAATATATTCAAGGAGAATTAAATTTATAACTATAAATGTTTTATGCCATATTTTAATAATTTCCTAGAGAATATTATGCTTAGTGAATTAAGGCAGACAGGGAAAAGACAAACATGGTATGATTTCACTCACATGTGTTACACGGAGAAACCAGCAAAGTGAAAGAACTAGATAAGACAAAAATATACTTTTACAATCTAAGACCAATTTGTAATTACCAGAATGGAAAGGGTTTGAATAAACTGGGTAAGACAGGTCAATTGCATAGTGGAGGATAAAATTGGATTTTTAGTGGTAAACTTAATGTGATAACACACATGTTGATTTTTAGTGATGCGTACCTGAAAGTTATATGACATTAATATTATAAAGCAATGTGACTCGAATAAAAAATCATTTCCTATTTATTTAAAATAAAATAGCAATTTTTCTTGAGCCTGGTCACACAGTTGTCTCATTGGGTCTTTAGCACAAAAGGTGTTTGAAGATTCCCCCTACCTACAAGCAACTGGCTGTTCAGCTGCAATCGGAAATGAGCATCCTCTGAAGTCTCCCTGGTTATCTTTGGGAGGTTGTCCACCTGGAGTGAGGTCTCTTTGAGGTTCCTCTCAGCTTGCACGTAATGCCACTGGTTGTCATTCAGCGGAGAGGGAGACTGTACTACAAGCTCTACAGGGCCATTCCCAACATCGATAGCAAAAGTGATCTCAGAAGGAGCTGAAACCAAAAAGGAGAAACAGAAAGAAGGATGAAGAAGGTTTCTGGTGCTTTTAGAACACACACAAAAGACATACGGCATTAATGTTATAAATGATTGTAAATAAATAGCTTGATATAAAGGCCTTTAGTTTAAATCCTTCTAGTAGTGAAATTACCATTAACAGTAATTACCAAAGTTCTTTTTTTGGTCTATTTTGTGAAAATTTAGGAATGAAGATAGGGAATTGGATCACTAATTTTAATCTATACATATGTATCAGTATCATGGTTCTGGGTTTCGTGGGACTATAATTGTTTCAATAGTAACAATAATTCAGAGATTTCCATAGATACCAGCTTATTTAGCAAACTCCAACCCTAAAGGAAGATGATCTACATTCTGAAAAATCCTAGTGCTCTCTTCCATGTCATTTCATTAAAAAATTCATATAATTTCCATGACTTTAAAATAAAAAATGGAAGGTGAGACTGTTGAAACCCCTTATGCAAGGAGACATCATTTCAAGTAGTGCTTGTAATAAAACTCAGCCCTCCCACCTTGATGTTGGGTTCTTTTGGAACCTTTCTGTTCCTTCATAACAATCTGTGTATCATTCATAGCAGTTAGCTGGGCATAATAATACTGATGGAGGAGGAGGAAGAAGATGTCGGTAGTGATAATGGTAAAGTGGTGAGGGCAACGTGATGGTGATATTGTTGATGACTGTGGAGGTGATGATGGTAGTGGTGGTAGTGGAAGTAGTGATGATAGGGATATATTCACAGAGAGAGCGGGTGAATGAGCACAATAGTACCTATAATGAGCTCTGTTAAGCACTGTATTAAACACTCACTATAGGTTTCTCATTTTAATCTTTAAAACACTCTTGTCATAAAGACATCATTTTGATTTCCATTTCTATAAAGTTTAGAGAAATATATCTGACTCAGTTTTCCAGATAGTAAGTAGAACCTGACTCCCGAAATAGAACTCTTTACCATTTTCCTCTATTAAGATATATATATATATCAATATATATTATTGCATTGCTCATCATTACATAAAACTTCTCTAAATATGAAGGCTGTAGAGCCGTAAATTATAAATTAAAGTTGAGAAGATAAGCCCATTTTCAGTAAATGGAGCCTCCATATGCTAGACATTCCTTTCCTTTTCTGAACCTGTGATGCCTCCATTATTAAAACAGGGCATGGGTATTTATTTGACAAAATCATCAACTTGCAGATGTAATTATCAGTGATTACAAAAGTCAAATACCAGCCTCATGCACCTCCTTCTCAGCTTTTAAACCCCTATAAAGAGACAGTCTCAGGGGCCTCCCTGGTGGCGCAGAGGGTTAAGCAACGCACTATGAAGCAGACCGCAGCCACTGCAACACGAGTTCGATCTCTGCTGCCGGCCAGGGGGGCGACCCACATGGCGCGGCAGACCTCTCCTGCCTCACCCGCTGCTCCCCTCAGCAGTGTGCTTCTGTTGATCTGCCTGTTCTGCTCCCGGCTCTCTGTGGTGAATCCTCTCACCTCCCCACACCTCTGGCCTGTACCCCAGTGCTTGTATACATAAATAAATAAATCTTTAAAAAAAAAAGATTTATTAAAAAAAAAAAAAAGAGAGACAGTCTCAGTATAAGAAGTTCCCAATATAAGAAAGTTTCAAGTAACTGAGAACCAGAATTGCTTTGCATTCTGATGGCCATGAGACCAGACCATAAGACACACGTTATGGCAAAAGACCTTAAAAATGAACTCTGAGGTCCTCACTGGTGGTGCAGGAGTTTAATTCTCAGAACTATCAAGCTATCACCAGCCACGGAGACACAAGTTCAATCCCCAGCAGGGATGTGACCCAAATGGCACAGCAAACCTCTCCTGTCTCGTCCACAGCTCTCTTCAGCAGTGTCAACCACAGCTCTGCTCAACAGAAGTCAACCCTTCTGTTTTGCTCCTCATTCTGTCTCTGGTGAATCCTCTCACCTCCCGCACCTCTGGCCTACAGTGCAATTCTTGTACGCATAAATAAACAAATCTTTATTTAAAAAATGAACTTTGAGAGCAGAAATTCTGGGGTTACTTTGACCTAAGGTAGATTTTCTATCTCAAGCCTCAGTTTTCTCATTTGCAAAATGGGAATAAAAAAAGTACTTGATCATCAGGTTGTTCATCAATTAATCCTGAAGAAGTTCTTAAACTGTTGGATAGGATGTGCTCAATGAGAGTCAGTTTTCAGACTATCACAGTTAGCATGGTTCACCAGCCCAGGTAAATTGCCTTTGCCTCATGAACCATGCACTAATGAAACTGAGTTGAAGGGGACAAATTGGGTTCAACAGTAAAAAGATTAAATAAGAGTGACGGTAGCCCCTTGAGTCACTCACTGTTTCTTCTTCAGACTATTGATACCACTTTGCTGCCCCACACATCCTGAAACAAATAAACCCTGAGAGATGACTGGTCTCAAGATCGATTTATCTCTAGAGGACACAGGTAAAGACTGGTAAGAACTAGAGGGGAGAAAGTGTAAAGATTTTGCTAACAGCCTTCCTAAAAAGATGTTCTTGTGGATATTAAGTTCTACTCAGACAGCATATCTCCGTGGAAGTCTTGCTGTACCACATATCTGAGCTTATCAGTGCTCCAACACTTCCCCCTCTGTTGAATAATGATCTGTTTATTATCTGTCTCCCCCACTAGTCTGCAAACTCTAGTCTCTTCACTCTAGATGAACACTTCATTTATTGGACATGAAGCACCTAGCTCCCAGCCTCATATAAAGTAAGCACTCATCAAACTAGAGTTCCATTCCTCAAAACACTGCTACACTCACATGCAAATGCAATTTTTCAATTTTTTTCTAGATTCTTTTTGTTAGTTTTAAACTAAGGTATTATGTTCCTTGGCAAATCCTTTAAAATTATTATTGTTGAACTGTATTCAAGCCACTATTAGAAACCCACTCTCCTAGAAATGAGGGAGAAACAGTGAAATTAAATAATAGCTCTGTTCATTGAGGGCTTACCATGATCCAGGCACTCTGCTAAGCATTCTTCACAAATCGACTATGCAGTCCTCTCAACAATCTTATGAGACAGGTAACACTTTACAGATAAAGGAAAAAACCACAGATACTGATAAGTTGCTCCAACCCAGATGGGAGTGAGAAATTCAACTGTGTGTTTTCCAGACTCACTTTTTAATCCACTCTTCCTATGACCAAGCCTACAAGTGCAACATGTATAGGCAGCCAAAAATAAGAAATATCATGTAGGTTACTTTTTACAATTGAATACAAAAATGTTCGTAAGTGGATGACCTCTATAACATTGACAAGTGACTTTGGACAGGCACCCGAGTCAAGCATAAACTCCCACCTACGAGTGAGATGGACCTGCATATGGCCCTGCATAGAGAGCTGGAAGCCTTGGGCAGCGTAGTTCTATTATAACTTTACTTTTGGCCTCTCTTTCCACCAAACACCCAACAAATATCCCCCCTCATTATCTATTTCCTTAGAATTCAAGACACAGCTAATGCGTCATCTTAACTTCCATGGATTTTCATCAAGCCAGATACTGTGTGAAGAACTGAGAGGGCAAAGATGAACACAACAAGATGAGCCCACAGTTGTCTTTTGAGAAGACTGACAAAGAAAGAATATACTCAGTAGAGGAAAGTATCACAGACGTCAAAGAGTGACTACCAAGTACTGAACTTAGCAGGGAGAATTGACCACCATGCCCCTTAGACAATCCATGGTACCCACACAGTAACACAACTCATAGCAATCAGTCATGAGCTTTGTGAAGATAGAACTGTTATTCGTTTTTTGTGTCCTCAATCCCACCCCATGTCAGGTGTGTGGGAGACCTGAGAGACCATTTAAAGAATAAAGAGGAAGTTCCAAGCCCTTAATGTGTCATTTCATCTGTCTAACTTGCCATGTATTCATCTGTAAAATGAGAAATATGAGCTAGGAAATATCATTGAAGATATTTTGAGACACGTACTCTTTGAGGGTCTAATGACAATTAAAGTTCCTATCACACACACAGAAATAAATATCCAGTTTTGCATATATTTTCAAAGACTTCTGTATTGTTCCATGTTTCAAAACAAGGAAGAAAATAATTCCCCATTGTGCTGAGTTTTAACATTCTTGATTTTCTTCAAATATTTTCATAAAGGAGAGTAAAAGCTACTTAAAGGAACAGAGAGGTTGTATCTTGGATTCTAACTCTCACTAGATGTATGGCTCTGGGTGTCCCACTTATCCTCTCTCTGCCTACCTTCTTTGACTTCACACTGGACTATGAGCTGGATAATGATGATCAGAGCACAATACAGGATTATTTAAAAGTGAAATGAAATGAAAAAAGAACCACATTTGGCAATAGGCTTCATATAGACATACAAATATATCATTCACTAAGGCTTGGGGATACATATATATATATATGTACACATATATATATAGGGGAACACCTTACCTTTCACAAACTCAAGGCCACCAAATCCAAATATTATAAATGGAAGTGACCCAGAAGGAAGTGGACTGAAAATTTCACGGTAGCTTGATCCTTGTCCAACGATTTAGATATACCAACTTTTGAAGTTTTTACTCAAATGGTTAAAAGGGAACACTCCTTTGGGATAGTTAGAAATCTATTCTGAGCCACTGTATCTGTTAAAAAAAAATTTCCTTTCTAAGAAAATTATTCATAGATCAGGGTAAAATCTCCATCTAGGAGAAGGACCCTCTGGACTAGGTGGGTGCTGGTAGCTTTGGGAAAACACTCGTTGGGCAGGGAGGTTGCAAGAACGGACCTCACAACCAAGAAAACTGCCAGACTGGTGGGAGAGCACATACCAGATGCCATCACCACAAGGCAAGAAGCTGCAGATCAGGTATTCCACAGACGTCTGAGTTTAACTGGGAAAAAGCAGGTTAAGCAGATGGGTGAGCAGTGGGGCTTGTGTGTACCAGCCAAACCTCATGCTCTTCCTGAGACTTGGAACTGAGAGGGAACCTCTGGTGTAGGTGGGCGCCAGTAGCGTAGGGAAAGAACTTGCTGGGCACCATCATCACAGGGCAGGTAGTTCTGAGTTAGGAGCTCCACAAAGACTCTATGTGGAACACCAAGAAGGCAAAGGTGAACTGGAAGGTGTCCTATGGCCAGGACTTGTGCGCCTGATACCTGGACCACAAGAAGGGACGTTGCAACCAGGGAAACTGCCAGAGCAGTGGGAGAGCACACGCTAGACGCCATTATCACAAGGCAAGAAGCTACAGATCAGGTACCCCACAAACCTCTGAGTTTCATTAATTGGGAAAAAACAGGTTAAGAAGACAGAGGTGGGCAGTGGGGCACATGTACCAGCCAGACCTCTTGCCCTGCCTGAGATTTGGAAATGAAATAAAGCAGGTCAATAAGAAACAGAGAAAAATGAAAACCAACATGGCAGTGAAAGGATGCCAGGAATAAAGTCACCTGTAAAGATGACTGATAAGGGAAAAATTACAGGAACTTCTTGACAAGATAAAAACAGTTTAGACACAGCTGGTGACCCAATAAGCAGGAAAAAGGTGAGAGCGACAGGGCAAGGGGGGGAAAAAAGATATCAACCCTGACTCCTTTCCCCATCCCACACTCACAAACCTGGAACACTGAGTTCAGGATAAAGGAAAAGAGAGGAGAAGTATTTGAAGAAATGGGAAAACACTGGCCCACCTAAAAACTCCATAAGACAAAACAAAGAGTGCTGAACATGACCTGACAACCAGTTTCTGATATCCCAAAAGGAACACGCAGAGATGCCTGCCAATACCAGCAACACAGTGTCCCAACAAACAGAACTAATTAGAAAGCAGACAACAGGGAGAGTAAAATTATATAAATAATCAAGTAAGTCCACAGGGAAAGTCACACCACAAAATGAAAAACCAATTACAAGAACCCAGCATCAATGACTTGGAAGAACTGCTCAGCATACCAGGAAGAGAATTTAAAATCATCATGATTCAAAAACTGAAGTAATATGAAGAGAAAGATGATGATATGATAAAAATAATTAATGAACTGGAGAATGAAAATGAGTCCCTAAAGAAGGAAGTGAAATAAAGGTAGAAAAGTAAGAAAATCAATGAAAACAGAATGGACTAAATGGAAGATTGATTTAGTATACTCTGAGACACAGAATTTTAAAAAAAAATCAAAACAGAAAAGGAAAAAGAAGTGCAAAGGAAAAAAACAAAAATGAAGAAACACTTCAAGAACTCTCTGACACCAACCTCGAAGGAAATATAAGTTATAGGAATCCCAGTGGGGAGGAGAAAGATAAAGGGAATGAAAGCCTATTCAAGGAGATAACTGAAGAGAATTTTCTAAGCTTAAAAATGAAGATGAAAACAGAATACAAGAAGCTAGATGCATTCCAAATTTCTATGATGGAAAGCGAACTACAGCAAGACACATACTAGCAAAGCTCCCAAGAATCCAAGACAAGGAGAAAATAATGAAGTTGACAAGATAACTTATAAAGGAAAACCTATCAGGTTAACATCATACTTCTGTGAAGAAACTCTGTAGGCAAGGAGAGAATGGAGGGACATACTCAAAAAACTTCAAGACAACAATTGCCGACCACAAATACTTTATCCTGCAAAGCTTTCCTTCACATATGAAGAAAAAATTCAGAAACTCCAGAAATTCAGCATGACAAAACCCCAACTTCTAAAAATACTATAACTACTAAAACTAAAATCAACAGAAGAATGAATAAGAGGAACAATAAAAGGCAAGGGAAAACAAATCACAAAAAGACAAAATGGCAAATACAGATGCCAGCATAAGAGTTTTAACTCTAATGTAAATGGACTGACCTCATCAATAAAATCACACAGAGTAGCAGGCTGGATTAAAAATCAAAATCAAATGTTCTGTTATCTCCAGGAAACACATTTAACCACAAAAGACAAAAATAGACTAAAGTAAAAGGTTGGAAAACAATTCTATAAGTTAATGAACCAAAAAAGAAAGCAGGAACAGGTAGACTTACATCATATGAAATAGACTTCAAACTAAAAAAAGGTAAAAAGAGACAAAAATGGACGCTACATTAGATCTAGAACGCATGCGCTTAATAGACATCAAAGGAGCAAAGAATATGCAATGGAACTAGGACAGTTTATTCAACAAATGGTGTTGACAAAACTGGACTGCCACATGCAAATAAATAAATAACTAAATAAATAAATAAATAAACTAGACCACTACCTCACAGGATGTACAAAAATCAACTCAAAATGGATAAAAGAATTGAATGTAAAACCTGAAGCCATAAAATATATAGAAGAAAACATAGGTAAAATGCTACAAGATATACACCTCAGTAACGTCTTTAAGATGCATCCCGCAAAGCAATAAAAATGAAAGAGAAGATAAACAGCTAGGACTACAACAAATGAAAAAGTTTCTATACAGCAAAAGAAACATTAACCAAACAAAGAGACACCCCACTGACTGGGAACAAATTTGTGCACTACACACAACTGATAAGGAACTGATCAAAAAGTTATACAAAGAACTTACAAGACTCAATAAAAACAAAGTAAACAATCCTGTCAAAAATGGACAGAAAAACCTAAAAGACATTTTTCCAAAGAGGAGATGCAAATGGCCAACAAGCACATGAGAAAATGCTCAACATCCCTCATAATTAGGGAAATGCAAGTTAAAATCACAATGAGAGTGCAGGTATTCTTATGTTTATAGCAGCACTCTTTCCAATAGGTAAGACCTGGAAACAACCTAAATGCCCCAAAACAGATGAGTAGACCGGGAAGCTATGGTACATATATACGATGAAATACTATTCAGCAATCAAAAAAGAAAAACTAGATGCATTCATAGGAACATGGATGGAACTGGAAGGGATTATGCTCAGTGAAGTAAGTCAGAAGGCAAAAGAAAAATACCAGACGGTTCTTCCCCTAGGAGGAATATAAGGAACCAAATAAGGATCAAGGAAAGGAATAAGAACAATAATAATAATAATAACAATAAAGACACAAAAACCAAAAATGAAAAGACAAGGACCAATTGGGGACACTTGGGCGGGGAGGGAAGAGGAGGAGGGTTGAGGGCAGACGGGAGCATGGGGGACTGAGGTGATGGTGCACTGGTGATATGGTGATGGGGAATACATGGGGATTACAATTGATGGCAAATATATATAAATTTTAAAAATGTTAATAATAAAAAAATCAAAAATTAAAAAAAGCAAAAAAAATCACAATGAGATACCACCTTTCACTGGCTAGAATGGCACATATCAAAAAAACCAACAACAAAAAATGTTGGCGAGGATGTGGAGAAAAAGGAATTCTACTACATTGTTGGTGGGAATGAAAGTTAATCCAACCACTATGGAAAGCCATATGGAGGTTCCTCAGTTTACTAAAAATAGAGCTACCTTATGACCCAACAATTCCACTCCTAGGAATCTACCCAAAGTACACAAAAACACCGATCCAAAAGAATATCTGTACCCCTATGTTTATTGCGCACCATTTATAATTGGTAAGACCTGGAAACAACCCAAATGCCCAAAAACAGACGACTGGATCAGATGTGGTACATATACACAATGGAATACTATTCACTAATCAAAAAAGATAAACTAGTGTCATTTGTAGAGACATGGATGGAGCTAGAAGGGATTATGCTCAGTGAAATAAGTCAGAAGGCAATAGAAACATATCGATGGTTTCACTTTTAGGAAGAATATAAATGAACAAAAAAGAGCTGAAGGAAAAGAACAATAAAAATGTTAAAAATCACAGAACAACAAGAACAAAAAGACAAATAAAATCAGAGGGACTTTTGGGGGAGTGGGAGGAGAGGGACTAGGATGAAGGCAGAAAGAACACAAGGGACTGAGGTGATGGTGCAATGGTGGTGGGAATTCCCTAGAGACTACAACTGATGTCAAATACATATGAATAAATAAATTTTAAAAATATAATGAAAACAATTTGGGGGGAAATATTAAAATTCTATCTACAAGAGAAGTCAAGGGTGAATGAACTATTAGTAAGAAGTACAAAGAAACCCTCACTTTTCTTAATCTCCTTAGTAACAACTAAAAGTATTTAAGAAAATATAAGGCCTTATGCTTTCATATGTTTTAAAGAAAATCTCTAAAGTATGTATTTTTTGATATTCTGGTAAAATGCATCAGTGGATAGTAAATTTTTATCAAAGTTAATACCTTCATTTAAACATTCTTGTACAATTCAAAGGACAAAGAATAGTGCCATAAAGTACAAACAAATTGATCACTGAAGTGTAATTAACACTAAATCATCACCCATTACTTTGTGATAATGTGCCCTGACATTTGCTGTTCCTTTAATGAATCAAAGGGCCTAGGGCCTGATTTTTATTAAATTTACATTGAGTTTATTATATCTGTATTATGAAATGGTTGGCACTCAACTCCAGACTTTCAGAGCCTGACCAAGTTAGGTAAGAGGAATCGTATTTCACACTAATGCCACAAGATCTTCCTCCCTTTAATAGTCTAAATCATTAAAGAAAAGAAGGTTAAAACTACCAATTAAAGAGATCTCCTTCTTTGTATGCGTTTTGCTGCAAGTGCAAAAGAAACACTTAGCTGCTTAGTGATTTTCAGGATACTTGTATAAATAGTCATCTGTTGTAGCCAGCATTTTCTTTTTGGAATGCACAAATTTCAGAGATTCTGTTGCTAAGACATTTCTTATGCTTTCAACGGTATTCCATGCAATCACATCATTACTGTAATGTGTCCAATTACCTCAAGAAAACTACAGAAAACATCCTTTTAGACACAGATAAGTGAGATAGCTAATGACAAGCTTGAGACTTCATGGTCATGAGGATAACATAGACAATGGGAACAATCACCCTGTTGAATAAAAAATAAGGGGCTACACTGAGTGCAAATCATCTGAAAAACTAGAGAAGAGGCAACCAAAAGTAGATTGCTTCTTCATCATTACCATGTACCAGTCTAAACATTGTTGGTGATAAATCCAAAACAAAACACAAAAAACAATTATGTTGCTTTCTAAGTTCTAACAAATGCTGAAATTAGTATTAATTTTTAATAAATATCTAGGTTTCAAGTTGGCAGATTTCAATACTTACCACTTCATACATACTATTTTATTTATTTATTTTTATTTATTTATGCATACAAGAACTGAAGTACGGACAAGGTTTGGAGAGGGCGGTGAAAGGTTTCACCAAAGAGAGAGTGGGGAGCAGAAAATGCAGAGAGGAGCAGCAAGCAAGACAGGAGAGGTCTGTTGTGCCATGTGAGTCAGTTCCCAGGCCTCGGATCAAAATCATGCTGTAGTGGCTGGCGATAGCTTGATAGCACTGAGACTTTAAGCCCTGTGCCACCAGAGAGGACCCTATACATATTATTTTAAAGAGGGAAGCTCATATAAAGAATCCCTGCTATGCCCTTGACGTCTAAACAGGTGTACTCAAATATTATGAATTTGTTTTCAAGTGTAAGAACTGCTGTTCTGATTTTTTAATTTGACAACTTCTGTGCTACATTGCTTAACTCAAATATACATTGCTTAACTCAAATGTGCTTGGATATATAGTAGCATTAGAGTTTTAGACATGAATTCCACCCAAAGAGCTTAAGCAATTACAGAACTTTTTACCAAACAGAAAGGTAATTTGTGATGAATTTTCTGCAAAAAAATACTTTAGTTTTTTGGGGTTTTTTTGAAGTTATATTTAAGGCTAAAATTGTTGCTAAAAATTCATGGACAATATTATAATTTCTGCAATGTGAAATTTTGAAAATTAGAATATTAAGGCATTAAAAGCATCATGAAATTTTTCTCATGTTTAAAACCTTTTCAAAACTTTGTATGTCTGTTGATTAACATGAAAATGTCTTAATATATATTTCATAAAATGTATTATTTGATTAATATGTGAGAAAATGGATGGATAATTCTGATTATACTTTTTAGAACAGGGATGCGTACAGAAAATTATTTTTGATGAGGTTATGCTTAGAAATTAAATCTAAGGAACAGAAAATATAGTCTTATTTTTATTATTATTAACTGGAGTAAAAGAACAGGTAGGTATATTTACCCCTAGAATTAAAAAAAAGGAAGAAGAATATTATTATTGTACTATATATTTTTATTGACATGATTACATATAAAATGTTGAATAATATTATATTTCACCACCTGAATTTCTATTATTTTTCATTTCACTTCATTATCAATACTAAATATAACATATATAGGAGATGGGGTATTAACAAATGTCCCAACATCAAATTGACTGTGTGTCCACTTCCTGACATTAAGTTTACTACACACCACTCTACTGGTGAAGCAGAAGAAAAACAATTGCAACTGTGATTTGGTGGTCTTAAATTCCTAGTGGTAGGAAATATGTAGGTAGTTACTTTCAGAGCAAAAATACAACAAAAAGTAGAACCCCCAAATATGAATAATAGAATGCATAATACTTCCACACTTTCCATGGAAATTGCAACAACAAAGTTCTGTGGCATGGAAGCTTAAAGTCACAAGTAAGAACTAAGCGAGGATCAAATGATGAACACATAGTAGGTGTCTTTTGGGAATTTTTGGAATGCATTGTTCTGAAGAGAGAATGACTAAATATTGAGTGGTAGTAATAAGCCATAAAGCATCAGAAAGAATTGGAAATTATCACTGCTAATTTTACAGATGTTCAGAGAAAATAATTTGATAGTACATATATGCACTTATAGTTGGTGGCAAAGATAAGGCTAAAACTTCTTCTGTTAACCAGTTACATTAAATTCATAAATGAGGTCACTTACAGCTTATTTCAAGTCGGATGAAGTCTTTAATGCCAAGATTTTCTAGGAATACTCCAGATAAAGCCGTGGTTTTAAAAAAGAAGGAAATGTCAGCACTGAATTCCGCATGGAGGGTAGGAAAGTGGAGATAAGAGGCTTCTGTGTAAAATGAGACAGCGTTCCAGAAGTGTCCTGCAAATGAGAAAATCCTTAAGAATGGTTCGTTGTTTTGGAATGGAGTATAGAAAATCATGGGCATGTGCATAATTTTCAAGACTGGGGAACACTGCAAGGACAGGGATATGGAATAAAAACATCTTGGCTTATGTAATGCAGAGAGAAATCTTCTTTAGATTTAGTACTCACGGTCACCATAGCAACGCAAGGGACCAATTCTCCAAGCAGCTTCTGAGTTTGATCTGTTGGTATCAGTGATAACTATCTGAGTGACAGGCAAGTGGTCTTTGAAGGAAAGAAAGCCAGTATCATTTGTCCTGCAAAACATAAATTTAAGAAAAAGAGGACAAAATGTGGATAATCTAGGGACTCTTTGCAGACCTCTCTTTTCAAAAGTGATTTGGGTGGTTGCAAGCAGGGTCTGGGTGGGACAGGGAGGGGAATAACAGAGGGCCTTTCATCTCTTAAGTATGTGTGAAATGCATTAATGCCAACTACAAAACCATGGCCAGCTTCCAGAACCAGTGGACTTTTCATCTCCCTAAGTGTTTCCAAAAACAGGATTTTACAGAGCCTGCTGCTACTTCCTCTCCTAAAAGCACCCCAACTGCCCAGTGCAGTGCTGATGGAACACTAAACACTGTCTCTCTTTCCAGATCAGCTAACTCAGTGAATAACTTGAAATAGGCATCACAAATCCCACTTGAAGTCACTCCAAAGACTTGTTTCAGTCACCTGTCAGTGGGATTTAATCAGTTTGGGTTGTTTCTTTTCACCTTTTATCTCTGGATAAGTCTATGGTTTGTTGCTGTTCATTTTGCTCTATGTTTAAAAAATCTTAGTAGTTATGGGCTTTGAGTTTTCATTAATTATGTAAATAGAAAACTGACTAATCAACTTTTGACAAGTTAAAAATTATTAGAAATAAACTTGGCTTCTTCCCTCTTTTTAAATTGTGTTTTCATGCTCATGATAAAGTCTGTATCTTTTAAATGAAAGTAAAAAAAAAAAAATTAAGTGACAAACTGGCATTGAATAATTCTGTTGAGCCAGAAATATACCAGTGTTTCCACATACACTATTTCTATGCAGTAGGTACCATTATTCCCATTCACAAATGAGGAAACTGAGGCTCATGTGGCAAAAGGAGCATGGTAAAATCAAATTCTTAGTATCTATCCTATATCAAAATTTACAAGTATACTTTAATCTGAGCTGAATTGAATGAGGCAACCTGAGAGACACACAGGAGTATGGAGACACTACCCACAGAACCTTCTTTAAGGATAGGATGGCTACCTTGCCTGTTTGTGAGAACTGAAGGACACAGTACCACATACCAATAATCTAGGCCAACTGTAAGACATAGCAATTTGATAACAAGAACACAAAGGAATAGATGTATATTAGTTCCCCATCATGACAAAGAATTTAGCAGAAGACTCAAAATTGATGTATATTTCATTATAATTTACATTTCATTTACAACTCTAGGTTTATAGACAAAGAAAACAATATCCTAATATTTAATAAGGTTAATATGGCTAAGATCAAGTAGTATGATAAAAAAAAATTAAGGACATAGTTTCAGCATACAGATTTGTTCAGGAATTCATAGTGCCCAGTTTTTAGCTTTGTTAGCTTGGGCAAATCTTTCAAGTCTGAGATTCCCAGGTGTCCTCACTTTTCAAAGGGAGACAACGTCTGTGTTATCAAGTTATAGAGAGGGCTAAATGAGATTATATAGTGACCTAGTTTGGTGCCTGATGTATGGCCAATGCACAAAAGTGGTAGTGGTGACACTCATTTTAGTTCTCTTTGTCTCTGAACCACTCTGCAGCCTCAGGCAAATCAAATCATCTATGTGAGTAACTGATTCTGGACTGGAGATCTTATACTGCACATCACATTCTGGAAAATTAAATGTTAATGTTTATCATCCAACTCACCAGAATTAAAGAAAATATATTAATTCATCTTTGTAATAAATAAATCAAATATATACCTGCACATGTATTCCTATAAGTCTATTACCCAGAACTATCAAGAAATATCTATCATTTGAGTATTTGTATTTAGAAGCCATTCAAATGATGTGGAATAAGACCTTTGTTTCTATTTGAAAGCTTATCTGTGAATGTTGCAGAAACGCTGAATCAAATCTGAGACTTCACATTCCTCTATCTTTCAGATATTTCAAAGCAAATCACAAATAGTCAAAGTGGAATTAAAATGACAGAACCCAGATATCAAAAATCTTGATAACAAGTTCTCTGTCATCATACATGGTTATAAGATTTTCTTTCTCCCCATTTTTATTTTCAAGGTGAAAATGGTAGATTCTGAATTTTTTCCATATGTACTAACTACATTCTCCCTTATACAGTCTGACATCTTGTCTACATCAATTTGATGTCCTTGTGTCAAAGCGTTAGAATATACAAATAGTAACCTAAGAATAAAAATTCCTTCCACATAGCAAAGGAAAAAAAATCATATTTAGTTTGATGGTGTAAACACATTACCAAATATTCATTTTTTCCTGAAACTATAAAAAAGGAAGCTGTTCTCCAAAGTTGTTTAATGCAATAGAAACAGATACAAACTCAAAACCCTATGAAGAACAGGCAATTAATAGAAATGAATGAAGCCAGTTCTGTGTTAGATGATAAATGGAACCTGAAACACAGCTTAAGTATTGCAGGTAAAGGAGAGAGAGAGGAAGACTGTAAAAA
This sequence comes from Galemys pyrenaicus, assembly GCA_019455555.1. NCBI lineage: Eukaryota > Metazoa > Chordata > Mammalia > Eulipotyphla > Talpidae > Galemys > Galemys pyrenaicus. The sequence goes on along the minus strand of JAGFMF010011774.1, from coordinate 852,213 downwards.
GTAGGTGTCCTGTCTAAAGAAGATAGAGCCATCCATTAGTAACAAATGATTATGCTGTTCATGAATATAAGACCAACTGCCTACACTGGAATATTAATATAAGACATCTCAAATGTTAAATCTTGCCAATGGATTTAGAATTCCAAATATCTATCTAGTGGGAACTAATACTGCTGTACTAGCTGATAAAACTCAGAGTAGAGCTCTGTTAGCCCACAGGAACATAGGCATGAAAAGAACTTTGCATATTTTTTCATGCTCTTAGAGTCAAGAGTAAGACTTGGTTTAATCCAATTTGTGAGGGACAGGTATGACTCAAACATTCCAAAACACTAGTAGGTAGAACTTTTGTGAGAGGGTGTTGGTATTGAGTTTTAGCCTAATAAATGATGAAAATTATAGTGGTGCTATGGAGAAAAAGGGAGTGTACAGTTGCTGATTTGACATTCTATACATTAAATAAACAATGGCTTTTCACCACACTCTTGTCTTCCTTTTTTAGACACCTAGATAAAATAATAACCTAGGAAAGTAGATAACAAGGAACTCATACATATGAAAGTCTCCACCACATGATAACAACCATTCAGCTGTGTCCCTCACTGACCAGACTACATCTTAAGTTTTGTTTTCAGTTACTAGTTTAAGAAAAGCAAAGGGCAAAAAAGACAATTTGGACAGTTATTTCAAATTTTCATTATATATTTTTATATATTATATATATTTCTCCCATTCTTCTCAAGTAGCTGTGAATAGACAAAATTAGGTCTTAGTATGTGCATACAGCCCACATTTACTCAATGTCACATTTTATTAGAAATGGCAATGGTCCTCAAGACTTTATGAGTGTAAAATTGATTTTTAAGAATGCTAGCACAAATTAACTTTTCAGAAGGTAAGAATTAATGAACATGCTCTGGAAATTAAAGAAAGGAGGAAAGAATCATTGGTGCCATAAAAGTTAACTTTCTAGATCATGCTCAGTAAAGAGCTAGGATTCAGCAAGAGATGATTAAAAGTCAAAATCACTGGATTGTATAACACATACATGATACTAATGAATTACAAATATATATTTATCTTTATTTCTCTGGAACAAATCAGTATTTCATATCTTCCAACTCTCCAAACTTCACCAAACTTAAATCCAGCTCCTTCTAAAAAATGCGTCCAAATGTTCTAAATTCTTCCTTCTTTCTTTGAACTTCATAACCTATTGTGTTTTATAATTCTTTCTGATATTCACTTACATGTTGAATTTTGTGTGTAATTCTTGTATGCCTTGTTGGAGAACAGGAAGATTGCTTTTATTTTGCTTGAGGTTTCACATTTTATTTTATTATCATATTTCTTATTGCAGTAACTTTGTTTACATGGTTGTTTGTGTATTAAAGTATAAGATTTCCCCTCCTTGGTTTTGTTAGCACACCACATCCACCAGTAATACAGCTGTAGTCCACCACCATAGTCCACTGTGCTCCCTTTCACTCCTCTAGGAAGAATATTTTGTAGACAATCAGCTTGCAACTAATCAACAGTCTGAAAAAAAAAAATCTCTAAAATGTGAGTCCATGTGTCTTCAGTGTGACAGGCTTTCTCTTAGTTGAGGAACCCTATCTTTATCCATGGCAGATGCTTTATCCTACATTTTGAGTTCCATTTTCTCTTTCAGTTAAGCTATCCTTTAATCCTGCACCTTCAGCTTCTATCTCCTGACAATCGCAGCCCTCTGCAATTGCAGGCTTAAGATTTTCCAACCCTACTTCTCAGGCTGGTGATATCTCTTTTAACTTTTATCTTTATACAACTCTGCAATCTTCCTTTCCCTCTCTTTCCCTCCTCAACATATCACTGAAATGTCTCTTAGTGACTTACTAATTTCCATGGAGTAGTCAGCTTTTAACTTACACCACTTGGTTGCAACATTTAACAGAGCTTCTCACTTTTCTGTTCTACACACACACACACACACACACACACTTTTTTCCCACCAATCTAATATTCATACAACCAATTAGTACACATTTCCTTTGGCCATCATGGTCATCTCTGACCAGTATGCACACACTATGACTCGGTCCAGTGCTGCCAGTTGCTGAGCCCATACAGCTATCCATTTATCCTCCTTTCCTCACTTCCTTCCTCATTCTCAAAAATGTCCACCAATCCCTCCTTTTCAATCAATCACCTTGTCCTCATTCTCTGCCCTCACTGTTATTTTGAGACTCCATAATCTCCACCCAGAGCTTGGTAATGGTTATGTGACTGGTTCCCTGCTGCTATTCTCTTCCTCCCTCTCTTTTTCATATTCCTCCCAGAAACATACTTACCAAAGGGGATAATGATTCATACCTATTGCTTAAAACCTTTTAAGATAGCACTGCCTCCTATACAAAGTCTAAATTCCAAAATATTTAGATATAGAGTGGACAATAAAATGCTATTTAAAACCACAATTGCCTTAACTGGTCTTGGGCTACTATTCTTTGAACCTACTGAGGCCTAGAGCCCAGCTGGGACCTCCTATGGCTGGAACTGAGCAATGGAGCATGGGAACTGAGCATGGCCCTGGCCCTGGAAGCATAAAAATACAGTTTAATCCTGATCTAGTTCAATCCTCAGTATAGTCCCAGGATGATGTTCTAATTATGAACTGCTTTACACAGGAGGGGCACATGAGGTGCAAAAAGGTGAACTGAGGTACAGAAAGAACTCCTTAGAACATGCCATTTGCACGGGGAGAGACTAGACTTGAAGCTAGATTTAAAGGGCAAAACTGTGCTGTCACCCTGGACTCTTCTGTTTTTCCTAGAGAGAGCTGCTCTCTGATTAGTGGAATCTACTTTGCTCCACAATTATCTACATCTTCTCTGGACAGTGCTGGAATAATAGTGCCAGACCCTAAGTGCTTGAGCTTCACTTGAGGGTCTCGAGCTGACCATTCCCATTCTGTTCAAATAAGCTTTCTCCACTCAAGCTACCATTCAACTGATTAGGTTTCAGTTTACTAATTTGCAAGTATTGTCCAGCCCTGCATTCCCTGAGATTACACAAGTGTCACCTTGACCTTTTGTGACGAGGTCCACAAACTCTTTAGTTACACATTCCAAGCAATCTCTAGGTTTACTTTACTGATGCACACCCATCCATTACTTGGTGATTTTTACTAGTGAACTTTCCCAGAAGGCAGTCCCATTTTGGGTTGAGGGGTCCTGAGTGTTCTTTGCTTATTCCACCTAGAGTTGGATAGATGATATATTTGTGCTGGCATCTTGTTAAATTACATTATCTCTATTATTGCATATACGTATGTAGACTTTTCTTAGAATTAATTTAAATTCTATAAGCTCACATTGCTTCTCATGGTTTATTTCAGATACTAGAAATATAGAGAAAATAATAAAAATGATGACCATCAGCTTTTTTGAGAACCAACTACATGGCACAAGTGCTTGATGTGCAGATCATTGCTGACTCAGTATATGCTCTCCAGATCCATGTAAACATTTTAATAAAATAGAAACTGGAAGCTCAAAAAGGTTAAGTGATTCAGGCTCTATAGTTAATAACTGACAAAAGCAGGATATGATAATCCCATTACATATTAAATTATCATCAAGAAAGAAGTAATACTCTATATCCAGAAAAGGAGGGTGCTGCCAGCAAAAGAAGCTACAATTGTGTATGTCTCATAAATACTTCAGTCATTCGTTCATGATACTTTCACTAAAATCCTAGAAGTTACATTTGCAATGGAAATAGAATTATTCTTTCTTCTCCTCCTTCTTCCCCCCTCCGCTTTTTCTTCCTTATGATGAAGACTACACTGAAAAAAATTCAGAGACACTGGTATTTTCAGTTTGCCAAGGGTGTGGGCAGGTTCCTCAGAAATAGCATGAGACAGGATGAAGTGAAACCACAGAAAGAAGGTATTGAGGAGGAAAACAGGATCACTGGGATTCTCTGACGCCACATGGATCCAGGATTCCTGCAAGTTCTGAGGAAACAGAGATTCTAACTAATGTCCTTGGTGTGTCTGTGCTTTGATTCTGGTGAGTTCTGCATAGTCCTGGGGGCACCTTCCTCAGGGAGAGAACAATTTCACTCCACAGAGATGGGGAAGACAGGCCTGAAGTAAAGACTTTGTGGTTTGTATAAGGTCCCCATCTATCAAAACAGAATAGTGGATAATTTAATATTTTGAAGAAACCAATCTAATATAAAATGACCATTTTAAAAGTAGAAAGATTATTTTAAAAAAGACTCAGAGTTCATTGCAACACTTTTCTAATAGTGAAAAATATTTCACAAAAAATGTTTATCATAAAGGAATGGGAAAATAAGTTATGATGCTATCATACAATGAAATACTTTCCAGCCATAAAAATGGACAGAACACATTAATTTTCATCAGGGTGTATCATCATATAGTGATGCCAAGTGAAAATTCTCCAAGATATTTAAAAGGAAAAGCAAGGTACAGAATAATATTTTTAATATGATCTCAGAATTAGTGCAAAATAAATTAAAATTTGAAGTTAATACATATGGTATGTTCCTAGAAAGACATTTTTTATGAACAAGCATCTACACAGCCAACTATTTTATATATGTGGTAGAGGTGAGGATATTTTAAGTGACGGTAAGATTATATTTTTACTTAAATATTTCTGAGGGTTTTTTATAAGAATATAATACAACATGTATCTTTTATTATAAAAGTATCTTGAAGTTTAAAGATTCAGTAAAATAATTATACATTATACGCTGAATTACAGTGAATTATATAGTATACATTGAATTATACAGTGAATTATACATTGTTTGATATATACTCCTACATGGGGTCAATCAGAATTGACAATTGTAAATAAATCTGCAGAGGAGACGAGAGGTAAGCAACTCTTCTTCTGAGTAAGAACTATTATTATGAGAGCACTGTCATCTACTAAGTAATAAGTAGGCAAATTAAAGTAAAATGTAGGCTCATTGCATTTTTAAGTAGAGTTATATGTTGGTATATAATAATAGTCCAAATAAAATACATAGTGTAAAATACACTACCTAAATGCTAACTTCCAATCCTGTTATTATTTTTGAATTCTATTTTGATATATGTTTACATTTACTCAATGAGACTCCACAGGCAATTTAGAAATAATATATTTGTACATCTTGACAGATAACAGATAGAATAGAAGCCTCAGTCTACATTTTTGTTTCAAATGAACATAAAAAGGAACATTTCAGAGCTATGTTTTGTTTTACAGAACCAGTAAGTCTTAAATTGCTTATACAAGATATTTTCCCACTAGATGAAAAGATAGTGGCATCAATGAATAATAAAAAAAGGAAGCAACACAAAACCACTCCTTAACGCTACTCTTGGTAAAATAGCAACTATTTTATCAACTGTATTTCTCCATCTAGAATTCTACAGGATGCTGATGTGATATGTTGGCTTTGAATATCCAATCTCTGTTTACCAGCTCTTCTGGCCCTCACTGCACATTTTTGTATTGTTCCTTCTTTTCTTAAATATGCAGAGCCTTCTATTCTCTCCACTTAGATACACCACAGAACATTATTTCTACAAAGAATCTGAAACCTAGTCATAAGATCCTTAGTGTAAACAAGTCAGTATCAAGTTACACTAGGACATCTATTTTATGTGAAAATTTATAACATAAAATAGCAGGCTATTATGTGCAAATGGAGGACATATTAGGTCAGGAAGAGAGGATAGGAAGGGAAATAACTCCATTTATTCAAACATTCATTCATTGATTCAGCAATTAATGCATGAAGGACCTACCATGTGTCAGGCATACTTCTCTCCAACACAAGGTGAAGGTCCTGAGTGAGTAAAGACCCACAGCTTCGGGCAAAGTCATTTTCAAGACTCAATAGGTAGTAGAAGTTGAGCATTTTTTCATATGCCTGTTGGCATGTCCTCTTTGGAGAATTGCCTTTTTAGCTCTTTTGCCCATTTTTGGACTGGGTTGTTTTCTTTTTTTCTGTTTAGTCTGGTTAGTTCTTTGTGGA
>JAGFMF010011774.1:813929-845387 GCA_019455555.1 Galemys pyrenaicus | reverse complement strand
GGGAAGATGGGAGCACGAGGGACTGAGGTGATGGTGCACTGGTGAGATGGTGATGGGGAATACATGGGGATTACAATTGATGGCAAGTATATGTAAATAATAAAAAATAGGTAGTAGAATTACTCATAAACAGATTCATGAATAATAAAATTCAACCAGCAGAGTTGAGTTTTATCACTGTTTTTTTTCAATAAGAAAAAGACTCTCAATGTGTCTAAAGTGGTCCTTTCCTTTCTCTCAGAATTCTGAATCCCATTCACATCGTTAGATCTGACCAGGAGTAAAGACCCTCATAGTACTGATCCGAGGTGGAGGTTTAAGGGAATCATGGGAAGCCTGAGAGACCAAACAAAAGCCTATGTGAGGAAACAGCAAAACCCTAAATTTTTATTATGAACCCAGCATCATTCTCGTATAGACACTCTCTTACAAAAGCTCACAAGAAAGGAAGGAAAGGTCTTTGTGAAGGACGAGTTCTGGTCTAGCCGTGGCATTTACCAAGAAAACTTGATTCAATGGTATAAAAAGTTAACTTTGAGGTCAGATGGATCACTTCTGTCTACTTTTTTGTTGGTTGGTTTTACTTCATTTTATTTTTGAGGTAACAATTTACTATACTATATGTGAGTCAGAGATATAGTAACAATGAAGTAAATATCAGTTAATCCAAGAATGGCCATGGCTGACCTATCAGAAGACAGAAAGGCAAAAATATGTCCAAAATAAAGCATTCACCCATTGTTCATTCGTAGATTCAGCACCATTTATTAAATAATTTCCCTATTGTAAAGAAATGGAATAAAGGGCTAAAGAGTGGTTTGAAGCTTCAGGAATCCATGTACAAAAAAAACAAACTAAAAATATCCTATTCTTTAAGAAAAAGCTCCCCCTTTTTTTGGTGCAAAATAACCAGATGACCAGAATTTAAACTTTATATAATTTTCCTCCCCTGTTTAGTGCTATATCTTTGGTCTCTGGCCAGGAAGCTAACCCACATGGCGCAGCCGTCTCAGCAGCTGCTCCTGTCAGCAGTGTATTTCATTAAATCTGCCTACTCTGCTCCCCACTCTATATCTGGTAAATCTTTTCACCACCCACACCTCTGGCCCACACCCCAGTTCTTGTATGCAAAAATAAATAAAATCTTTAACAACAACAAAAAAGAAGGAGTTGTAATTTTAGTGTTTAATGAGTAACTGTTTTTTTCCCCTCATCCACTTCCATTCTCTGAGCTGCCTAACCCTCATTTACCTCCACAACACACAATTATTTTCCTCGTTTACTAGGGTCTCATTGAAACAAGTGACAATCAGTTATTCAGTTACACATGAGGGTTATTAAAACAAAATAAAAACATTATTAATGATCAGAGTTGTGAAGAAGACTGAGGTGCCCTGAGCAGCCTGACTTGGTAAAAAGTAATAACCTTGATGATATGACTTGAGAGGCCATGGGAAAAGTCTCTCTGGCATCTTAACTGACTCCAATGACACAAAACCCCAACTTAGAAATTTGTTTGACGTCAACAGCAGGATTATCTTTGGAATCAATTGGAATCCAATTTCTACCCCTTTAATCAGATATCAGGATAATTGCAACCAGTCTACTTGTCAACTCAGCTTTCATTTTTGTTTCCAGAGAAAAGGAGATAATACATCCAACCTAAGGACGGTGGTGACGATGACATGAGGTATAGTTAGTATACCAGGCACCAAAATATATTTCAGTAGATGATTAGTGGTATTTGTAAGTGACAATATTACCTGGAAGATGTGATATAGTAAACTTCAGTCCATTAGCTCCTATACCAACCTGATCAATTTCCTGAGTAACTTTACCCAAGAAACTTAAAAGAATTTTACAAGGTACAGATATTTGAGGTTTCTTGGGCAAGCTCAAAACGCCAGTGAAAAGGGCATGCTTGTCTAAAACAAAAATTTGAAAAGTGTAGGAAGCCAGCTAGGGCACAGGTCAGTGAAAAAAGAGATGGAAAGAATGTTGAATTATACTAATGTTTCACAATTACATCAAATTTTACACTTTTTCTTTCTACAGTAATAAGTTTAAATAAACAACTAATGTTATCTATTTATAGCACTTTCACAAAGCTCTGCTAGATCTCATTTCTGAATGTGTATTCTATGTCCACAATTCTTGTTCCAGACAAAGCTATCATTATTGCACATTCAAGGAGCTACATATTCTGGATTTGACTTTCCTCTGTTGTCATGTATTATAAATCCCCATTTAAAAAAAAAACTACAACAAACCAACCAATATACACTAATGGTTTCAGAAGTAAGAATTTTTATGTCATTTTACACTTCACTAAGTAAAAGGAGATTCCCCCTATTCATACCCCACTAATTTTAATTAACTGCTTCTTCAGCGCTTACTGCTTTTTTTGAAATCTAACTATCACATCCATATCCACCACAGGTCCAGACACATCTTGGACATTCATCACACTGATCCATTTATGGCTAACTAGTTTTCTTCCCCCCCTGTTGTTCTGTGAGTTCCTCAAGATCAAGGACAATTATGTCCTTGACGTTGTCTGTACAACAAACTGCCTGCCTGTTACAGAGTAAACATGTGATAAATGAGTAATGTCAGATGGAGTATTAAGTACAGATGCATCTACAAATTATTTTCCAAAACTGTTTGTCACAGGAAATAACAGGACTATGTCCCAAGATGATGAATGAAATAAAAATAGTTAAATCAAATTTGCAACCCCTTTTCCCTCATGATATTGACAGAAGGAACCCTTGATGTCCCCTGAATCTTGCTCTGAGATGCTCACCAGGCTTTTCTGAGCATGCTATGAGTAAAGGTTAAGTTCTTGTCACTTGATCCTTGGTAGCTGGTTGCTGAAAAACTATATGTAAATTAAATGATGATGGCTTCATAGAAGACACTTGCCACAAAAAGATGGGGCTTTTTCATTCTTCTAAAGGAAATAGAAAAGGTTGTATAGGGTAAAGGAAGATGACTCAGGCGTTTGACACTGTTGGCCTCTGTAGCTATCACCTAAAGCCTTGAACGCAGAAGGCGCTTGGGAGCATGGGCTCAGGGTATGCATGCCTGATAGTGGACACCTGGAGCATTGTATGGGCATGCGTAAGGGGGCACACCTGAGACTGGAGGCTGATCATATAAGGGAGGTGTCACAGAGGATGGTGGGACAAAGAGTGTTGGGCAGTAGCAGGACAGTTATGAGAGGAAGAGACCAAGAGACAATGACACAGATATCCCAAAGAGTGGATTTTTGCTGGGGTCCAGGATACCTGCCAGCCTCCTGGCCCCCCAGTACCCTTGTTTTGTCCTACTGCCTTGCAGGTATGACAGGTTGTTAAATATACAGCATCTTCTATGTTGATGATTATGAGGGAAACAGAGCAGAGGGAAAGGATGTTCTGAAGAGTTCTTGTAAGTACAGATGTAGGGTCAGAGAAATCAGTCTTTCCACCCTCCCACCACTGTGATGATGGACACCTGTGGTGCTACGAGTATTCCAGGGTGGGCATGCGCAAGTGAGTGCACATGAGTTTTACACGGGCATAAATGGGCAGCATCATGAGGACCAACAGTACTGACCAACAGACTAAAGAGCAGCAGTGAAAGCGAGAGCAGCAGAGAGAGAGAAGCAGCAGCTGAGAGGGTGAGATGTGCCGGGGTCTGGGAGGCCTGCCAGCCTCCCGGCCCCCCTGCACCCATGCCTGCCATGTACCTGGCTACCTCTGACAATAAATAGCATGAAAAGTCACCGATGACTCCAAGACTTCTTTTCCTTGACCCGTCTGCCCAGAACCATCCTGAACCTTGCTCCTGTGCCCTCCTTCCTGCCGCTACAACAGACTAGATGATGGCATTAAGTTAACAGACGACAGGCTCAAAGGTTAGTGAACTACTGAACAGTTCAAAGGATATAGGTGCCTGGTTCTGAGTAGGAAAGATGGTCAATAGAAAGTCCTGGCAAAGAGGTTATATAGGAACTTGGATAAGATGAGATGATTTAATTTTCTCCCTCTTAGGTAATATGTCATTCTCTACCATGAGCCCCTCGGTATCCACTATAAAAATCCCCAGTCAGTTGTTCCCTAGGAAAGGAAGACATTGAGGCTGCGTTAATAGGAAAGAACCTATATAATAATGAAAGAAACAGTGGGAAAAAAAAAAAAAAAAAAAACAAGAATACAGGCAAAAAGAGAGTGAAAATTTAAAGGAACAAAGAGAAACACTTCCTCTCAAACACTTTTTAACTTCCACATCAACTTTGCTGATTATACACAATGAAAGAAAGGTGTTTACATTTAAATCTATTCATCTACAAATTTCTAATGCCATGTACAATGAAGGGGTATTAATGAATCAAAAATTTAGTGAATCTAAACAGCTGATTGCAGAGAATTTTGAATATTTTCCTCACAACACAATCACATAACCCTTCTACACATAGATCCCAAGTTTGTAGATGCTAGTTTCTCAAGCTCCTTTGATTTAATCTAGTCAGCTGTCACACAAGAAATAAATAGGCGTGAAGGGATGTGATGATAAAAGAGACACAGTCTCCAACTGGAAACCAGTTGTTTTATTTACAGGTGCCCAAGATACTGTGATGGAAGTCACTGCAGATGGGGGGACCAGAGGATGAGAAAACCCACCTACCTCTCACTGACCTCATCTGGGTTCACCCATGTGTACATTATAAATTAGGAAAAGGGGCCCAGGTAACGTGGCTGGGGCCCAAGCCGCTCTGGTGTTCTGAACAGGTAGCCCATCTAATAAAACCCAAGGGAGCCAAACACTTGGTCCTTTTCTCGCTGACCTGAGGTTTCACTCAAATAGTCTGATGTTATGAATTTGGAGAGTGAAGGAAAACTACTTAAAATAAATTTCAGCTGGTTGAGAGCAGCTTCACATAGGAATTCTTAATTGTAATTGAGCACCATTTGAAGAAGCTAGCACAACTAGAAAAGCAAAACCAAAGAATGCCTTGAATTCAGACAAAAGTGTCTTTAGAAATGTTCTGTGCATGTTTCCATTATTAAGAGTGAAAAACTAGCAGTCCCCTTGGAAGACAAAGGAAAAATAGATGTAATGGTCATGAAAATCTAAAAATAAACTTATTTTACAAAAGGATTTTGGCATAGGAGAGTTAGAGAATGGCTGGTTTCAGATATATGGAGTTCAAATTTTGTATCTCACTTAATAGATATGTGTGGACATGGGAAAATTACTGAACTTCTTTGTAACACTCCTCAACTTTAAAATGCAAAAGTGAAAAGGTAAAAAACAAATTATGGAATTAATAGGTTGTTGTCAGAATGAAATGGATGCTCAGTAAATATAAATGCCCTTTGCTATATTTTTATTGACAGTGAAAGGGTAGACCGGTGACTGAAACATCAGTGGGAAATATAGAAGAAAGTTTATATAGTTACACATCCTCATCTCCCACACTCTCTTCAAAAACCTGCCTTCCACACAAAACAGAAACACTGGCTAAATCACAAGGCTAGATATCCCCTAACATTCCTTTATTTAAAATGGAATGCTCAGAACACAAGGAGGTGATGATGTGCAAATGCTCTTTATGTTGCAAACCTCAGTAATAGTCCTGAAAATACTGGAACTGGCAACTTTAAAAGTTAAAAAAAGTCAGTCATTAGGAAACCTAGTTCATGTTGAATTTCTCAATCAGGCCCTTCTCTCAGGGGAAATTTTATGCATCAATTAATGTACTTTCACAACACCAAAGCAAGATTGTGGTGCCATTACCATTCATCCCTGTCGGCATCACAATTACAGAAGTGTCGAATGTCCAGGCAACTCTCCTCCAGGCCACACTCACACTGCTGGATTCCAGGAGGGGCACCACCCCAGTAAGGGTGCATTTCATTGGACCGCCCAATCCACCAGGTAAATGGTGTTCCATCTGAAAGACAAGATATTTTGTAATCAAAGTGGAGCCAGCCTGAACTAGTACAGTGGAATCACAGAAACTGATGATAATATCTTGTAATAAATATTGCTGGTACGTACATTATATACCATAGATAGTCTATGTGTGTGTGGGTGTGTGTGGGTGTTTTTCCCCCTTCTCCTTTCCATACTTCATCACTTCACTTTTCTTTCTTTTTCTTTATTTTTTTCTCTCTTTTCTTCTTCCTCACCTTCCTTTCCTCCCTAAATTGTTTCCAATCTTTCTTGACATACATATATACATATCTATATCTATAGTCTGTATCTATATACATATTAACATACAGACAACACTTTCATAGAAAGTATATAGTGTGACATTGACTAATCACAATGTTCATATGTATGACAACTAACAAATGCTTAATAAATCACTCAGATATCAGAAATGAGTAAAGTTAACAAAAATTCAAGATTATAAATAGACAGGTAAGTAGATATGTTTACAGATAAACCTACTGACACAAATATTAACTTCCTTTTAAAGGTACTCAGGAAAAATGGGCCTCCCTGGGGGCGCAGTGGGTTAAGCAACACACTATGAAGCAAACCGCAGCCACTGCAGCATGAGTTTGATCCTTGCTGCCCGCCAGGAAGGGGACCCACATGGCGCAGCAGACCTCTCCTGCCTCGCCTGCTGCTCCCCTCAGCAGTGTGTTTCAGTCAGTCTGTCTGTTCTGCTCCCTGCTCTGTCTCTGGTGAATTCTCTCACCTCCCTTGACTCTGACCTGTACCTCAGCTCTTGTATGCATAAATAAATAAATCTTTAAAAAAAAAAAAGGTACTCAGGAAAATTCACCACCTGAGAGCCAGTATCATTCTGATCTCAGTCCTCGGTCACAGGTAGAGTGTGTGGAGGGGTGGTATAGGGCCTATGGGAAAACATAGTTTTTTCCGTGTTTTTCACCATGACCTTTCAGCAGAGCTGGCCTAGCAGATAAATGTAGCCTTGAGGTGTAGTCCTGTAGTCCACAAGTGTGGAAAGCAGTGATGATATGCCACCGTGATGTATAATTCACATGCACAAAAACGTACTTGTGTAAAGTAGGGCAAGTTGACTTTGTAGCAGCTTTGCCTATAAATCATATAAACACTAATAGGACTCCCTTAGAGCAGGGGTAGGGGTTCTCACAGCTTCTCAGTGACCATTCATGGGGCATGGGACCACTGTTGCAGCAAGAGCCCAGGGGGGCTGCCACTGCTGCTCACTGCCAATGTTGCTACCTACGTGTCTCCTGCTTCATAATAAAGACTTGTTCAAACTCCCTACATATGGGCTTCATACACACTTTCTCACCTGCCACCATCAAGAACCAAAATTGTAGCTGAGGCCCTACAGGTGGGGACCAAGGTGTAGAAGGAGTGTTGGCTCAGAGAAGAGGGTAACCCTTTCCTAACTCACATTTATTGTGTGCATGACAAAGATTAGCCCCACGGTCATCATAATTCTGGAAATATTTTTACGAGAATGTATGGCCTTCAAGTTTAATGATTTGGAGGAAAACAATATTGTTAAAGTTTATGCTTGAGCCAGAGAAATCCTTTAGGTGGTCATTTTTAATCCTCAGAAGCCTGATACATAATCCTGAAGCCTGATACATAATCCTGGCCTTATAAAGTTTCTGGAAAACTATGTTTGGGTCTTGTCCTTGTTATTCTATTTCTTTGCAATGTTTAGTAAAGTCTATTGAATTTTATTTTTCAAACAGAATATAAGTAGATCAGAATTGTCATTCTAAAATGGTCATGTATTGAAATCACATGGAGATACCATCTATGCCTAGGCTTCCTTTGGAAATCACTTTTTACTTAACTTTTTGTTTTTAATTGAGGTACCTTGGTTTACAACACTATATATGATTTAGGGGGCTAAGTCCATACCTCCTCACCACCACACCTGACATATGGTGTGTATGCTACCACACCACAGACCATCAAAGTACCCACAACCCTTTAACAGAGACCATTGTGCCCCCTCACATGGTTCCCCCTCCCTCATCTTCCTTCTCTAGTAACCTCAATTCTGTAGTCCGATTTCTAGGATTTGTTTGGGTTTAGATTTTTCAGTTCCTTTATTTACTTTCTATGTATGTGATGTGAGTGACATCACCTGGTATTTGCAGTTTTGCTTCTGTTTGGCATACAATAGATGCTTAATATGTATTTATTTTTAAAAAGAAAAAAAAAATAGGGGCCTTCCTGGTGGTGCAAGAGGTTAAGCACTGCACTATGAAGCATCTCCAGTCACTATACCATAAGTTTGATCCCTGGCCAAGGAAATGACCCACATCATGAAGAAGACCTCTCCTGTCTCACCCACTGCTCCCCTCAGCAGTTATTTCAATCAGACTGCCTGTTCTGCTATGCTACCCCCTCTGTCTCTGGTGAATTCTCTCACCTCCCCCCATACCTCTGGCCTGTAACCCAGTTCTTGTATGCAATATTTTAAACTAAATAAAATAAATATAAATAAATAATAAATAAATAAAATAAATAAAAATGAAAAAAATATAAGCAAGTTTTCATCACTTATCATTTTAAAGTAGAATAATATTTGTCTAAGGATGATACTAGCTTGGAATTTTGCCTAGTCAAGATTTAATTTTGCATGCGCCTCATGATTTACAATCACATAATTTACAAATTATCTGTGTATACAAATAGCAACAACTTTCTCTAAATTGTTCTCAAGTTACATCCTCATGGAAGTCATTAAAGCAAAGAAGAATGAAAAGATAACCTGAAGTTTCCAAAATTCTGTAGGTCATGGGAGAAAAATAAGAAAGATACCATGAAAAGCAGAAGTACCTTAGGGGTGTTAATTCAGGGGACAGATATCCTGAAGGACTATAAAAGATCACTGCCTAAGATAATTTAAATCCCTTTATTAACTTTTAAGCTAGAAATCCAGCATACACTAGATTTAACCTAGAATTAGAGATATCTATTAACGAGTACCTTCTTTGTAAAAAATAATTCTAAATGGTGTAAGCCCATTTTCTCTAGTTTTAAATAACTCCAAATAACTGAGCACAAATTCAAATGGATAGATTTCTTTCTAAATCATAACTTAGATAAATCACACTCGGTTGTCCTTAAGCGTTTGCAGATTCACTTATAACATAAAGCACTTTCAGAACTATATAGGTTTAGGTAGATTGTCCGAGGGTATAAATTCAGTCCACACAAGGATAAGACATTGTGCATTTGAATATGTTTGGTTATGTTGACTTTGGAGCCAAGAATAGGAATAAGTCTCTACCTTTCCTTTCCAGTTTATGCCAGCCTTCTCTTCCTATAATCTAGAATCCAGATTACATAGTAAAGCAGATTATTAATAGCAGGTTATTAATAGCATCACAGATTATTTTTGTTTTTGAGCTAAAGAAAGTCTGTAAAAATATTAATAGCACCATTAATGAATTCTGAAAAATCATTGAAACCCCTAGAAGTTCTATTAGTGACCTTAGGTTTTATTTTGTTTTTATTCTATCAGTGTTTTTTATCACTGACACTGTGGACACTGGTCATGTCTGGCAATTAGTATAAAGGTCACAATTTGCTTTAACTGAGTGACCGTCAATGAGCAAGAAAAACAGGAAGGGAAAGAACAAAAAAAGTACCCACACACACTCTAAAGTAGAGTGTCATTGTTAAATTTTCCTCAGATAATCCATCTTTATGTTTCTTTCTTTATGGAGTACTAACATGACATAAACAAAATGAGACAACTGAGAATCAAAAAGTATTGCAGATTTTCCTGAATTTACAATGGAGGCAGGAAGAGAATCTATATCTATCCTAACTAAAAATTTTGACCATTGGAGAAAACGGAATTATTTTCCCTTAACAGAAGATTCATTCAAAAGTGAAAGTACAAAGCATAATTATAAAAACATTTTATAAAAATATGCATTCACCTAAAATATAGTTACTGAAGATCTATTATATTCTAGTCACTATTTTAGGCATTTGGAATAAATCATTAATACAAATCAAAACAAATACACAGACAGAACATACCCCCAAAATGTTTCCTTTGTAATTATGGGAAATAGTGAATAACAATAATTAAGAAATTTGGCTTTTAGAAGGTATAAGAAGTATACAGCAGGCCAAGGAGAGCAGGTGTGCTGGGAAGAAGGTCACTTTGTAATTACAACTAGCATGGTCAGGGTAAAAGTTGAAAAAAGATAAACTGAGCAAAACTTGAAGACAGGGAACAGTGACACATAATTGGTCCTCTGGAGAAAAGTACAGCCAACAAAGGAAATGGTCCAAAGGTCTGAGAGTAAATTTAGGTACATCTGAAAAATTATCAACAGATTTTTTAAAGATTTATTTATTTGTGCATCCAAGAACTAGGGTACAGGCCAGAGGTCCAGGGGATAAGAGGATCCCCCAGTAACAGAGTGGAGAACAGAACAGGCAGATTGACTGAAATACACTGCTGAGGGCAGCAGGAAAGGCAGGAGAGGTCTGTCATGCCATGTGGGTCACCACACTGACTGGGAATCGAACTCATGCTGCAGTGGCTGTGGATGCTTCATAGTGTAGTGCCTAACCCCATATGCCACCAGGAAGGCCTCTATCAACAAATTTTTAAACTGCAATTTTGAAAATTCTGAAGAAGCACTAGTAGGAAGGTTTAACAAATTTAAAAAAGGAACAGAAAACAGGCAAAACAGAACTTTCATTAATGGGGATATTAGTGACAAACCAAGACACCACTTGAGTGCTCCAAGTCATAAAACATTTGTTAGGAAAGCACCAGGCTCTCCCAGAATCTTAAGGATGTAAGAACTGGGCTTTTAAATGGCTAATAGGCTGAACATGCATTTCCTTTATAATAAGTGATACTGAGCAATTTTTGTTGTGCCCTAGGCCACCTGAATGTTTTCTTTGGAGAAGTCTCCATTAAGATCTTTTGGCTATTTTTCAACAATATATAGTGAGTAATTTATATTGTTCACTTAAATGAGTTCTTTACATATTTTGGGAAGAAACCCTTTTTTTGACATGCGATGTGCAAATATTTTCTTCCAATTGAAGGGCTATCTTTTTATTTTCATGGTGGTCTCTTTGGTGATACAAACATCTTTTGGTTTTATGTTGTCCCATTTGTTTATTTTTGGTTTTGTTTCCTTTGCTGTTGGAGTTGTGTCCCTAAATATTCTGAGGTTAATATCGCAGAGTATAGCATCTGTTTTATGTATCATATAGTTTCATGTCTTATATCTAAGTTAGTTTTTAATACATTTTTGAATTAATTTTTGTGCATAAAGTATATCTTCATTTTGTTGCATGTAGCTATTCAAGTTTCCCAGCACCACTTGTTAAAGATGCTTTCCTTTCATTGTTGTTATGTGTGTGGCTCCTTTTTAAAAGGTTAACTGTCCATTTTCTGTGGGCTTTCTGGGGCTTTATTCTGGGGCTTTCTATTACATTCCATTGGTTTGTGTTTCTGTTTTTATTCCAGTGCCATACTGTTTTGATTACTAAAGTTGTGTTCAATAGTTTAAAGTCAGAGAGTGTGATACTCCATTTTTTTTTCTTTTTCTCCAGGATTGCTTTGACTATTTGGCTTTTTGTAGTTCCATGCAACTGTTAAAACTGTTTTATTTCCTTGAAACATGTCACTAGAACTTCCATAGTTATAGTGCTAAATTTCTAAATTACTTTAGGTAACAAGGCTATTTCACACTGCTTATTCTTCTAATCCATGAACACAAGATTTCTTTCCATTTTTTTGGTGTGGGTCTTTTATTTTCTTTAGCAGAATCTTATAGTTTTCTCCTCCTATAAGTTTACTCCCAGGTAATTCATCCTTTTTTGTGCAAGTATAAATAAATTATTTGCTTAATTTATTTTCCTTCTAATACTGTTCACATATAGAAATGCAAATAACTTGTGTATTGATTTTATATGCTGCCACTTTATTGTATTCATTTCTATTTCTAGTTGTTTTTCAGTAGAGTCATGAATTTTCTATGTATATTATTATAGCATTTATGTCATTTGCAAATAGTGATAGTTTCTCTTCTTTTCCAATTTAGATTCTTTCTTTTTATGTTTTTTTCTTGCCTTACTGCCCTGACTAGAACTTTCAATATGAAGTCAAATAGTAGTGAACATTCTGGCCTTGTTCCTATTCTTAAGAAAAATGCTTCAGTTTTTCACCACTGAGTATGATGTTGACTGAGTGTCATATATGACCCTTATTATGTTGTAATAAGTTCCTTTTATTCCAATTTTATTGAATATTTTAATCATAAATGGGTGTTGAATATCATCAAATGATTTTTCAACATTTTTTAAATGATCATGATTTTTATCTTCCTCTTGTGATGAATGACATTGATTGACTTGGCCTGTGTTGAGTCAAGTTTGAATCTCTTGAATAAACTTGAATGGTTATAATGGATGACTCTCTTAATATAGTCCTGGGATTAGTTTGTCACAGTTTTGTTGAGGATTTTTGCATCTATGTTCATCAGAGACATCAACCTATAGTTTTCATTTTCGTGCCATTCTTGTTTGATTTGTGGATCAAGGCAATGCTAGCCTTGTAAAATATTTGGGAAATATGGGCAATTTCCCCCCTCTTTAATATTTTTGAAGTGTTTTAGGTATCAGATATCACATTCTTTTTGATGTTTTGGTAAAGATCACTATTACTGAAACCATTTGGTCCTGGGCTTTCATTATTAGATAAATGTTTTATTACTCTTTAATTTCTGTGCTTATGTTTGATCTATTCAAAATGTCTATTTCATACTGGTTCAGTCTTGGAAGCTTGTATGACTCTGAAACCTTGTCTCTTCTAGGTTGTACAATTTATTTGCATACAGATGTTCACAGCAGTCTCTTATGTGCCTTTATATTTCTATGGCATCTGTTGTAACTTCTCTTCTTTCATTTATGATTCCTTTTGTTTCTTCTCTTCTGTCTCACTGAGCCTAAATAAAAGTTTATCAATGTTGGTTATCTTGTCAATGAACTACCTTTTGGTTTCAGTGACCTTTCATATTATTTTTTTTGGTTTCTATTTTGTATATTTCCTCTCTAATTTTTATTATTTTTCTCTTTACTGATTTTTGCTTTTAGTTGTTCTACTTTTTCTAGTTCCATTAGATATAAAGTTGGTTTATTTTAGTGTTTTCTTGTTTATTGATGTGAGTCTGTACTGTTGTGTATTTCCTACATAATGCAAATTTTAGTACATTCCATAGGATATAGTAACTTATCCTTCAGTTTAGTCTGTAGAATTTTTTTATTTCTCATTATATTTCTTCATAAATCCAAGAGAAAATCATTCAGTTTATTTTCAGTTCATTTTTCAATGTGTTTGTTTTTTCTGAGTTTCCTTTTGTGGAGGTAGATAATTTTTTTAAAGATTTATTTATTTATGTATACAAGCACTGGGGTAAAGAACAGAGGTGTGGGGGTGGTGAGAGAATCCACCAGACAGAGCAGGATGCAGAACAGGCAGATTGACAGAAACACACTGCTGAGGGCAGCAGCAGCGGGCGAGCCAGGAGAGGTCTGCTACGCCATGTGGGTCCCCTCCCTGGCCGGAGGCAGGGAGAAGAACTTGTGCTGCAGTGGTTGCGGCTTGTTTCATAGTGCATTGTTTAACCCACTGCGCCACAGGGGCAGGCCCGGAGGTAGATAATTTTTTATCTTTGTGATTATAAAGTAGTTTTGATACAATTCCTATTTTCATATATTTTGAGACACATTTTATATCCAACCATGATAATATGGCCTATTCTTGAAAATGTTCCATGTGCACTTGAGAAGTATGCACATTCATTCCTTTTGGGATGGAAGACACAGCATCTGTCTATTAAGTCTGTCTGATCCATTATTTCACATAAGGTCATTATTTCCTTGTTTTGTATCTCTTGGGTGATTTATTCATTGATGTAGGATATCTGAATTTAAAACATTATGGGAGGTCAAATCTAGGAGTTATATAAATGAATGCATAGCATATAATCCTGCTTATAAGACTTACTTACATGATTTATATAGGAAAATGGTTTAAGAAGCCATAAAGCACAGTAAGTTTTAAAGAAAACTTAAGTGTAAGTCTAACTTGTATATGCTTAGTTCAAATTATATTTTTCTAATATAAGAAATTTAGTGAAATCATGAAAAAGGTGAGTTGTACAATTTTATGACTTAATTGTTGTGAGCCATTGAACAGAAATCAACCTGGAGATACTTTTTAACCTTGAATTGTTTAGAATCTTAACAACTTGGAAAATAGTAAGCATCATTTTCCTTGTGAGATCTCTAGCTACCACCAAAAGAAGTGGGCCTGCTTCCATATTTATGAATAGTGTAATTACAAATAATGCCAGTATGGAGTCTGGAAAATTCAGTGAAAATATAGTGTTACTATGCTGATCTACTCTTATTGTTGCTATCAGTTGTTTTCTGCATTTAGAAATCATATGCTTATAGCCTCAAAATCTGGTTAATTCATTACATCAACAGAAATGTTTTAACTTCATTTCCTTTACATCTTCAAAAATATCCTACTGGTCTGTGAGCATGTTATCATGACTCGTGGGAGGAGTAGACACAATTGACCTATTGATGTTAGACTTGTTCTTTCTACTTGTTTTGTCCCATGGTATTATTTCACCTCTCCAGCCTAGACTGCAATATGTGACTCAGGAAGCATATTCCATAGATTCAATACTGAGCATCATATGCTACTGAGCTTTGCCAGATGACTACCTAGCACTATGGTAACAACGACTTATAAAATACTAACTATATACTAAACTACATATATAATCCACAGGAATTAAAATGAAACAAATAAAATTCTCTTTTAAACATACTATCTATCTTATTTCCCATAAAAGTAAGTGATATCCATGAGAAACAACTCAGGATATCACTACTAGTATTCTTCTCCAGTTGCCTTTCTTTCATCCTACGGATATTTAACTCCAATCTCAGGTCACTCTCTGCCTGTCCCAACACATTTCTAATGACTGACTCTGTAAACCTGACTTTCAAATTTATCTTTGCCACCTTAAAATATGGTTCTCAGATCCTTTAACAGTAGAGATATCAGTATAACTATTGGTGATTGTCTTGGTTCATCTCTACCAGTCTCAATGCCTTCTAGTCTTATTCAATAAAAAAATTCTGCATAGAACTTTGTAGAAAGTATCTCATGACTGGTCTGGTCCCTTGACTGTCACCTATCTCAGCTTGAAAAGAGATGGAGAAGATAATTTTTATGTAGTATTTATTAAAATTCAATAAACATGATATAAATTATTATATATAGACAGATAGGGGTAAAAATGGAGTAGTTAATAAAATGCCAGGCAAGCCTAGAGTTAGAAAGTTATGTATTTTCAGCAGTCCTGGAAAAGGATTGAGAGAAATGATTCATGAAATGTAGTACATCACCAAAGTCTTGGTGCTGACAAGGATTTCCGCAAAAGGTACCATGAGGAAAGTGTCTACATAGGCAAGAGTCACAACAAAAAGAGACTCTGGTTTCACTACTGTTGCAAAGAAGCAACTGTCAAGGATAATGATATTTCCTCATGTGCAAAATATATGTATTTATTGACTGGAGTTAAAGGTAATAGGAGTTAAAGTTAAAGTAAGAAAGAGAGAGATTCCTCCAAATTTGTTAGGTGAAGCAATTACCAGTGTTTTCAACAAACTGTTTCACAGTGCAATCAAAATACAGATTATCTAAATACTGGCTTAAGAGAAAATATTCTGAAGATCACAGAAAGTATTTATACACTTTCTTTCTTTCTTGAATAGTATATCATTTCTGAGGAAATGTTTAGTCAGAAAGAAAAACAACCTCATCCATATCAGAAAATAATGGGAGTCATTCATCAAAGTCAATCTTGGTATTACTGCTTGCTGGTCAGGACCATTAAATCAGAACATATGTCTAATAGTGTGATTAAGAGCTTGTCAATGACAGTAGGAATTAACATTTTTATGTTGTTCAATGTTCTCTTCTCCCTGCCTATTTAATTGAACGGAGTCCAAAGGGGAGTGGAGATTCAGAAAAGATTAATGATATAATCTCTCAAAACAAATGATAAAAGTCACTATGTTAGGGTCACTTAAAGCTGTACTAGACAGACCTCTCTAGAATACACCATAGGTATTCCTCATGGTTAAGCAAAAAGGTGGAAAAATGTTTAATTTAAATAATTCTGTTTGCATTGTTTAATTTTTTGCAGGGAATGTACTTTCTGATAGCATATATTAAATGAAGAAGAATCTTGCAAGATGAAATGATTTGTTTAAAGACATCTGATCACTGAGAGCAAAGCTGGACTCAGGTTTTGGACCCCTAAGGCCCACCGCTTCATGGCTCATATCCCAAACACCCACCTTCACAGAGACATAGATCTTTTTACTTCTGTATGTGGGTTAACGTGAGAAAATAACCAAGACAGAGAAAATAATTATGAATTTGTAGAATCTGATAATATCAAAGGAACAAGGTATCATTGAAATAAGCTTCTTAGTTTGTTAAACAATTTCTATAATATGACAAACTTGGAAGCTGTAGCTTCCAGGTGTGAGATGACAAAATCAGAGGACATCAAAATCCATATTAAATTATAATGTGAAAATGAAGAAGACTGTATATATGAGATTTGGGATGGGGAATATTGATAACCATAGCATAGCTTAACCTATACTGGTTAATAGAGTAAAAGAGAAATAAAACTGACAAAAAAGAAACAGAATAAGAATGATGAAATTCTTAATGATTACACAGTCATAGAAATTGAGAATTGCATTAAATCAAGATATGTGTACTTACACTAATAAATAAAATATCCAGGGAGCTGACCTACATGGTGCAGCAGACCTTTCCTGTCTCACTCGCTGCTTACCTCAGCAGTGTATTTCAGCAGATCCTCCTGTTCTGCTCCCCACTGTCTATGGTAACTCCTGTTGTCAACCCCCACACACCTCTGGCCTATACCCCAGTTATTCTACACATAAAAATAAATCTTTTTAAAAAATCCAGTATTTAATGAACATTTAAAATATTCAAGGTAGTTTCATGTGCTTTGTATACCCTGTTCATCTAATCTTCACAACAGCCTTAGGAGGAAATGCTTCTATCCCATTTTTCAGATGAGAAGACAAAGACATTAGATGGAGGATAAATTGCTTGCCCAAGAAACTCAGTTCAGTGAATTATAGACCTTAGCTAGTGACTGCTTGTAGACTCAAAGCAAAATTTTTGACTCTGGTATTTTTCCATCTTCTGTAAACTATACTTAATGTAGAAAAGGGAAATTACAGGTCGGATTATTAATCTTTTCAATCAAATTTTCCATTGTACTGCATCCAAGAATTAAATCTAAACTCCTACCACACCACTAATGTTCAATAGCTCTGGTTCTGCAGATTTCTCAGTCCTATTTAACCACACACTCCAACCTGTTCACAGAAATTCACTGGAGACCCTTACCCAAATTCTACTTCTCATGATGTCTTTAATTTTTTTTCACAATGACTACTTGTGTTTTATAATTGGGTCTGAAAACAAATTTCAGTATTTTCCCATTGTCCAAATTTAAAGTACTTGAAAATTATTTGCTTATTTTTCTTTCTTTTGTGTAATGCATTCCTCGTATGCCACTCGTCATGAGAATTAGAGCGTGGATTTTTAAGTCTCGTTCATGACTATATCTTCAGCACACAGAATGTGCCTGGTTTGTCCTGGGAACTGAGGATTGAAAGTCAACAGAAAAGAAACATTAGCATAGAAGAATTTCCCACAGATGACATGACAAAAATAACTTCCTGCAGAAACCAATGTGACCATGATGCCTCCTGTCTTTGTGTAGGTAGAATCATCTTTGGCATTTTATTTCATAATTGAAGATATCAAGTAGTTTTGCCATTATGATGATAGGCAGGTCTACACAATGATACCCATCATGGTCTGGAATAAGAATTTTGTAAAATGTGGCATAGAATGAGGTCATCATATGTAAAGGTGTTCACTTACCTGTAATCCATGTACTTACAGCAAGATACCATATCTACAATTAACAGGACACTCATCTCCTTAGACTATTAAATAAAAAAAGCTATGCTCCTTGCCATTTGGACTCTTATGAAAGTAAGTGAGAGAAAAAAAAAAAAACACATTCAATTATTACCTTTAATGCAAGTTGGAATAAAATAAAGTTGAAGAAAAATTTAAGTGTGGAAATCAGAAGACTAAATTAATCTATTTTAATAGAGAATGCAGTTCCAGGGAAAACTCTAAAGCCATCCCTATTTTGAATACACCTGCCATTTCTGTTTTATAATCAGTGAAATAAAATTGGATCTCCATACCATTATCATTTAAAACAAGGTTGACATAATGTATGTCATCCAACCTCACAAAAATAAAAGGAATATTTCCTTCTAATTTTACAGATAAATCGACGTTAACAAGTTTAATAAATTTCCTAAGATCACACACATAGGAAAATTTGAATTTAGATTTTACTTAGATCTGGCTCCAAACCAAAACAATATCTTTATTATATCATATAAAAATCTAATTTTATGATACCTAGAAATATAAAGAAACCTTGGATCTTCTCAATAGTCTGTAGTAAAAATTAAAACACTATACCTCAAATAATTATACTGTTGATTAAACCACAGGATATTACTGAGTATGGATACTCAGTTCTCTTGGGGATGTTCCCAATTATATTGTCTCCCCCACTATATTGGGTTATTTATTGACTTATATATGAAACACACAAATAAACCAAAAAGACTTACATAATGTTTTAATAAATGCTTTTTTTTCCAAAAAGGTCATATACATATAACCCATTATCTTCTAGTTCTTTATTAAATTTGACACTCAGGGAATTAATAAATATGTATGTGAGAAAAGAGTAAATTTTGCATTGATAATCGAATGCCACTGTGATCCTTTATCTTACTAGAACTACCTCTATCCCTTCGTCGCCTTTTATCATTTATCAAATAATAACTAACCCAATAGAGTTTAGAGCATGAGTATTTTGCCCATATTGTGAGAGTATGAGTTTATTGACCTCTTGGTGATGGCATATTTTGTGGGATATTTTTTGTTGAAAAACATATAACCGAAGGTAAAACCTCTTATACAATTAATATTTATAGAAATGAGTATTTACCATAGTTTGATCAACTAATACAAATTCACTGTAAATTGCAGTAATTTATGAATACAACCCCCCATCCCATGTCCTTTCTTATCTGAGAGCTCTTTTTAAATTTCTTCTTTCCTCCTCACTGTTTTACCTTTTTTTTTTTTTCATTTTCTCTCCTTTCTCTCTCTTTCCCTCCTTCCCTTCTTCCCTCCCTCTATCCCTTCTCTTTCCCTCCTTCCCTTGTCCATTCTTCAATGCCAAAGACCAGCTACAACAGAAGGCCAGGTCCCCAAAGGATGGAATGGAAGTCAGGGAAATGAGGGGGGGTTCAGGGTTATAAAACTGGAGTCGGAGTTTGGTATGTGTCCTTGCTGAAAAGTCTCAGCAGGTCTTTATTTTATACATTAAGGAGAAAGGGGCGGATTACATCAACAGGTGCATTGACCAGGAAGTTAACAATGACTACATTTTTTCAAGAGCAGCTTGGGGTCATGTGACCTTCAGCCAGGCTAGATAACATAGGTGATTATAAAATCAAGACAGCATCTTTATACTAGTGTTAGTTATTATGATTGGTTAATTTATATTATGGTAGGTATACTAGTTTTATGAAATCATAACTAATCTTTTTTTACTCTGAGCATAAAATGAATTATTAGCTTAAGGTCAAATTGGTGTCAGCATTCTACTGTAGGTCAGCAGGGGTGGGGGGGAGGTACCCAAACCAACACTGGAATAGCATCTGTACCCTTGTATCTGTCCTTCACCAGGAACCACTAGTTTCCTTGTCTCTTAGATTTAGTTGATAATGTATGTTGCCAAATTATCTTAAGGGAGGAGGGGTCCTGCAACTATTATCACCTGAGGAATTGCAGAACCCACCCTTAAAAAATGCAAAGCCATAAATTTAATTAACAGAGAGTAATGAAGTATCCACCCTTAACAAAGAGTGCAAGACCTTTCACAATGGCCCAGTCTTGAAAGTCATGCTTAAATTCCCGAGGCTTGTAGCCCATAGTAAAATGTTTGAGTTTAAAAAAATTTCTAATAATCTAATTTTAGAATTTGTATTATAATATGAGCCAATTGGCAGTATGTCATCAAAATGTGTGGCAACCAATTACTTTAATAAAAAGCTAATCATACAACCACCCCCATGGATGATATTCCAGCAAGCATGTTTTTTGTAACTTTTTAAAACTTCAATTATTAAATCAGTCAAAACAAAAAGGAGTCCAAGGAGGGCCAACTGTGGAACCTCTGATCTTTCAGGGCAGTTCCCCTATGATGTGCTCTTGCCTCACAGCATAGTTAGGTGCCCCCCATCACTTCCTTTCTTACTTCTTCTATTATCTAAGTCCCTCCCTCCCCCAGAATTTTTACTTTTATTTTCTCTCTTCCATCCATTTTTTAAATTCACCTCAATAATAAACTTAATTTCTTCTTTTTTAAACACATGAACATAACCACAGATACAAGAAGATTTGGTCACAATTCTATCTACAATATTCTATCACTGTAACAAAAAGAAAAGAAAAGAAAAAAAACATTTGAATCCTTTCTGTAATACCTATATGAATCAAGTTTTTCTTCATATTAGTTAAAATAGGTGAACAAATTCATCAAAGAAAGCATGAAGGAGACAAAGTGAGTCTTCTTTTCACAGTGCTAATGAACAAACAAAAATCCCCTATTCATTTATTTCTGTACTTGAAGCATAACTGATGACTGTAAGTCTAATATTCATTAGCAGCTGAACAAGGCATAGATAGAAAGTTTATGCAGCCCACAGATCACACACATTAAGAAGTACTAGAAACAGTGTGAGGCAGCAACAATAGAAGACTGGGCACAGAGCAGCTCTTCTAATGAATAAAATATGAAGAACTTTGCAATTACACAGACCAGGGAGAAGTGGCCAGAGAATCATCAGCATAATGATAGTAATAAAAATAGGATTTCATGCCTGTATCTCCTATTTCATATCCCAAATCTGAATAGTGTTTATTAACCACTCTCCTGTTTATGGTTATTTGCCGGGCATATAATAAAATATAAAACAAGGCTATGTGTTTCCTTCCTTCAAAATTATTCTGTTCCATGGTAGCCAAGAAAGGTCATTTAATTATTCTGAAAGGGATGATACAATCAGAAAATACATGGAAGTGGTAATTTTGGTTTCTGAGTAGGACTATACCATTTAAAAGAATATTTAATGATTAAAAAATTAGGTAAATGACCAGTTGAAATAACTGAGAACATGTGTCAATATAAGATAATTTTTTTTAAAAAGTGAAAACATTAAGTAATGTTTCTAACATTTGCAATGAATGCTACTTGTTATCTTTCTACATCATAAAAGGCAGAAATGAAGTTACTACTGGCAGCTAGTGACTTACTTTGGGGTAGGGATGATTACTAACCATTATATATCCAGTATATAAATTACACACTCATTGATTATTAAAGCAGAAATTGAATGAATATGTATTCACGCACAAACATTTGTATATATAAATTGCATATATGTTTACTGCAGATATTTAAGACCCAGTAATCCTTTAAATAACAATTGAATATACATATATGTTGTGTTCATAGATATATTTATATTTATGTGTGTACTTGTCTACATACACACACACAAAGCACTTTCTAGAACACAGCACAAAAAACTATCCTATTTAAAAGGTATATTAAAGCAAAACACTCTTAATGACAATTTCAAAACAATTTCCCAAAAGATGAATTATTCTACCTAAGACTTGAGGCAGGATCATTATCAAGAAATTTACAGCTATATTGCTCACAGCCAGGTTTATATTTTATCAGACAATACAATTCAGGGCTTCATTCTTCAAGAAGTCACTTTGTTGCTATTACAAGGAAAAGCTAAGGGACTGGAATATAACATGATATACTACATCTAGCACTCAACTCCAATGCTGGCAAACCTATTCCTTATCCCCCATCAGGACACACCATTAACAGAGGATGCCTTCTAGAATCTCAGTCAATAGGAACAAGTCAATTAAGGGGCCATTGAGTTGACAGAAGACAGCTAATGCATTGTTAGCCATCCTTAAAAGTCCAGAATCAAATTAGAGAAATGAGCACATTACCAGAGGAAAAAAATACCTCTGAGGGTATACAGGTTTCTAGGACAGAGCATTTCAAGCAAAATCTAAGAACATATTTCTGGTTAATGGAAAATCTTTCAAACTAAAGGCTATTATATTATCCTAAGTATCTCTGGTTATTCTGGAATTGTGATAACCACTAACAAATATTAGTTGCAATGGACAAAATGTTGTATTATTTTACATACCAACAAGAAAGAAAGTTGCTATGAGTTTAAAGAAAATATAGTACTAATTGTAAGGTTCAATCCAATTTCCGATATATTAAAAATGAAAAAAAAAAGTTGGTTTTGCTTACATTTACATATATATATATAGCCAAGCTTCACCATCACTCATTCCATCTGTATTTAATGCATTTTAATCTAGTTAGGGAAATTGCTTAGTACTTGATTTTTGTTTATTGTAAATATGACAAAAATAAGAATCATCTTTACAACAGAAGCCAATAACAGCAAATCCATAAGAATTACAATGGTTTCCTTATGAACAATAACAACTGGTTAGCTTAGACATTCAATACAAGTATTTTATAAAATATTTGACTATTGAAGCTGTCAAATAAGAAACTACACACATGGTGGTTTCAAAACAGTGTTCTCTAAATCATCTGATATCACCTTTACTTTAAATCTGAGGGTGCTTGTGAATACGTCCAGTCACTAGACTGGATGGAAGTGACACTAATTGACTTCAAAGGCAAGACCCAAGAAAGTCATGTCTGATCACCTCTACATTTTAATTTCATGAGAGACCCTTGCAAATTATACCTGAGAGCTTCCAGTGCTCTCTTCCAGTATTCCAAGGGAATGAGGATGGTTAAGAGACATCAAAAAAATGTTCACCATCACTTCTAATAGGGGAAATGTAAATGAAATCCACAACAAGATGTCTTTCACACTTGTGAGAATTTGGCATACATCACTAAGAGGAGGTGCAGAAAGTGGGACTCTTCAGCTCTATGTCCATACCTTAGCTCCCCACATGGGACTACCCAGGTGGCCTGGGCCCAGTAGACTGACAGATCTCGGTGTTAACTAACTGATGACATGTGTGACTATTTTTAGTTCTCAGTACATGTTATGGGTTTAATTGTATTCCCCATAATTCATATGTTTAAGTTCTAACTCCTAGATGCTCAGAATGCCTTCATGTTTGGAGATAAGGTCTTTGAGAGGTGACTGAGTTAAAAGGAGGCCAGTAAGTGGGATCTTAATTCAACTATGATAGGTATCGTGATAAAGTCTCTTCTCTGAAAAGACACCAGGGATGTGCATGTGCAGAGAGAAGATCACACAGGGACACAGCAAGAGGAAGCAACCTGCAGGCCAAGGGGAGAGAGCACAGAATTAAGTCAACCCCACCTCTAGCTAAATCTTGGTCTTATAGTCTTGAGCACCATGAAAAAAATAAGTTTCTCTTTCTAAGCCACCCACGTTATAGAGTTTTGTTAATGATGTCCTAGAAGATCAAATCAGTTCCACTGAGCATCACCCCTGATATTTAGTTTTGAAATTAAAACTCCCTAATTCATTGAAGGAAAGCTGAAATATCCTTTAATTATCTAGGGATAACCGTGACATTTATTAAAGGAAATAGGACAAGAACACTTAGTTTGTTAGAGCTACTGACTCTGACATCATCTGTGATGTTTGTTTTTGCATTCATTTGGTTTGTCTGTCAGCTTCCAGCATCATGCATTTGATTCTCACAGATAAGCAAAATGGAAATCGCTCTGCGATACTGAGTACAGTGAGAGATACCCACCACTCAGTGGGAAAAGGAAGTTGGCCCAGGCAAAGCTAAGTGTGAGAATCCATTCTCTTTCTTATCTGTTTAGCAGGATTTGTCATTTTCACACATCAGGAGGTATTTTCCTGCTGGGAAAATGTAAATAGAATCAGAAAAATATTCCACAGAGTATGGACCAGTATTATTTAGGTTGGTAGTACAGAAAAAGATCAAAGAAAAAAACAAAACAAAACAGAGGTCAGAAATTATATCTGTGACATAATCTGGCAATGTATAAAGAAATTATTAACCCTTAAAGAAATTTAGAAGCTCTTTTCACAGATAAAGGTATAGACACAAAAATGTCATTTTGGAAAATAAAAAACACACACAAATTTGTTTTTTCTGTATAAAATTGCTTTAAAGTTGACATTTAGTTTCTGAATGTTGTGTTCTATTTTTATAAGGCTCCCAGTAAGCCTTGTTTGAAAAAAAAAAAAAAAATGAAATTCCTGACTCTACCTTTTTCCTTCCAGGTGCCATGATCTGGTCTCTAAAAGTAGCTCCAGGAGTAGTGGAGTCACCTGATAATTAAAATGCATTGTAAGCATTCATTTTCTGAGTCATTTAAAAATTTGGAATTGGAAAAAAAAAAGGTTGTTTCCTGAAATATCATCAGCTGCTAAGTTATTTCTGGTTTCATCAATAGTGCACTTTAAATTCATCAGAGCCACACGGGAATTTGGAGAAACAGCCAGCTGTAACTCAGCTTTGACTGGGGAAATGGGAACACATGTTTTCAGAAAATATTCAAAGGAGAAAACCACTAGGTTTTTCAACAGCTTTAGTAGCAATATTTAACAGTTAAAATGCTTCAGATACACACTCTGAAAACAACTAATAAATGAGTCAACATTTAGTATCCCAAAAGCACAGAGTCCCTTGGTAGAGATGAGGATTAGAAGCCCACGTTGGAGGGTTGCTCTTAAGGTGAGAACCGGCCCAGGGAACCGAGACCCCTTAGAGTTGAGGAACAGAGGTGATACTTGATTCACTAGATCTTCAATCTCTGAGCTTAGGGCCTACTCCAAATTGTCCAAACTGACTATTTGGCTGTCATTTACTGCCAATTTCTTCCTGAGAGTAACTCCACTGTCTAATACTTTATTATTTCCTTTTTTTCACCATGAATCACTCCAAAGAAATTATCTGCTTCAGGCAAAGAAGACTAGAGTCTCCTTCCATAATTCTGACATTGGAGCTTTGCTTGGAAAACCAACCTCATTTTCTCATATCAATCTAAGGCACACTGTCTTAAACTCTTGGTAGAAATGCCAAGTAAGAAAAACTTCTTAAAGGAACATTGGGAATATTTTTAAAAGTTTTGCAATTCTACTTCTAAAATAAATGCTTAATTTTTTTCTTGATAAGAATGTTCATCATGGTATTATTCAAATTGAAAAAATTGGGATATGATCTCATTTCATTCAACAGAGCAATGATTAAATAAATTGTCACACAAATCGCCCAAGGAATTATTACACAGGCACTAAAAATTATCTTTTACAAGAAGCTCTCCAAATTTCTATTGTTAAATTCCAATTCAGAAGAAAATTAAAAATAAATGTCACTTAATAATCCCTTTTTTATAACCAGGTAGCAGAACAAATAATCTCCCCTCCATTTCTAAACCTTTGGTAAGCTTGTTACTTGGTCAGATCACTCTATAATCATGTGTTTTATATTTCCTTACAGAGTGGACACACTCAGAGGCAGGAAATTTACTTCACTCAAATTTTGTTTTTTCATTATCACTTGTTTTTACTGATGCAACATTGGTTTACAATGCAGTTTGTTATTTAAAGGCATAGGATCATACTCCAAACAGTTTTGTGTCAGTCACAATATTAAAACTTTTAATAGAACTTTCATAGAACCTTATAGAACTTGTTCACCACGGGATTACAATAAGAATTAAATATTTCTTAAACTTGTATTAGTTGCCTGCTATTATAGGAGATGACTTAGACATTTTATTCTAGGTAGTGTTTTTGATATCCTATAAAAAAGGAATTCCATGATAACCATTTCATAGAGACTGAATCTTAGAGAGCCTAAACCTCACCCAGGGTAGAAGAACAAGAACCAGAATGTGCACCTGACCTTGCAAGAGACCCTCAATGCTCTTCCCCATGACAGGGTATTATCTCCTCTTCTGAGGAGGGGCACCCAGTCACTAGCAGTCAATAAAGTCACCAGCTTGATCTTTAACGAGTCCTTGCCATTCTTTTAAGTCACTGACCTCAATTCACTTCCTTAATGTATCCAGGGTCTAGCAAATTTGCATATCTGGTCCCAACAGAAAGACTATGAGAACCCATCTAATCCAGCAGGGTTATGTCCAGGCTGTGTATTCACAATACTGTTGCAGCAGCAGCAACATATTTAAAGGCAATAGTTGGCTTTGTTTGTTTTCCAGTAAATGGCAGTTCGGGCTCCTTTCTTTTTGGATATCCATAGTTTTATACCCTGATGCAGTATGACATAAACTGCCATAAGAGAACAGGAAAATAAGAGCAGGAAAAACAACTTCATTAATAGTAACTCCTACTGAAAACAAAGAGAATTTGCAGTATTGTTTACATTTTTTATCAAAATTAAGGTGAATTTATAAAATAAAAGTAGACAATGTTATATTTTCTTATTACTAAATCAGTTAGGATAGCTTTCTTAGCCTTAGCGATGCTTATTAATAATAATATCTTTGCACTTTCATTATTTTAAAATTTGAAGTTTTTAATTTCCATATTTCATTTGGTAAGAATGAGGCAGGACTGGGTATTTGGCCATTTAGGTGAGATCAACAAATAGTTGTCCACTTTGAATCTGTTAATTTTATAAGTTATGTGGTACAAAGGTGTAAAACAACTGGTGTGTAAAAACACTAAGAGATTAAAGTTGTCAAGTACATATGGAGACATTCACATTCAAACTTTAATATAGTTCTCAGGAATGGGAAATCAAATTGAAACTTAGGGTGCCCCAAGTACCAAGAATAGTCTGCTTTTACTATAAAACAGCCTATAGTCTTTTTGACTCATATAATGCATTATATTAACATATTTATGTTTGTATCCATAGTCAAACAAACATTAATAAAAATTAAAAATTAAACCTTTTTTTGTTGATGGTAACAGTAATCTGTGAAAATTATCTCCCCTAAGTCTCACAGCTCCTTTATATTAGCAAGGCTTATATTGTTGATGTCAGATTTCCCAAAATTCTGCCAAGTTACCATTCTGCACATAGTTACCATTTGAAACTGAATGGTGCATGGTGTGCCTTTCATTTCTTTAAATTACAGATTCTGGAGGCCTCTGTGGTGGCATAAGGGGTTAAATCTCAGCACTATTATTGGCAGCTACTTTAGCACAAGTTCGATCCCCAGCCAGGGAGCTGACCCACATGGCACAGCAGACCTCTCCTGTCTCAGACACTGCTCCCCTCAGCAGTGTATTTCAGTAGATCTGCCTATTCTACAACCCACTCTCTCTCTAGTGAATCCTCTCACCTCCCTCACCCCACCCTTCCTTGCACCTGTGGTTTCCACCCCAGTTCTTGTATAGATAGATAAAATTAAAAAGTAGATAAATAAATTACAGAATCTTGGAACTTACATCACATTAACTAAAACAGAATTTCTGTGGAGAGGCATAAAATCAACATTTTATTTTAATTGCATGTATTTTTTATTGAGTTAATGCTAGTTTACAACTTTGCATATGATTAGTGGTATAGGTTCACGCCTGTTCGGGTACATATTGTCATATCCCCCTCTGAGGCACCCTTGGTCCTCCAGACTAGATCACTAGCTCCCCCCTCCACCTCCACCCTCCACTTCTGTTATCCTAAAACTGCTGCTAGGGTTTTAGGGTTTGTTTGGTTTAGTTTTGTCTGTCCCTCAGTTTTCTTTATATTGCACATATGAATGAAATAATCTAATATTTGTCTTTCATCTTCTGATTCATTTTGTTTAGCATAATCCTCTACAGTTCCATATATGTTGTTGCAAAAGACAAGATTTCATCATTTTTTATAGCTGAGTAGTATTCCATCATGTAGATATACAACATTCTTTTTCTCAGCTCACTGCTGTTGGATACTTGCAGTGTTTCCAAAGCCTTTGTTGTGCTGCAGTCTGCATCGCAGTACACAGAGCCCATTCGGATTAGCAATTTTTGCATTTTTGAATTGGTAACTAAGAATAAAATTGATGGATTGCATGGAACATCTATTTTTAGTATTTTGAGAAAACTGCAATCTGTTTTTCAGTTGGACCAAGCTACATTCCCACCAACAGTGTATGAAGGTTCCATTTTCTCCACATCCTTGTCAAACCTTGTTATTTTTTATCTCTTTGGTGGGAGGCATTAACACAGGTATGAGATAGTATCTCACTGTGGCTTTGATTTACATGATCTGATTATGTGATGATAAACATTTTTTCATGTACCTGTTGATCAGTGATATGTCTTCTGTGGAGAAGTCTCTATTTAGCTCTTTTGACCACTTTTTGATTGGGTAATTTGTCTTCTTGTTGTAGAGTTGTATGAGTTCTTTATATATTTTGGATATTAGTCCTTTGTTGGATATTTGACATGAAATTGTTTCTTTACATTTGGTAGAGTGTCTATTAGTTTCAATGATAGTTCCTTTCACTGTGTGGAGGCTTTGTAGTTTGATATATTTAGCAAGATCTCAGATGATTCTTATACTTAACATGGTTAGTGAGATACTATGCCAAGTCAATGTTTTCTTTTATAGTTATTTGTGTTTTCATATATTTAAGCAATATTTATTAAGCACCTCTAAGCAGGTGCTACTATTGTACATACAATTGTACATCATTCAACTATCATAAAGTATTTCTGAATGTTAAGCTGATGCAAATCCCATGATTCCACTCTGAAATATAAACCTCTCAAAGCAAAGAATTTATGCCAATCTGGCAGCACGCAGTCTTTGGCCTTCAAGAGGCAAAATACACCATGCCCCGCTCCTGTCCTCTTTCCCCTTTGAATCACCATCATATAACAAATCAAATTGGATTCTAACCATTTTAATTTTCCACCTTACTCTAGAAATGGAATCATTTGCTATCACGGTTAAAGGAGATGGAACTCCTGATTAAAATAATTACATAGTCGGAGTTTGGCCAAATGAAAACAAAGTGTGGGGGATGATTATCTAGAGATTTAGAACTGTGTTAAAAAGAATAAGTGCACAGAATTTATACGGAGGATGTGATTATGAGTAACAAGAAGAAATTAGGCAAAGTAATACTTACACTGGCTACCACAGAAGTTTTGCCAAACCAGTTCTATTTTTGAGTGGGATGATTTCCCAAGAGATGAATATTTATCCACAGGTTGTTAGAAATTGCAAAGAGACCAACAGCCTAATTTTATATCCTCTCATCCTAACTAGGCACCATGCTAGAAAAATCAATTGACTAATCAATACCTATTTACCCTTCATCTAGTAGTTTTCTATTTGAAGATATGTGCATGTTTGTATTTTCTATTCATATAGGTATCCTGATATCTAGCATGAGTCTTTACATTAATTTCTTCTTTTTCTTCTAGCAGGTTTTGATTGCTGTTTTAAGTGTGGAAAGTTTATAAAGACAACATAGACATTTTTTCTGCTTAGAAGTTGTTCAGTCTAATTTTAAAATATGTTTTTAAGAGGGTATTCAATATTAATGATATTTAAAGCTTTCTGGTATTGTATAAATGAATCTACTATATGATTTTACTTTTAAAAGTAGTGCTACTAGTACTGCTGCTATTGTTACACCTAATTTGTACAGCAATTTCAGAGAGAAGGGCATTGCATAAGTGAAATTGCCTAGAGATAAATGCATTTTTCCATGAATTTTTAAGAAAACATAGTAACATTCTTATTGCAATTTTGTAAACTGCCCCAAGCTTTCGTGAAGAGAATATGGTTCAAAATATTCAGTCATTACTATGACAAAGAATGATACACAGCAGGGTTTGTTTAAATATTTAGAGCTACTTCATTTTTTTATTTTACTTTTTTAAGAACAATTTTCCTTTAGTGGTAGTCACGTAGAATTTTTGTAGCAGTGTGAAGAGAATTTAAAATAATGGTACATCAATAAAAAGAAGAAAGTACTGTCTATTGGAAAGAGAAAAAAGGTGAGAATAAATGGAAGAATGCACATGATATTTTTTCAATGCAATATTAAACATGTAATAAATAAAAATTGAATCACAGCATACCTGAGCTTGAAACTGTTCCTTCTTATTGAGGTAAATGCACACTTCATTAAGATTGGATTTATATGAATCAGGACATATTATTGCTAGGTTCTGGTATATTTCAATGGGCGGTAATCTGGGATATAATTAAGCTTATTAAATCTATATTTTGAGAAGATTTGGAAGTCATTTTATCCACACACCCTCTTCCTTTTTCAGACAAGGTGACAGAATTTAATGTTTCCTCATATTCAGTCACCCACATAAACAGCAAGTTAAGACATGTGACTATGTCCTGGCCAGTGTTACATGAAGAGAAACAATGTGTATTCTTTAAAAGAAGGGTCACCCCTTGATTCTTCTGCCTTTTAACCTTTAGTGAACCTTTAGAAACTTGGTGGTGAATTCTCTATGGTCACACATTAGCATTAGAATAATGCTAAAGACCTGGGAAAGACCCATTCTTGTGTACAGAAAGGCTTCCAGTGAATTGTGTAAAGCTATTCTCTTGCATCCAAGTACTGGTTACACACATAATTGAAGAAGTCTATTTGACTGTTAATGAATCTAAATTTTAAGTTTTCAGAGATTAGCCTGAATCCACAGTATATCATAGCCCCCAAATATCAAGAAACCAGTATGTGCTTATTAGAGATAAGTT
This sequence comes from Galemys pyrenaicus, assembly GCA_019455555.1. Classification (NCBI taxonomy): domain Eukaryota; kingdom Metazoa; phylum Chordata; class Mammalia; order Eulipotyphla; family Talpidae; genus Galemys; species Galemys pyrenaicus. Next base: position 814,405 of record JAGFMF010011774.1, on the reverse strand, counting down.
AAATTAAGGACTATAGTCAGCTGTTATATAATTATGTTTTTGAGAAAACGGTCAATTGTAACATTCTCCTTACTATATATAGATACCTAACTCAAATTTCTTCTTTGACTCACAAAGTTCTCAACTCCTTGAAGTAATTCAGTAAAAATATTTTGCATGTATTCTACAGCAAGTTGCAGTGTGGATGTAGAGATGAATAAAACTCAGTGACTACCTTTAAGGAACTTATACTTCCCTGGAGTGAGGAATAATAGAGAAGAAAAATTAAACATCTCTTAAAACATGGAGTGCTTTCTCTTTACAATAGGTAAGACCTGGAAACAACCTAAATGCCCAAAAACAGATGAGTGGATCGGGAAGCTGTGGTACATGTACATGATGGAATACTACTCAGCAATCAGAAATGGAAAACTAGACTCATTCATGGGAACATGGATGGATCTGGAGGGGATTATGCTCAGCGAAGTAAGTCAGAA